>BQKN01000185.1:105937-163689 GCA_022839385.1 Asparagus kiusianus
AGAGCCGAAACTCTGTCGAATTGAGACCTCATCTTGGAGTTTTTTTGAAGGCTTGAAGAATTGGGCATTCAGATCTGGTTCTTGGCGAGCATCCGCATCACAAAAGGCAGGAGTTCGAGAGAGGAAATCAGATCTGAGATCTACGTGGGCACACTCCGGATCAAAGCTTAGTCTTTGATCCCGAGATTTGGGCGATTTGTTCCTTGGTGAACCGATCCCCCCGGCTATTATTTCCTTATTGGAATAATACCCGTCGTACTGCGTAGATCCGTCCGGATCTAGATCGTGCGGTGGTCAACGGATCAACCATCGGCGCAGGCAAACAACCCACGCAAGCGAGCGACCGGATAACAGGAGCTCACGATTTGTTCGACAAATAAGGAAAGTTGTAATTTTTTACTTTTTGTTGATTTCTTGTAACCGGATCTTATAAAAAGACCGGAACTTTATAATCGATAAACAATTACTAAGTGTGCAATGGAATCATCAATGAAGAAGGCTACAGTTTTTCCCGCGAACAATCCCGATGTGAGGAGTCCCGAGTTCCCTCGATATCGATATCCTGGTATGAGGTTTCCTTGATTATTATTATTATTATAGCATTGACTAGACGATGCACTCTTGATCGGACGTGTTGTGGGTCACGGTTATGTTTATAGTTTTACAAAAGTCGTTCCACGGTAACTCCGTGGCTAGTGCACAATATTTCATATACAGTTGCTTAATTAATTTGACAACATGGGGTTATAAAGGGGAATTGGACGGAGAATATAGCATGTATATAAACGGGCACAGCGCTTTCTTGTTATCGTGATATCGTGAGTGTTATGTATATGGGCCAGAGGGCCAATACTTGACTTGAAGGCGGCCCCCGGACGACTTTACGGAGACCTGATTATATACTTCAAAATATTCTTCCCTAGTTCAAATAACATATAAAACGAGAATAATATGCTTGCGTGCTTTATGGTGGACTTTGTTAGTTTTGTTGAGATGTAGACCAGTGTTGTTCTTTTCATACATAGATCAGGATTAATATTTAATTATTTATAATTCGAGACATATGGTATATACATGAGGGTTTCCTTGTTTGGATTATTTTGCTCGACGTACTACGTCTCGAGTTGTAGATTTTTAAGTATTAATTCCATCTAGTTGTATGACCTTGTGACTTGGATGATTAGACTGATCGCTAGCTGCATGATCTCGTTACCTGATCGATTTTGGATGCTTTATGTTATCATGATTTAGTAGTGTTTTCATGTTGATTTGTCGATTTCAATTGTACGTTCTTTTGTTGTTTCTGTTATTATATCGTTTTTCGCATTGGATTTCCGTTCGTTCTATTTTCTTTTACGGGGTCTTGTCGTGCGCCATGCACCTGACGTACACATGTTTTCTCTGGTGTACGTCAGACTTAGAGGAAGAACAGGTTCAGCAGGAGTCAGAAGATTCTCCGCAGGAGTGCCTTGCAGACAGAGCAGAAGAAGCCGAAGTCTAGTCGTCTCTTTTGTTATATGCTTATCATTGTTTACTTTTGTAGTTCTTTCTATTTCCGTTGATCGATGTATCTTTGTACCTCTTCAGTATTCATTTGTTCAGTTTTGTATAAGGGCATGTTGACCCGAATATCTTATGTCTCGGATGATCTACTTTTGATGATATGTCTATTTCATATTCTGTATTGTTTATTATATTCTTCCTGATTGTGATCGGGGACCTGTGACTTCGCATTGTATTTATTTCTAGATGCTTAGCGTATTGGATTGAGAAGAAAGGAAAATAATAATAATGTATATTTCTTCTCAATCTAATACGTCGCTGGCTTGTTCACGTTCCGATTCCCCTGTATTTTGGGAAGCGGGGCGTGACAAGTGTTAATACTCACATTCTAGCGTTAAGTATAAATGCAGCTATACTAATAAAATGAACACAACAATACTATAATTCATCACTATACCTACTCGAACATGTTTGAGTAATCGCGACACATATCTTCCTTGCTCTCCCAAGAAGCTTCCTTAACTCCTTTTCGGTTCCACTACACTTTGACTAATGGGGTTATTTTATTTCTAAGTTTCTTGTCCTCCTTAGCAAAAATGCGAACTAGAATCTCAATGGTGGTCAAATCCGCCAGAAGCTCTAAATCTGGTGCATCAATCATTCTCTGCTGCTCCTTGTCGTATAAGTGCTTCTTGAGCATTAAAATATGAAAGACATCGTGTACACCTGATATCGATGCTGGAAGATCTAGCCGATATGAGACGACTCCAACACGTTCCATAATCCGGAATGGTTCAATATATCTCAGGACAATCTTTTTTCGTCTGCTAAATTGTTGGACACCCTTCATAGGTGACACCTTCAACAAAACATAACCTCTAACCTGGAACTCTAAATATTGTTGCCTCTGATCCGCATAACTCTTTTGCTGACTCTGGGCTGCAAGAACACGCTCTCGAATTAATATTATCTTCTCTAAACTTTATCTAACCAATTTTGGTCTACGTAGCAAGCTATCCTCTGGCTCTGCCAAACAAATCAGGGATCTACAAGACTGTGACGCCCCTAGGTTCACACAAGGCTGCAGTCCAAGATGAAACCAGATATGTCAAACCCTACCATGCACCCACACTATGCATAGACATGTTTCACCAATCACAGTAATATCCTCTAGTAGAATTAAATAGAAGTGCAGGTACAAACAGGCAAAATAAAAGGAATAAATGTAATAGACATGATATAGAAGATATATCTCATAAATGAAAAGATTCATGTCTCAACTATAATACATCTAATATCGAATAATAAAAATGTCTCAATATGAATCAACTAAAAATTGTACTAAGGCACACTGCCTTTACAATATGAATATGAAAATCTAATATCTGGATAAAACTCAAAACTACAGTGGAGTCTCTACAAGTAAAAATAGGTGACGGCGACTATGCTAGAACCCTACGGCTCTCCGAAACTCCGAACTACCTGAAAGGGTATTTTTAAAAGAAAAAGAAATAAAAACAAGAAAAGATTATTAATCTAGCATTTGTTTTAAGGTTTACTATCAAAAATCTAACTTTTAACACCTCAGGTTAAGATCAAAGCATGAAAACACATATTAAACATCATAATAATCATCTACACTAGTTATTTAACTATGGAGATAGGTTTGGATGAAGACCTCCCATACAACGCCTCATAAGGAGCAATACCCATCATCGATTGATAACTGTTGTTACATGCAAACTCAATCAATAGAGTATGATCCTCCTAGCTACCCTGAAAATCAATAACACATGCCTGTAACATGTCCTCCAGCACTTGGTTAACCCTCTCTGTTTGGCCATTTGTTTGTGGGTGGAATGTTGGCCTTCTTGTTTTGATGATGTTTAACGAACAATTTACTTCTAATGTTGTTTGTCTAGTATTTGTATTTTCTTATTTATTATAGACAAACAACGTTGTTGGAGGATGGATGGAATAGCGCTTCAACGATCATATCCAAAGGAGGTTGGCGGAATGTCGGTGAAGCCTTACAATTCAAAGTTAAAGATCAAGTTCAAGCTTCATCCGCGGTGTACCAAGTCAAGCTTAATTGAAGATCAAGATTGCTTGGGTAATCTAGTTTAGATTTTATATTATGTGTGTTAGTACTTTAAGCTCAATATAATATACACACATATTTTAATTGGTTTCTTCGTATATATATATAGTTATATATATATATATATACATAAGTTTTGGTTTCTATGCATATATATAGTTATATATATACATACATAGTTTTTGAGTTTTCATGTTTATAAATATGAAATCATATATTTCATATTTACTATTGTGTTTTGGTATTTATTGCATAGAATATGCAATTTTGTGAAAATATTGTATTCTTAGTTTTTGGACTTAACAATAATCATATACATATTTTATTTAAGTCTATATAATCATTGTGCAAAGTTTCAAAATATGGTTTAGCCAAAATGTCAAAATTCACATGTTTACATTTTCGTGTTTTGGACCATTTTGCAAAATGATGATTTTTCACAAATGGGAAATGCAATTTGGAAAATTCTTTTTGTAACATGTTCGTTTTCATGTTTATATACATTTCCTAAAGTTTTATTATTTTTGGACTTCATTTGTTATTTTTAACATATTTTCAAAAGTCTCAAAAATCTGTTTTAATAGTTGTTTTCTGCTGTGTCAGTCTTCGGTCGACCGCACCGATCGACCGCTCATCTTATCTTTCGACAGAATGCAGCAGAGAGTTGGTCGGTCGACCGGTCTGGTCGACCGAAAGCTCCATCGGTCGACCGGCGAGATTTTCGATCGACCGACAATAGAGCCGTTGGCTCCTAACGGCTATTTCTGAGCTGTTTTTCTGGGGGCTTTGTTGTCATTTGTTTTAAGGGTTTTTCCTGAGATCTTTAGAGGGTATAAATACCCTATTGCTGATCTCTTCTTTGACTAATGAAAAGAAGTTTTTAACAAGGGTTTTAAAAAGAGTTTAAGTGTGGTTTTACTGTTTGTTTTAAGTATGGGTTTTGTTTACAAAGGAGGAAGCTTCACTGCAGATTGAGGGATTCTTTCTCAATCTTCTTCATCATCTTCTTTGTGTTTTAGAGAAGTTTTTCTAAACTCAAACTCTAGCTTTACATTTATATACTTGTTTGATTATTATTGCTCTTAAGCTAGATTTTATATTTGAGTTTAGTTGAATTGATTTTATTTACTCATTGTTACACACACCCACATTGAGCTTTTAGTATTTACATACATAGTATAGTTGGGTTGTAAGAGATTGTAACTTTGAGTTGTGCTTTCATTGTGTTCTCATCCATAGTAGAGAACAATCACTTATTGTATTTGTGCTTAATTGTGAGATCACTTTGTAATACACTTGTACACCGAGTGAGGAGTGTGTGGTGAGAGTCGGGGATCGTTCCAAGAGGAGTGGCATCGGTTGACGAGCCTAGGGAGAGGTTGTAACCGAGCACTTGAGGGAGACACGGCTAGGTCCAACACTTGTGAGGGTGTAGAGTGTGATTGCAAGAGTATCGATTGTAAAGTTTTCAGTTAGCTAGAAAACCGAGTGTGAGGTGTAAACGTTATTCGGGTGAACGTAGAAAACCCGGTTGTGATAGTGGAGTATCTTCTCGAGGTGAGGAGCAGGGACGCAGGTCGTGGGGACCGAATCTCCTAAACATATCATTTGTTTGTGATTGCATTGGCGCACTTGTTTTCATATTCATATCTTACATCGCCATTGTGTATTGCTTGTTGATCATTTTGCCCTATCACTTTTGTAGTTAAATTGTTTACCCCTTGTGTTAGTTTTATATCCTTGCACATACATTGCCTATATCTCTTTATTAGGATATATCTTGTTGTTCACATTGCTTATTCTTGCTTATATCTCTCGTATATCTATCTTGCAAGAATATATTTGTTAAGTAATTTTAATTGGTATTTAATCGGATTAGATTAGCATAAGACCCTAATCACCCCCCCCCTCTAGGGTCTAACATGGAAAACACTACTATTTGATAGCTGACTGCCGAAAGAATTCTGAAAACTCTTTTAGAAATAGGATGTGAGAACTGAGCCATGATCCGATACAATCGTCTCTAAAACTCCATGCAAATGTACAATCTCCCGGATGAAAATCCTCACATAAGTCTCCACTGTGTAGGTCGTCTTAACTGGCAAGAAGTGCGCTAACTTTGTCCATCGATCAACAATCACCTAAATTGAATCGTTCCCTTTGTTAGACCTCGGCAAGCCCACAATAAAATCCATAAAATATCTACCCACTTCCACTCAGAAATGGGTAAAGGCTATAGGGTACCCATGGGTCTTTGATGTTTTATCTTTACTTGTTGATAGGTAAAACATTTAGCTACATACTCCGTAATATCCCTACGCATGCCGCTCCACCAAAAATATCTCTTCAGATCCTTGTACATTTTAGTTGTGCGTGGATGCACAGTGTACCTTGTGTGATGTGCCTCATCAAATAATTCCTTCTTCAACTATGGAATATCCGACACCACTAATCGGCCTTTCATTCTAAGGCCTCCATCTGATCCGATGGTCCAATTAACCTTGGGCTCTTTGGAAATCTCCCTATTTTGGGTTTGAATCCAAGAGTCCTCCAATTGAGCACTAACCGGCATATCAGGCCAAGATTGTTATATGACTAAATCTCCCAAAAATGACTTCTCCCACCAATCTCTAGCCTAAAGTCAAACTGGCTGAGTGTATGAAGGTCTCGATACAATAAACACCTCAAAGTTGAAATCATGTGACGATGCTTCCTACTCAAAGCATCAGCTATGACGTTCGCCTTCTTCGGATGATATTATAGTTCGAACTTGTAATCCTTGATGAACTCGACCCATTGCCGATGTCTCTAGTTGAGTTCCTTCTGAGAGAAGAGGTACTTCAGACTTTGATGTTTGGTGAATAGTTTAAACTAAACTCCATAAAGATAATGTATCCACATCTTCAGTGTGAAGACTACCATAGCTAACTCCAAGTCATGTGTTGGATAATTCTGCTCATGAGTCCTCAATTATTGTGAAATGTATGCAATTATTCTCTGAGTCTGCATCAATACGCTCCTAGACCCGATAACGATGCATCTGTGTAGACAACAAAGGTCTTGTCACTACTCTGTATGATCAACACTGGTGTCGTAGTCAACTTAGCCTTCAAAGTCTCAAACACTTTCTGACACTCTAGCCCCTATACAAACTGAACACACTTCTTCGTAAGGCATGACAGTGGAGTAGCAATCTTCAAAAAATCCTGAATGATCTTTTTGTAGTGGCCCGCAAGTCCCAAAAATCTATGAATCTTTGTAACGGTCTTCGGCGGCTCCCAATCAAGAACGGCCTCAACTTTAGCCAGATCAACTACAATACCCTCCTTACTAATAACATGGACCAAAAATCTGACATCCGAAAGCCAAAACTTACATTTGCTAAATTTAGCATACAACTGGTGCTCCTGTAATATCTACAATACTAATCGAAGATGCTACTCGTGCTCGGCCTCCGATCACGAGTAGATGAGGATGTCGTCAATAAAAATAATCATGAACTGGTCCAGATGTGGATGGAAAATTTGGTTCATCAAATCCATGAATACGGCAGGTGTATTAGTTAGCCCAAATGGCTTAACAAGAAATTCAAAAGACCTATATCGAGTCAAAAAGGCGATCTTGGGAATATTCATCTCCTGAACACGCAACTGGTGATATTCAGATCAAAGATCAATCTTTAAGAAATACTACGCTCCCTACAATTGGTCGAATAAGTATTCAATCCTCAGTAGTGGATACCTATTCTGGATGGTGACCTTATTCAACTCACGATAATCTATGCACAAACGCATGATGGCATTCTTCTTCTTCACGAAAAGGACCGGTGTTCCCTATGGAGAATGACTCCGATTAATAAAACCTTGAGCAATGAGCTCCTCTAACTAAGTATGTAGCTCCCTCATCTCAGCAGGTGCACATGACATCAATGCAGTGCCCGGCTACAACCTGATGCAGAACTCAACCTCTCTCACTGGAGGCAATCCAAGTATGTCCTAAAAGATATCCTGATACTTTGAGATGACTCTGGTCTCACACAAATCAGCACCCTGATCTTGTAACAACACCTCCTCGACATATGCTAGGAATGACTCCGCAAACTGATTGCCCTGTGAGGTCACTGCAACCAACTCAGTCCCATTGAACGCTCGTAAACTAACTGTTTTCACAAACAGTCAATACTGACATGGTAGGAAGATAGCTAATACATACCAAGGATAATATCGAACTTAGACATGCGCAGGACGATCAAATCAACTACGAACTCAGACTCGTCTACGCTGGAGTTTAATCATGAAATCATAAGAGATGAACGAATGCGAAGCTCTGGAATCAAAAAGAATACAGGCTGGGAAGGAGTTCATAAGGAACGTAGCTTCCACTACGGCCCTGCTCGCACTATAATCACACGGTACGACAGCATACACTCTGCCTGAAGTTGTGGATTGCTGCGCTGAAGGATCTGCAGTATATGAGACTAGATGTCCCTGAGGAATCTCCTGAATAGCATGAACATGTCCCTCAATCTTTGGAACTGCTAGTGGTACCTCAAGTCTCAACTACTAGCCCTGACCTTGGCTCTGTACTCGGTTCTACTACTGACCCTAACATTTGCCCTACTGGGCTCCTACTGGTGCATTGCGACATTCGGCGGCTCTGTGATCGATCTTGTGGCAGTTATAACATGCACCCTAAAACTTACACTGCTGGGGTGTTCTCTGATCATGCTATGATCCCTTCTTATGGGGACCATGCTGCTGCTGTGTACCCTTGCCCTGCTACTGGGGCCCTCCGGGCCATGAAAATAGTTTTTTATTCTTGCCCTTATCTCCGAACTGCCCCGCTCTAGCATTCCCTTCTTTGCCCTTCTGGAACACGACTATTTGTGGTGAAAGTTAGTTTATTTGTAGATGAATCCATTACACTTGTTTATCAATTACAGATTCAAGAAGAGTTAATCTTTTTGTAAGATTACTCGCTTACACAAATAAAATGAAAATTACAACTCTCTTCAAACACACACAGAGGACGTTTATCACTTGCTGCTTGCATGAGATCTTTGCCTGTGTCGGGGACACGTTAGTCCATGGACCACCGCAGATCAGATCCGGTTGATAAAAAAGTTAATTAATGCTTTTTCTTCACAAAAGAAGTAATCACAGAAGTGATAATCTCGACCAAGCGAGATTATGACTCTTTTCGAGATCAAAATCAAGTTTGATCTGAAGGAAAAGGTGAAACGAGCCTCTGATCCTTTGAATAACTCCCTCTTTATGCTAAAGTTCACCAATATCTACTACCTATCCTCTGACGTTCGTGCTCCACTCTTCAATTTGATAATACCTCGCCTTCAGATTTTTGATCCCCTGCGTATAGGGCCCTAGGCTTGTATTTATAGGCTTCGGTTATGGCGTTTTCGGATAAGAATTGATGATTTGATGTTATCCTCAGTTAATAACCACTTAATCACATTTAGGGATAGCATCCAAGTAGTTAGGAGGCTCTGGAACAGAAGAATCCTGTGAAAACCATCTAAAACCATCTAAAAACGCATTTTTAGCGTTTCTGGGTGCGAGCCACCCCACTGTGGCTCGACATTGTACGAGCCACCAAATGGTGGCTCGGCCTTGTGCGAGCCACCATTTGGTGGCTCGGCCTTGGTCGAGTTGTTTTCGATGCGACTCGACCGCCAGGGACTTTTTCGGTTTATTCCTGTTTTACCGTTACGCGTATTTCGTCATTTCGCTAACTTGTACTCTTCATCGATTCGCTTCATCCGTTTCCTTAACTTGGAGGTGACTGATGAGCACACGGGTCACTTAGAGCTGGATGATAAGCGCTCGAGCCACTTGGAGGTGGCCGATGAGCGCGCGAGCCACTTGGAGGTTGCTAGTGAGCGCGCGGGCTACTTGGAGGTGGTCGGTGAGCGCCCGGGCCACTTGGAGGTGGCCGATGAACGTACGGGCCACTTGGAGGTGGCCGGCGAGCGCGGGCCACTTGGAGATGGCTGATGAATTTGCGGGCCACTTGGAGGTGGTCAATGAGCGTGCGGGTCACATGGAGGTGGCTAATGAGCATGTAGGCCATTTAGAGGTGGCTAATTTCTACGTCATTAATGATTCGCCACTTTTTTGTTTCGACAGCTTATCGCCACGTCGTCTGACGGTTCGTCACTCGAAGGCTCATCGTCTCAAGCTGTGTTCGGGACCTATAGGGAATTTTTGATGCCTATAAATACCCCCTCCAAAGTATTTTAGTCTCATTCTTTTATAGAGGATGCTAGAATACTTTGGATGTGATACGCTTAGCCTCCATTTCATTGACTTTTTTAGCTTTCAGTTTATTCAATATATTGTCAAATAGCTAAAACTCTTTTGGTGCTGTGTTTATCATCTGACCATTGTTAAAATCTTGAACTGAAACTAGCGCGTTGATATCTGAATTAACTCATGTTATTGGATCGATGTTCAGCTAATCATATTCATCGGGAATTCATATTTGAATCACGATTGAACTCTCCGGGGTTAATTCAGAATTGAGAATAATCCTAAGCCTTATTTCTGGCAAAATTATCAACGTGTTGACTGACATCGATTCGTGTCGAACGGTGTCGACTCGCGTCGACCTCCCTCATCACACATTGACTGATGTTGACTCACGTTGAATGGTGTTGACTCTTATCATTATGCGTTGACCAACGTGAACAAAGTTTATACTCATACGTTAACTGGAGTCTACACAGTTTAAGCTCTTAAGGCATTAGAGCAATGAGGACCAGTTTATACTCCTATACTCCTGGGAGTTTTGAGAATTAGTTTAACCTTATATACCCGTTGGAGGTTCAAGGAGATACAGTTTAGACTCGTATACTCATTAGAGTGGGAATACGCACCTCGAATACGTTAAAGACAAGAGAAAATAGGCAAAAATGCATGCGAAAAAATCCCTAAGACCCCCACATGTGTGAGTCAGCTCCATGTGGCTCGCACATGTGCAAGCTAGCTCGGTGTTGCTCACACGTGTGCGAGCCAGCCCTTTGTGGCTCGCACATGTGTGAGCCAGCTGAGGCAGGCTGGGGGTCTGGTTCGTGGGAGTTTTTAAGAGCTCCAAACTTCTGATTTTTTTTGTGATTTCTTCTAACTTCTCCCACTTTCTCCGAGATCGAGTCTCCTTCCCCAACCCTTTAAAAGAGTCCTTTGAATCCCTTCCTTCCCTCTATCTCTTCAATTTCCTTAGTTTTTCTCCTTTGAAGAACTAGGGTTTCAGCTACTTCCTTCGGATTTGAAGTCTGTTGCCGTGGGTTTTTCTTCGACGAGCCCCCTCGTCCTTTGGTTCCAAGTAAGTCTCGCTCTCCTCGCTTTAATTTTGTTCAATTCTTTTGAATTTTTTTATTGTTCCTGGGGGCTATTCAAAACCCTAGTTCTCAAATTTGGGGGGGGGGGGGGGTCGAAGCTTTAACACAGTTTTGGGTTTGTTCCTCTGTTTTCCTCGTGCACAGAGCTAAATCCCCTCTTCCTTCCTCTTTGACAGGAACCCGAGGTCCTCCCTTGCAATTTCATCATCAACGCTAATTTTTCTTAAGGTAAAACTTCTCCCTTTTGTATTTTAGTTTCGTTCCATCTTGATTTTAGGTAATAATTCTCCTTTAGTTTAGTTTTTAAGAAAGAATCACCCCCTCCCCTTTGTTGTTAGTTTTGAGCAAGAGCCGTTCCCCTACTTCTGAATTCTGAACGAGGATCATTTTCTAATTCAGTTGAATGAGAACTAAAACCTTAGTTTGTATTTGAGACTTTTGGCTTGGTTTTTTTTAGGTATTTGGCTTGATTTTGGATGAGAATTGAGGCCATGGTTTTGATTTTGGGTGTGAACCAAACTCAATTGTTTATGGGGGAGGCATGGATTCAATTTTGGGTAGGAGACGATGTCCTCGACCTATTTTTGTATGCGCAATCTAGCCGAAACTTCTTGCTTTAGGATTTTTTTGTGTCGGGCCTTTGGATGATAAATGAAAACTAAAACTTAGCTTGGTTGTATGTGGGATTTGAACTGAACCCTTGAGATGTTTGAACTTGGTTGGAAATTGTCCTGTTAACTTGTACGCAAATATGCCCGAAGTCCTTAGCTTAATTTAGGCTTGAATCTTTAGTCATGCATAAAGCTTGACTATGTGTTCATGTTATACTTTCTTGCTTGATTTCAATTGATGATCGAACTTGCTTGCTTGCTTGATTTGGATATAGCCCGGAGCTATTATCTCAATTTTGTATATTGATAGAACTCCATTTCCTAATTTTGATATCCATAGGTTTAATTGGATTTTTAACTAGAAAATCCTAACTTTTATAGGATTTTAGCTAAAATTCACAATTTTCCTTTTAATAATGGATTTGTGCTTCTCATCAATTCTTGACATAATTAAACCACTGATCTTCTTTGTAGATTAGCTATGTCACCGAAGAGATCGCGCATTCTGAGGGGTCGCTCAGCTACTCAGTCACCTGAGCCAGAGCCTTTTTCTTATGCAGGTAACCTTTTACCGCCTTTTGTTTGTGAATTCAATAGTAATATATATTATATACTGTATCCCCGCTTTGTTCTCCTTGGTGAGGCAATTAGGAAGAGATGACATCCTCCTTTGTGAGGGTTAACGTTAAAAAGATGCGTTTTGCTTAGTCAAGACACGTCTTAAGGTAATAAGGGGCGATTTCATACTGTATCATGTTACGTAGGATAGAGTATATTGTCACATTATTTATACGATAATGTACCTTGTCCATCGTGTATGTAATACAGTTGAAATCGTCTTGCCAATTACAGGGCCGTGACTCTATCTCACGGATCCATGAGATGAGTTCAATGCATGTATTGCCTTAAAAGGGACATTCTTATAACTACGTTTAATAAATACTCATTACTTATTTCAGTCGAATTCCCTCCAAAGGCGTTCTACGCCCATACGGTGGACGGTCGCTGCAGTGAGGTTTATGCCTCTACTGATGATCCTATGCTCATCCCGGCTATTCCCCAATTTACTCTGGGTGGGCCTAAAGAACTTCCTCAGCTGGTGTGGAAGGGAGATCGTCATACCCTATGGCAGCTGATCACTGACGCACCCCTTGTCAAAGATTCTAGCTCCATTCATCCTTTGAGGAAACCATATTATCTATTTGGTTACTCTGTTGAAGACCCAGACGTTGTATCTCTCGAAGCTAAGCAATGGTTGAACAAAGATGATGGGGGCCTCCTATATCTTCCTCTAATTCCTCGCCATTGCTCGTTGACTGAATTGTGGT
The DNA here is from genome assembly GCA_022839385.1 of Asparagus kiusianus. Taxonomy (NCBI): domain Eukaryota; kingdom Viridiplantae; phylum Streptophyta; class Magnoliopsida; order Asparagales; family Asparagaceae; genus Asparagus; species Asparagus kiusianus. The sequence continues at coordinate 118,835 of BQKN01000185.1, forward strand.
GCCAAGCTGTTACACGGGAGATGTCGGGGGACTTAACAGAGGAACATGACCACATCTATTGTGGATACATCACCCATCAAGCTATTCCAGGCTCAAGTGACAGAAACTGTGTCATCGGATTGCATCCCAGTGTGTTGGGACTAAATGACCCACCGCGAGGTGTTTACAGTTGCTAATACTTTAAAGAATCGTCTCGCGAGATTAGGACGAGAAATGTTTGTGACGGGCTATAGGTGTTATGGCTGGGTTCATTCTTCAGACAAGCTTTGGTGAGCTTGTCTGACCAACTACGTTCTCAACCGATGGAGTGAGGAGCTAAAGGCCAGCGGTCTATATGCAGCTATTCACGTTACTATGTATGGGTTGCCAATCAGCATCTCTCATTTCCTTGCACTACTAGAGCTTTATGACCCAGACACAAATACTTTTTGATGAAGCACGGAGAACTAGGGTTAGCTCTCCATGCGATGCACAAAGTTTCCGACTTGTCGATGGGGAATATGTTGTACCAGGAAGATTTTCCTTCAAATAGGGAGTTGCATCAGCTGAAGCTATGCATGCCCAGTCGCTATAACACTTTGTGAGATCTCACTTGTCACTATCGAAGTAGCCGTGACCACAAATAAGCTTAAAGCGATTCGCGGATTATTTATTTAAGCATTTGGATAGCAACTCCGATGAGGCAATCTGTGAGTTAGCACCTCTAACTCCATCAGAGGTTAATGAGTTGATCAAGAAATCCAGCGCCTAATCTTACACCACCGCTTGTATTGAGAGTGATTTCCCTGTAGGAACTAAGTTCCAAATATTGTTATGGCAGGCGGTGAAGCCGATTCAGCCGATGACTCTCTTAGCCGGTTACCTCACGATTTAGTTAAAGAAATGCGTAGTGTCGTATCAGTCTACGGACACTCTACCCATAGAGGTACTTTATCCAGTGGTTTAGCTCGCCCTCCAAAAAAGTCTTTCCCTTCTTCTAACGATGATTGCTGACATTCACCGCGGGCTTCGACAAATTGTCAGTGCCTTCACACAAGGAGAAGGCAAGCCGTCGGCTCAGATTCCTCTTGCTAAGGTAGAGCTCCCCTGTACTTATCTGATGGCATGGTTTGTCCTTCATCGCTCTGACATGATGTCAGCGCCAAGCACTGTGAATCAATCTATTCCCCTACTACAATTGTTAGAAAATTGTAGGTGGAAGGGATGAGGATTCCTAGAAATAAAGAAGTAGTTGCAGAATCACAAGTGCTGGGTTTTCTCCACATGATTTCTCACAAGTTGCAGAATCACAAGTGCTGGGGATGAATCAAACATGTCTGGACATCAGCTATTTTGACTGGTTAATAAACATTTGGTCGGGTTATCTAATTTTTCGGGTGAGAAATCATTTCTACATAGAGTCGTATCTGCCGTGTCAATTTGCTCATCAGCTCGGATATGATCAAATATATATTGGGAACCCAAATCGACAACTTCGAACCCGTGGCGGACTAGTACATAGTGCTTGAGCATGGCTATGGAACATAACAGGACCGGTACTAGGTTCAGTCTTCCAAGTGTTGAACACCAGTTGGAGCTTACATTCTTATGCTACTGAAGTCTAGTAGAGGCTAATAAACCCATCCCGGTAAGACTGGTTGTAGAGTTAGCAGCCGAGGAAGCAGCTCGAATTGCTACCCGAATGGTTCACGAGGCCGAATATCAAAAGAGAATAGGAAAAGAGACTGTCGGTCCTTCCGATAAGGGCAAACAAGGCGAAGGCATCTTTTCTTCTGGGGAAGAAGCCTCAGAAGCAAATATCATCGGTGGTGAAGGCACAAGAGCCGACGGAGATGAAGAGGAGCTTGGAACAGGTCTATCGGATTCTTTCTCCTTAGAAGTATCTGAGTTAATGACAGCTGATTGAACTCGTTGATCTAAATTGCCTAAGTCTTCGTCGGCTTCGAGGAAGCCAAGGATGCAAGTTTTATTCACTTATCCTAATAAGATGTTAGTTGAACATCCAGGTGTGGCTTTTGAGGAGGAGAAAGAAGAAGAAGAGCCCCATCTTATATGTTGGATGAGATCCCGAACTACAACTCAAGTTGCTTCGGAGGTGGAGTTGCGCTCTAAATCTAAACAAGAGAAATTCACAGATCCCGAAGAGGTTCATCCCACTAAACGAAAGAAATTAGCTTACAAGCGATAGGGCGAGCCTTCGACTTTAGAGACAGGACTAGCCAGTGACATGCCTGCCGATGGAGAAGATAATACTTCATTTCTACATGGTCTTCTGTTCTCTTGAATGTTAAATCCTAGACTTGAAAAAAATTATACTTCTTAGGAGGCCATGACAAAAGTGACATTATGTTCGATCCTCCTTCTCCTGATTCTGGCTTCACACGACAAGATTATGATGCCATGGCTGAGGAACCCGCGAATGTCAAAACGGGTATAAATGTTGAAGCTGGCACAGGTTTTGGTGCCGGACCTAGTACAACCGAAAGGGTCGCGAGTCCAGGTACATCTAACACTGGTAATACACCTTTCAGGTGGCGGTCACGGGAATTGAATGATTCATAATTTGTACCTTCACTAATTGTTTCTATGCTTCTTGCTCTCTTAGAAAAATTACAAGGAGTGGGCACAAGTATTGGGGCTGCGGAACCTGGCACAACTGCTAGAGGTGAATTTGACTTCCACTCGTCATAAATTTTTGACTTTTCTTCCTTTCATTTTAAAACTTAGGCTTCCTACAGGTATTTTGATGGAGGATTCAGATGAAGAAGAAACTTTTCGTGATGTGGACCTTGGAGAGTTGGATGCACCCTCATTTGACCTGATGTAAGTTCCTTTAGACTCTGACGACAGGCTGTTCGATGGCATGTTGTTAGAACAAGCCCATCGTGAGGTCGTCGAACCAATTATTATAGCTGGTTTACGTATAGGTATGAGTTTTATCCCTGTGTTGCAATCATTCATTTGTTAATTTCCACTTAACCATAGGGGAATTCCAATTGTAAGACCAGTCATTGAGACTTATACGACTACTCTCATCGGAAAGTGTGATGAACCTGAGGGTCTCGATTTCTTGCTGTTAGCAGGGACTATTATCGAGGCTCAGTCATCGATTCCTGAGACACAACTCATCATCCCTTCAGAACTGACGACTGTAGAGACCGTCGTAACTACGGGTTCAAGCTTTATTGAACAAGTTGTGAGACCAACTGAAGAAGTTGGTGCGTTAATAGTTATTACACCTGTAGTACTTCTACCGGTTCATGAGGTTGGGTAGGCAGAACTGAGTGTGGGGCGTTCAACTGAAGAAATCTCTGTAGGCATTAGTAAGTTTCACACTGTTATTTGACTTAGAAATATTTCATATTTCAAAATATTTATCTCTTCTCTTCCTGGTAGGGATCTTGTCTCAGCTTCACAATCTTGTCAAGACGCTGCTATCGGACGATGACCCAGATCAAATCCTACTTTGTATGAAAGTTCCCTCTTTTTCTTTGTGGGTGTGATGATTGGTAAGCTCCTTCTCAGGGGGGCTTTCCTTCCATCAGTTCAGACCGGCCTTGGCTATCAAAATAAATACAATAGAGAGTGCGGGATCTCTAGACCTGACGAAAGCTATAGCTGACGATTTAGATCGTCTAGAGCGCGAATTTCAAAAGTTACAAGAATTCAAAGTTGTTGGTGCTCCATCATACATAGCCGCTCAGATGGAATCTCATCTACAAATATAGCATAATACTCGAGCCTCCGCTAGACTCGAATTTCAAACACAACAAAATCGGGTGGATCAAATGAAGGCCGCACTCGCTGAGAAACGAACAGCTCTACATCAACTTAAATCTTCTATTGCATCGAGCGAGGCCAAGATAGAACAACTTAAGGAGGAGCTCAAGGCATAGGAGGATGCTCTGGTCATCTTAGAAAATGACGAGGGTCGATCAAGAGCATTCATAGGTTGTGATATCTGGGAAGTTGGAACTCTTGGAGTAGAAACTAGTTAAGATGGAAGAAGAGGCCGCTAAGACATTATCTACCACTGAGGAATCCTTCAAGGTTGAATTGCAACATGAGCATGAGCGAGCTTATGCAGAGGAGTTATCTAAATTAGAACAACAAGTCCTTAGTCATAAGCTTCATGTAGAATGATTGCAATTGTTGTATCTACAGACTCGATTTTATTAATGAAAGACATTTCTTTGCTTATTGTACTTTTATTATGATTTCCCATTCCGATTGGAGTAATTAACCATAATATTTATAGGATTTTTGGCAAACCCTATGTTATCAATAGGTTTGTTGTGCCTTTACTGATCACTATTTGAATCGGGCTAGCATGTGAATTATCTAAGTCTGTTTCACATATAACGTTGTGTTAAAAGAATGAACTATCTCAAACTTAGTACTATGATATCGAATATGTAAACTTTGCTATTTTTATGAAAATATGCTACCCAATAATGCGTATTAGTCATAGGCTTATCCCTACTTAGGATTCGGGATAAAATTCCTCATAAAAAGCATGGATTTTTGTCGCTACGATGTTGAATACATAGACTTGGTCGTTTTCGCGGGAATGGACCACCCAGCAGCATGTGTTAGATGAAGACTTATCTTTATTTAGGGATCAAGATAAAGTCCCTCATATGCATAAGGAATGGATTTTGGATGTTTGAAAGGTTGTGTCTTCTCTTAGGGCAAAGACGAACTCGATGCGGGAGAGGAAGAATTTTATATTCTATCTTCAAAGCCGGAGAGGGAGAACTTTATATTCTATCTCCCAAAGCTGGAGAGGAAGAATTTTATATTCCATCTCCATAATCTAGAAGAAACTAAAAGTGAGATCTCCACTTCGAGAAAATCTTGAAAGGTGCAACTAATAGTGGGATCTCCACTCCGAGAATCGAAAAGATCTGGATAATCCTAACTTTTATAGAATTAGTTACCTGATGTAAAAATGAATTTCTCATTTATCGAGAGGAAATTCTGACTTTAACCCTAACTTTAATAGGTTTGACCGAAGGGGAAAAAGTGGAAACCTTTTGTTTATCGAAAAGGAATTCCGATTGCGGTCCTAACTGTTTGATGGTTTGACCAGGTGGGGGTTATCAAGACGACCCTAAATTTTATAGGTTTGATCATTCAACTTGGGTGGAGGCCTTTTTTTTATCGAAAGGGAAGCCTGATCTGAAAGTGGACCTCTTGTTCATTGAAGGAATCGAGAGGATATTTTGGCTTTGGTCCTAACTATAGGAATGTTTGACCAAACGAATGGTGGAAGTAGGGTACAAATAACAGTGGGAATGTTGATTTGTACAAATCACTCAGTGAGGGTTTTTAGCATCAAGTGACAGGAACTTAACATGAAAGGAGTTTGCTAATTATCATGGATCAGCAGCTTGAACTTTTGAGTACTGTGTTAGGACTTTAACATTAGGAGCGTTAAGTGCACAACCATAATGGGAGTTGGAGTGATTCAATCACAAAGAACTTTGGGGACTCACCATCAATTAATTTGATCAGTGAGGGTTTGTGGTGGAGAACCGTGAACCATCAGGCGTTCCATAGTTACATTGTGAGAGTTTCGTGAGGGGAGATTGACCAACAGAGGTCATTGAATCTCATCTCAGTGAAAGAGTGCTTGGAAAGTCAGAGCGGGAGGGTTTTAATCATTTTGGAAATGATTGAATAGCTGTTGTAGGAGGTTCTTAATCACTTCTAATCTATGATTAAGGATGAATTATTCAAATGTCTGGTCTTCATGAATAATTAACTAGTTTAGGGTTTTCCTTAAAAATACCTTGCACAGTATCCTCTAGGAACTTCTTGTTAAATAGGTTATCCTAAATGTAATAGGGATAGTATTTTTAAGGAATTTTTTATTTATTGACATCATGAGCTTGTCACCGTCTTGGGTGATTAAGCGATATACACCATTTGAGTAGACTGTCTCTATTATAAATGGTCCTTCCCATTTGGGTTGGAATTCACCTTTCTTCTTGGAATTGAGAATCATCGATTGTCGAACGGCAAGAACTAAGTCTCCTTCTTTGAAGCTCCATTGTCAGACCTTTTTGTCAAAGGCCCGAGAAATTCTAGCTTGGTAGAACTCAATTTGTTGCTTAGCTTCCAGGTGTTTTTCGTCTAACGTCTCGAGTTCTTCAAGACGTTTCTGTTATTGTTCATCAGTCGTCATCCCCGTTGTGTGAACAATAAGTAGGGAGGGAATCTGAATCTCTAATGGGAGGATAACTTCACATCGATATACCAGGGAATACGGGGTTGCACCAATAGGTGTACGGACTGTCGTGCGATAGGCCTAAAGAGCTTCATCGAGTTTGTCATCCCAGTCTCGTTTGTGGGTCCTCACGAGTTTTTAAATACCTCAGCCAACCTGTTTGTAGTAGGATTGTATACCGTCGACGAGACGTCTTAAATTCTAAACTTTCCACAAAATTTGATGAAGGCATTGCTGACAAACTGAGGGCCATTATCGTGCATGATTCATCTTGGAACACCGTATCGGTATATGATGTGGTGTTTGATAAACTTGATGACGTCGCTTTTCTTCACTTTTTTGAGTGGAACTATCTCTACCCACTTTGAGAAATAATCGATGATTGCCAAAATAAAACAATTACCTTTGGCTGACGGTGGAAAAATAGGACCAACGATATCCATTCCCTACGTTTCAAATGGTCATGAAGTAGCCGAAGGGTGCAAGTGCTCCGGAGGTTGATGCATATAATTCGCATGTATTTGACATGTGTGGCATCATCGGGCGTACTCAACTGCGTTCTTGACCATGGTTGGCCAATAGTATCCTATTCTTCTAAGGCCATCGTAGAGCTTAGGACCGAGCTGATGTGCACCACAGATTCCGTCTTGCGCTTCTTTGAGAGCTTCCTCTGCCTCTTTGGTCGAAAGACATAGGAGTAGCAAACCGTTGTATGCACAATGATACAGTGTCTGGGTCACCGTGTTATAATAGAATCTTGGTGCTATTCATTCAGACCGGGTCTCTTTCTTTTATGTCTTCCGGCAAAATACCATGCATGACATAGTCGATAATAGGAAATCGCTAATCTTGAGGATCGAGTTGAATTCGGGCCGAGTGCGCCTCCTTGATGTCCAAGGCATAGTCTGGTGTGAAGAGTTGGTGAGTTCTCACAGTGACCCATTATTCTGTGTTAGGAGGTTGTGCCAGAGATACTGCTAATGTCGCCAGTGTATCTGTGTATGTGTTCTGGAGACACAAAATGTATTCTATGAAGAATTCTTTAAACGAACTTGTTGTCACGCCCCGCTTCCCAAAATACACGGGAACCGAAACGTGAACAAGCCCACGACGTATTAGATCAAGGAGAATAAATAAAAATAAATGTTTCTCCTCAACCTAATACGCTAAGCGTCTGGAAATAAGTATAATGCGAAGTCACAGGTCCCCGATCACAATCAGCAAGAATATAATGAATAACACAGAATAAAATAATACATATCATAATGAATATTCATCCCAGACATAATAATCGGGTCAACATGCCCTTATACAAAACTGTCTGAATGAAACACTGGAGAATATAAAAATACACTGATCAAAATGAAATGAAAGTGCTACAAAACAAACTGAAAGGAATGACTAAACTTCAACTTCTTCTTCTGCTCTGTCCGCTAAGCACTCCTGCTGAGAATACTCGGCTCTGGCGTATCTCCAAGCTAGACCTACTCTTCCTCTAAGTCTGACGTACACCAGAGAAAACAGGTGTACGTCAGGGTGCATGGCACACGGTAAGACCCTACCCCCACAAAGAAAATAGAACGAACGGAAATCCAATGCGAAAAACGATACGATAACAGAAACAACAAAAGAACGTACAATTGAAATCCACAAATCAACATGAAAACACTACTAAATCATGATAACATAAAGCATCCAGAATCAATCAGGTAACGAGATCATGCAGCTAACGATCAGAATAATCATCCAAGTAACAGGGGCATACACTAGATGGAATTAATACTTAAAATCTACAACTCGAGACGTAGTACGTCGAGCAAAATAATCCAAACAAGAAAACCCTCATGTATATACCATATGTCTCGAATTATAAATAATTAAATATTAATCCCGATCTATGTATGAAAAGAAATACAACTAGCCAACATCTCACAAGAACTCATACTTAGCCAAGAAACGAGGTCATGTAACTAATCATTCTATAACAGGTCGCTGGTCACATCTCACATAGAGTCAACATTCATATTATTGGATAACTGACTGTTCATAAATCCTCCACGTGCATCGAATACCGCTACACGAATCGGTCAGAGGACTACACGCAATCCGATTTCGGCCTGGTCCGAACTCAAGCTTAACTTGGGTGACTACACAAATTCACTGACTAAAGTGACTACACGAATTCACTTTAGCCCAACAAACCAACCCCAGTGACTACACGAATTCACTGGCGCGAGCCTGGAAGATACATCAACAGCCTTATCCGATCACATGAACATGGACTTCCCCATCCTAACTCTCTTGTATTTTCTAAGTCAACCATAAACCTCATTGAAACTCGGATTCACCACCTAAACTCAGTCAACACACCCACACATGTCACTAGGTCTATTCATGACGCACGAGGCCACTAAGTCATGAACTACTAATGGTTCTCAATCACAACAAATAATAATAAAAACAACTGATCATGTATAATAATATCATGACAATCAGGTAATCGAATTTAAGTGTCATAAATTTATGAACGACCAACTATGTAATTTAGAAAAATAATCTTTTTCCAAAATAATTTATTTTAAATTATTGTAATCTTCCTGAAATAATTTACTTCACAAAATAATTTCTTTTAAATCATCATAATTATCAAAATATAATTCTTTTGACGAAAATAACTTAACAACTCAAAATGACCCCTTTTTTCGAAATAAATACTTTAAAATTATCTATTCTAATAATTATTCAAAACCAACTCATTTTTCCAATTAATCCATTTCTCATCATAATAATTCTAAAAATAATCTTTAAATATATTCTTTCTTTTAAAAACATCTCAAATAACCACTTTTACAGAAAATACTTATTTCTTTAAATTACTTATCTAACATCATTATCAATATGATCATCAACAAGCCCACGCAGTTAATAACAATTCACAATCTAATCTATGCAACTAATTAATGACAGATATAAATATGAAATAACGAGTCAAGAGGAGCGGAATCTTGCCTCGGGGTTCGTCGAACGAATCGATGCTAACGGTGCGAGTTGGATCTGACGCGGAGGAGCGCGGCGTCGGAGGGGACTCCGGCGAGGGGCTGTCCGGTGACGGGGCAGCAGTCGGCGGCTCGGGCAGCGAGCTCAGGTCGGCGTCGGGTTGCAAGCAGGGGTGTTGGCGGGTGATGGGGCTGTCGGAGCTTGGTTGAGGGGCTGCTGGAGGCGGTTGTGGCGGCCGGCATTACTGCTGGTGGCACGCAGCGACAAGGGGAGGTGGAGATGGGGACAGCGGGGAGCTCGGCAGGCTAGAGGAGGCTGTGGGTGGTGAATAATAGAGGAGAGAGAGAGAATGGGGAGCGGGACACGAGGTGGAGGTTATGCGGGAAGTGGGGAGGGAATTAGGGAGGTGGGGCAGGAGAGAGAGCAAGAATAGGATATATATATATATATATATATATTAGGATTTGGGTTAGGTATTTGAAACGAAAATAATTAAATATGGGTACTTAAAAATTAAACTGATTACAGAGTAATTATCTACAAATAAAAACGTACATGTTATGCTAATACAACAGTTGATACAAAATAGCCAAAATACACGCATATTGTATAATTAAACGAGAATAATTAATAATAAAAATATATTTACTTACATTTAAAATCAAATAATTATGGGATAATTATATGTGTAGTAAAACGTACCAGTTATACTAATACAACAGATAATATGTAACAGTAGAAATAATATAACAAATTATACAAATAATATGCAATTAATAATACATCATATTATACGAACTTATACGTAATAATAATAATAATACCATGTATTATTCAAAATAATACGTAATAGTATCAGTAACACAACAAATAATTTTTAGAAATTTTCACCGTACAAAATTAATTTATAAATATTAATATCATTTAAATAAATATAAAGCTTAGACTTCAAATCATAGAAAAATCTAGAAAATCGAGAAAATACAAATATTCTTTTAAAATTAATATTTTAAATATTTTAAAATATCAAAAATTTATTTTTAACTAGTATCGAAAATTCATGGTCCTTACACTTGTCATCTCGATGGTCACCTTATGGTACGGTATCATGTCTTGATTCCTGACTTCGTACTCTCCTCAAATTAGGTTGACTATTAATTGAGAATCACCAAAAGCTTCGAGATATTAGACCCCTAGCTCATTGGCGAAACTGAGCCCAACGAGTAGCGTGTTGTATTCAGCTACGTTGTTGGAACATGATTCGGTGAGTGAATAGGCTCGAGGCATTATATGTTTTCCTAGGGAAACTAAGACAACTCCAACTCCTGAGGAGATTTTAGAACATCTGGGAGCACTTTCCACATTGGTTGCTCGGGAAGTGCCATCAAAGTATAATTACCATACCTATTGATGAGAGGTAGTATTGACTTCGTGTGTTTCATCCGGCAAATCTTCATATAATTCGACTACATCGGTTGTAAGGTTAGCTGCCAAAAGATCATAAATCGCTTGTCCCTTGACCGGTTTCTGTTGTTTGAAGTGCAGATCGTATTGGGACAAGAGCAGGGCTTATCTCGCTAACCGCCAATTCATGGAAGCTGGTTGCATCATGAATACCCGAATTGGATTGACATTAGAAATAATATAAATCGTCTGTCCAACCAGGAAGTGCTGCATCTTTTGGATAGTGAACACCAAAGCAAGGCACTCCTTCTCGATCATTGGATATCGATATTTGGCGCCTACCAAAGTCTGACTCAGATAATATATTGCCTATTCGTGACCATTATCATCATCTTGTGCTAGCAAAACACTTAACGAATGGTTCGTTACTTTGACATAAATCAAGAATAGCTCCCCTGACTTTGGTGCGATGAGAACGGGCAGAGTTAATAGATATGCTTTGATATCCTCGAAGGCCTTCTGACAAGCCTCATCCCAGATAAAAGACACATCCTTCTTTGTGAGCTTGGAAAATGGTTGGCATTTCCCGGATAGATTCGAGAAGAATCGACGGATATAGGCTAATCGCCCTTTTAGTCCTCTGAGTTCTTTGAGGTTTCTCAGGGGCTGTAACTCATGTATCACCTTCACTTTATCAAGATCAATGTGGATACCCTTAGTGGTGATGAAAAATCCGAGGAACTTACCGCTGGACATTCTAAGAAAAGACTTAGTGGGATTTATCTTTAATTGGTGACTCCGCATGAGATCAAACATCATCTTCAAATCTTTGATATGGTTGTCTTTGTTATGGCTTTTCATGACCAGATCATTAACTTAACATTCAACGGTCTTCCGGAGGTGTTCCTGAAAATTTTTTAACATTGCTCGTTGATAGGTGGCTCCTGCGTTCTTCAATCCAAAGTCATGATGACTGTGTAGCATAAGACACCGAGAGGTGTCCTGAATGCGGTATGTTTTTTATCATCCAGGTACGTCTTGATCTAATTGTAACCTGAAAACCCATCCATGAAGGACATTCTCTCGAATCCACACATGTTGTCGATAATAACATCTGTGATCTGAAGAGGGAAATCGTCCTTTGGGCAAGTGATGTTCAAGTCTCTAAAGTCGATGCAGATCCTGATTTTCTCGTTCTTTTTAAGGACCAGCATGATATTTGCTAGCCAATCAGGATGTTGTTCTTCCCTGATAAAACCTGAGTCAATTAGCTTTTTAACTTCAGACTCGATCGCTTCCATAATTTGTGGACGAAACAGTCTTTGCTGTTGCTTGACAGGTTTTACCTCCGGTTTGAGGTTAAGGCGATGAACTACCACATTTAGATCAAGTCCCGATATATCTTCATAATTACAGGTGAAAACGTCTATGTATTCCCTGTGAGGGCAATCAACTCTTCCTTCTCATCTGGTGGAAGACTATCGTTGACGAATATGGGCTTCGGATTCGCTTCGTCGCCCATGTTCACCTGGACCATTTTGTCTTCGGTGGGAGGTTCTCTTTATTCGAATCTATCACCATATTGGTTATTTAGGTGATGGGTCCAAGGATCTTCCCAAGTTGGCAATTAGTCGTCTTCCTCTATTGTGGTGAGATCAACCGTGGTCATATTCGACATTAACCTTTGAATATTTCTCTAAGACTGACGTCAGAGTCCTAATTGGAAGAATCAGATGAGTATCCATCCTTATTCGCTAATTGGCTAATGACTTGTCAATAACATTTGTCATCGGATGAAGAGACGTAGCCCAGGCCCCTTTTATGGCCATAATAATTGACGGGTTTTCCTTTCGGTACATAGACCGGACGAGGTAGAGCCCGTGGGCCTCGACCAAAATAAAGACCTTCTTCGAGTGTAAAGTTGTATCCCTATTTCTTCATGAAGTTACGTGATTATTGACTGTATCTAAATAAATAAGGACCGAGTCTCTCATCGTCACTATTTTTCTTTGAGAAGGGATCTGATGGTGGAGATATCTCCCCCTTGTCAAAAATTAACTCCTTTTCACCCCCGTCTTAGCAGGAATGATGAGGGTTATTTCAAATGAGTCTTGGACGTGCTTTTTCATCATGCAAGATGACCGAAGCAGCATATGTATATCAGGGTTATCATACAGTCCCAACATTACATTATCAAGACAAGGCGAATACTCTAAATCGTTATTTATTATTTCTTCGGCAAGTTGCCAATTACAACTACCATTTGATGATTCGCTATCGCCAAGATTGACTATAAAGGGTACAATGTCATTTAGTACAAAACCTCCATTGTAATCAAACTCAGCTTCGGTATCAGCTTCTTCTCCACTGTCCGTGTCTTAGGCCGATGATTCAGTATCAGATTTAGCACCGTAAAAAAGGGAGTCAATGAAGTAGTTTTCCAACCCCTTAAATGGTCGCTTATCTACGACCACCGTCTTGACCTCATTATTGGTGTCTATAGATTTTAGATACTGATAGAGGGTGGAGGGGACTATAAGATTACCATGGATCCAGGGTTAACCCAGTAGTAAGTTATAGGAGGTTTCCACATCGATCATGTAGCACGTGATATAGGATCTTAAATCCCTAAGTTGGCACTTCACCCGGATTTTACCTAATGGTCTGCACCCACTGGTATTAAATTCATAGATAATGGTGCCTGTCGAAGACAACTTGTTGGTAGGGATTCTGAGATTGTACATCAATTGGAGTGGCATGATACTGATAGCGAAACCCAGATCGACTTGGATCTGGTTGACAACACTGAAGTCAATGTATCTGGTGAAGTACAGAGGCCTATCATGCTTCGAGTTTCTCACTTGCATGTCATCGTTGGTGAAGGTGATACAAGGAAACTGCTTGGTCGTCAAATTACAATGTTGAACTGGTGGCTCCGGCTCTTTAGGGGCTGGATTGATTTGAGTCAGGAATACATCAGAATCAGCCAAAGTTTCTTGCAGGGCCTCTCTAGTGTCTTTGCAAATATACAATAACTCGTATAGAGTTATCCTCGCTGGAATGTTAGCTAGCTAAGTCATAACATCAAAGTGGTGTGGTGTGCTTAAACTTCCCAGTTTATCTCTTCCTATCAAATGATTGAATTGAGACTGTTTCGGGTTCTGAACCTCTTAGCGTTGGGGCTCTTTCTCTTTTTGCTTGTTAGTTGGTTGTCGCTTGGGTTTCTCAGTAGGTGTAGGGGGAGTTGTAACCACCCCGATCTCAGCCAACGTTTTAGCATTTGGATTAGAGACTTTGGGATACTTATATTGGTATTCGTTCCCGCTCCTGGTAGTAAAGGCTTCATGTTCATCTTCAGAAAGCGATAAGGTAGGGATGCCTTTATCATCTTTCTTCGGGATTGCTATAGCGGGACAACAAGATTTGCCTTTACTCTGGGACTTTTTCTTGGACGAGGATCCCACCCATTGTTCATCTTTGAGTAAATCTGGATGGACCCAAAGAATTTTGCCATTAGGGGTCGTGTGCTACACAAGCCCCTTCTGGCGTTGTCCATGGGGATCGTCGTTAACGGTCTTTATTTCCACCTTTGGCACGGACTCTGGCTGAAACCATGACAGAGGGACAGAACCAAAACTAATAGAAACCACGTTTGCGCCCACCTTCTTCTCCTTGGGTTGCTTTGTAATGATGATGCCGACATCGATCAAGGCTAGGATCTTATCCTTAAGGGTATAGCACATCTTAGTGGGATGATGGACCCGCTTATGAAATGCACAATATTTTGGATCCGTTGTCATCTTAGCTTCCTCCTCGTCAGTGATTGGAGGCAATTTGATTTTGTTGTTTTCTAGGAGGTATTTGAAGATAGCATGAACTTCATCTTCCTTAAAGGAGTATTCCTTCGGGAATTTTAGTTCAGAAGTCTTTTGCTGCCTTTGAGGTCGCTGCTGCCATTAAGAAGGTGACTTCTGTGGCACTTGGTGTTGCAATTGTAGTTGGAATGTTTTATTCGTGTCTACTACATTCGCCGGCATCTTCCCTTTACCACGAGGAACAAAGTTTTGCTTCGGAGCACTAATTGATGATTGACCTCTTTCTGCCTTCTTCCTTTTAAGGAAGCGTTCGGCTTGCTCTCCGTGCATCTTTAATTCTTTCCAGGTTTTGGATGGTGCCACACCCATGGCTTCCAACACATCCAAAGAAAGGTTATTGTGACACGTTTGGAGAATAACTCCTCCGTGACCAGATCTCGGTAATTCATTACCTTATTCTGGAAGCACTTGATAAAGTTGTCGACTGACTCTCTGTCTTTTTGCTTCTCATCGAACAGTGTCCCGATTAACACTTTAGTATCATTGTCGAAGAAGTTTGTGAGGAACATGCTTTCCATGTCATCCCAACTATTATTGCTCCCTGGCTTAAGACAGTTGTACCACTCGAAGGCAGCTCCGCGAAGGGTGCTGACGAATGATCGGACCATCAAATGCTCATTGCCAGAGATCACGCCGAGGTGTGATTTAAAATAAATCAAATATTAAGTGGGTGATCCTCTCCTGTCAAACAGTGTGAAGTTAATTAAATTGAACTTCACCGGATATGGAATTGATTCTCACTCTCTCGGATATGGATACAGGATACTGGTTTCTTCACCTCTTGAGCAGACATCAAAGTGTTGATTTTGCTCTCGAGATCATTCATCTTCTTGTCTTCACCTGCATTCTTCTGTGGGGGTTGCTGAGAAGGTTAAGGAGATTCCACTAGACCACCCCCAGGGTTATTGTCATTAGGAGGAGTATCAGCGTTGATATTTTTATCCACTTCTGAGTCGTTGCGTACTTCATCAGTATTGTTGCGACGACTATATTCAGCCTGTTGATTTGACAAGGATTGAAGTTGTTGGGCATGTAACTCCCTCATGTGATGCATGTTCAACTCTAGTTCTATCTTTATCTCAGCTCTGAGCTCTTTTTTCTGCTTAGCTAGAGCATTTTCGAGCATTTAGGCTAACTGGTCAGGAGTAATGGTGAATGCCCTCTGGACTCATCCTGTGCTGGACACAGTAGCATCCGAAGCGACTGCAAAGCAAGCATCTAACGCTTCGTCATTTGAGAAAAACCCTCTGCTCATTCGTTGATAATCCCATGGTCTGGTAGTTTCGGATCGCAGCCGAGTTAAACACTGGGATATTTCTGGAAAAGGTTCAAGACTGAAACACCATGTTGACTTCCCTTTATTGGTCACGCTAATGGTGACTTCTGGGAGTTCATCATCTTGAACGGACAATCTTCTCTTGCAGAAACGCCTTGACTTGGGCTTTAACGGTAGAAAGTCTTTCAAATACCGAGACCCTTTGTGCAGCGGTCTTAGGTTAGCTACACTCTGATAATACTATCATGATAAGCTTGGTGCATGGACAATGAGAATCTGTTTCTCGGATACTTCTCTTTCGAGTTTTGTTCGTACCCCAGCCTGATAGTACAACTCATCGACATGATTACAGAGCAACCTATCGTGTGTTGGGATGACTATCCAGGTATAACGTCATCGTCTTCTGATGAACAAGCTTCCTTTTGGGGATATAATGCCTCGTTGGCATTCTCAAGAGTCACTTATTTAAAACCACGCCGTCATGAGCGTGTGGCCCTTACAAGCTCTTAGACTTCGACTCGTAATCCGAGATGAGCGGTTACATGTACTTTCTCGACATGGGAGGTCCTTGACTTGTTAGGAGGATGTGCACGACCCCAGTCTGACGAATTGCTCGGGGTTCATTCACCGGACCCAAACGCTCTTTAAACGGGGCTTTGTCTCGACCCTCGTGCAAAGGACCAAGACGATTGGTGATATTCATCTTGAATCGAGACAAAATCCACACTGTTGTGGGGCTCCACCAGAGGTACATGATTCATCAGGACATGAACGAGGGTTGTCGGAGACGCAAAAAACTCCGCGGGAGATGAATCAAGTGCGAGGCGGACTGAGCTGGCTCGGCTTTGGCGCGGGCCACCATTTGGTGGCTCGGCCTTGGCTGAGCCACTCTTTGGTGGCTCGGATTTGGCCGAGCCACTCTTTGGTGGCTTGGGTTTGGCCAAGCCAAAGCCGAGCTAGCAGGAGGTAGTTTGCACTTTCTGACAGTTTTGGGCGCTATTCGAGTTGTTTTCGATGTTATTTTGGACTTTGGCCTCTAAACTTGGTGTAGTTTTGGTGGTTTCTTAACCACCTCTTCCCTCTGTAGTTTTTATGCCTCCTGTACAAGAATTGGCATGTGCACGAGTAGTGCATGACGCTAACTATTCTGAGAAAACTTAAACCGTTCACTTAAGGATTTCTTGATCCTTATTGAGCTCGAATCCTTAGAGGCCAACGTCTAATGAGTTTTAGAAGGCTTGGGTTTGTGAAGTGAGGAATTAGTGATTTGTGGGCTAAGGAAAGGGTGATGAAATCCCTTACCTTATCTTGATTATGGGTTTTTGTCCTTAAAAATATTTTTAAGTGTGTGCCAAATCAAGATGCTCAGATCACTTGGTGAATTCCTACTATCAATATGAAATGCAACCCTATGAATTAAAAGCAACTAAAAAGGATGGAAAAGAAAAATCTTTTTTTAATTAGGGCTAACAATCAAACAAATGAGAAGAGAGAATTTGTTTGAATTTATTATCTTGTTAGTAAATGTCAAAGTGGAGGGTGAATTTTATTATGGTCAACAAAAATAAAATCTTTTTTTAAGTCCTAATTGTCTCTAAATGTGAAGAAGTAGCTAAAGGGTGGAATTAAAAACTAGAAAGAGGACTTACCCAAAAGCAAATCTTCAAATCCTAATTCCCCAATCCGCGATCTTCAAGCTCCAAGTGTTTCCTTCACAAAAAACACACATGTTAAAGAACCAAAATAATTAAAACCTACTTAAGCACCTTCCCCGGTAACGGCGCCAAAAACTTGATGCGGTATAAACATGTACCAAAAAGGTTGCAAGTGCACAACCGTGTCAAGTTATAGTATAAAGATATCGATCCCACGAGGAAGGTGTTTTGTAGGAGAAAATATAAAATTGTTTCTTATTTTGTGTGCGTGACAAATAGGAGTGATGAGTAAATGTGATTGTGGAGAGATAATGAGAGTGAAAGTGATAGTGTGTGAAACGGCGCAAAATTTAAGTGAGAGTGGATGTGACAAAGAATGAGTGTGATCAATAAGGTTAGAAGGAAAAATGAATAAAATCAAGAAACAAATAAAAAAATCAAGAATGAAGAACAAAATTTTAGAATAAAAGAAAATGCAAGAAATTAAAGATGGTGGATTCAATTATAGATATGGGTAATCTAAAATTGAACCCACTTCTTAGAAAAAGGTGATTCCCTAGAGGGTTCTAGCCTAAAGGTGAATCAAACAAAATAAAAATAAACAAAAAGAAAAACTAAACTCAAGAGGGTTCTAGCCTCAAGGTGAATAGTGTAAGAAATTAAAATCTAACTACAAAATAAATTACAAAATCTAAACTACAAAATAAATTGCAAAATCTAAACTACAAAATAAAATTGCAAGAATTAAATGCAAGAAAATAAATCTACTCTATAAGCATGAAATAAATCTAAGGCAAGAGGGTTCTAGCCTCTTGGCTATTTAACAAGAAAATAAAATCTAACTACAAGCATAAAAATAAATCTACACTAATAAGCAATAAAAAAGAAATAAAAGAGAAATGCAAACCTTCAAATAATTCTTCATCTTCATCTTCATCTTCATCAAGAGAAGAAGAGAAAATTTTAAAGTGGTGAAAAAATTATTATTATTAATTATAACAAAAAGTTATAATTTTAGAAGGCCTTCTCAATTAAGAGTAGCCCTCCTCTCCAAAAGGAGTTACAAAAATTTTCACACCGTTAACCCGTCACACTCTACCCCTATTTATAGTAATCATCAATAAATATGAGCCATTGGATTTGTCTTGAGCCCCAAGCAAAGCAATCTCTACCTTTGAATTTGCTTTTTGTTCTTCTCTAGCCCAACATAGGAGGCCTATATGATTTTCAAAAATAAATGAAAATCAAGTTGCATCCAAGTCCGGTCCATGCATATGATTTATTTGAGAAAAAATGCAGCAGGTTCGGTCCATGAAGTTTGCAGCAATCAAGGTCCATTGGCATTTGATTTTCGGCTCATTCAAGTGATTTCATGGTCCATTGGCATTTGATTTTCGGCTGAAAATGAAGAGCTGCAGCAACGGCCCATTGGAGCTTCCCAAAAACCGACAATGAGGAGCTGCAGCAGTACAATGGCATTTGATTTTCGGCCCATTGAAGACTCCTTGGTGTAATCCGTTTTTAATGGGCTTTGGCCTTCAAATTCGAAAATTTCATTTGAGAATAAAGAATGAAGATCCAACTCTACATCCAAGTCCAAGCATAACTTCCTTGGTGTATTTTTTTTATGGCCTTTGCTCTTTGGGCTTCAATCATTTTCCTCTTTTAAGCTTTTGCTTCATGGGCTTCTAAGATGCTACAAAATAGAGAAGAGAGATTTTGAAGGGTTTTATATTTAATAATATTTATTTATATTTTTATTCATTTATATGCAAACTAAGCTAACAACAATTATTAATTGTATATTTATTCATGTAAAATAGATAATGAGGGTATAAAATTGTAATAAAATGTGATTATCAGCAGGTCGAACTCGTATTCAACCTTCGTATCAACTGGGACCAGGATCCTTGGTTGTCATGCTACAGCCTCGGTAGAGAGGCTGTCGGCTCCCACTGTGGTCGCCAACGTGTTTGCGGTGAAAGTTAGTTTATTTGTAGCCAAATCTATTACACTTATTTATCAATTACAGATTCAAGAAGAGTTAGTCTTTTTGTAAGATTACTCTTTTACACAAATAAAACGAAAACTACAACTCTCTTCAAACACACGTAGAGGACGTTTATCACTTGTTGCTTGTGTGAGATCTTTGCCTGTGCTGGGGACGCGTTAGTCCGTGGACCATCGCAAATTAGATCTGGTTGACAAAAAAGTTAATTAATTCTCTTGCTCCACAAAGGAAGTAATTGCAGAAGTGATAATCTCGATCAAGCAAGATTACAACTCCTCTCGAGATCAAAACCAAGTTTGATCTAGAGGAAATGTGAAACGGGTCTCAGATCCTTCGAATAACTCCTCTTTATACTGAAGTTCGCCAAGATTTGCTAGCCTTCCTCTAAAATTCGTGATCCACTCTTCAATTTGACAACACCTCGCGTTCAGATTTCTAATCCCTTGTGTATATGGCCCTAGATTTGTATTTATAGGCTTCGATTATGGTGTTTTCGAATAAGAATTAATGATTTGATGTTATCCTCGGTTAATAACTGCTTAATCATATTTAGGGATAGTATCCAAACAGTTGGGAGGCTCTGGAACAAAAGAATCCGGTGAAAACAGTTGAAAACCTTTGAAAAATGCGTTTTCAGCTTTTCTCGGCGTGAGCTACCCCACAGTAGCTCGGCACTAAGTGAGCCACCAAATGGTGGCTCGACCTTGTGCGACCACCATTTGGTGGCTCGGCCTTGGCCGAGTCGTTTTCGACGTGCCTCGGCCACCAGGGGCTTTTTTAGTTTGCTCCTATTCCGCCGTTACACGTATTTCATCGTTTTACTGACTTGTACGCTTCACCGATTCGCTTCATTCGTTTTTTTAACTTGGAGGTGGTTGATGAGCGTGCAAGTCACTTAGAGCTGGCTGATAAGTACGCGGGCCACTTGGAGGTGGTCGGTGAGCACGCGGGCCACTTGGAGGTGGCTGGTGAACGTTGTTAGACCCTAGAGGGGGGTGATTAGGGTCTTATGCTAATCTAATCCTAATTAATTACCAATTAAAATTATATTGATCAATATGTTCTTGCAAGAGATAGATATGAATAAGAACAATAAGAATATGCACAAATAAAATATGAGTCAAACAAAACACAAACACACGATATGTTTACGAGATTCGGTCACCACGACCTACATCCCCGCTCCTCACCTCGAGGAGATATCCACTATCACAATCCGGTTTGGAAGCCAGAACTTCTACACAATCGGTTTACAAGTTCACCGAAAACTCTCACACAATAAACACTATGCAATCACACTTTACACACTAAGTATAGGAACCTAGCCCGTGTCCTCCTCCTCAAGTGCTCGGTTACAACCTCTCCCTAGGTTCGTCAACCGATGCCACTCCAATTGGATACGACCTCGTCTCTCGCCTCACACTTCTCTTGGTGTACAAGAGTATTACAAGTGATTCTCACAAAAGAAGATTAAATACAATGGTTTGTTCTCAAATATCAAGTGAGAACACAATGAAGCTCACACTTACTAAATCACACCCCACAACCCACACTATATGGTATGAAAATATTAAGCTCAATAAATGTGTGTGATAACAGTGAATGAAACTCAATAAATATAGCTAACTGAAATAAAAATGAAATAACAAGCTATATAAGCGTTTAGAAAACTTCTCAAACAAGAAGAACAATAGATGATGATCCCAATAGGATTTGAAAGCCACTTCTTGTTGTAGAAAAAGTTCTCTTGAAAACAAATTGATGAAATCAACTTTAAACAGCTCTTAAACACACCTAGGGTTTTGTTAAACACAAAACTTGGATTTCTTGGATATATAGAAGGAGAGTAGCAATGGGGTATATATAGCACCCCAGTACAACAGCAAAAAACATAAGTAAAAGACCAAAAAAACCAATTTGAAAACAGCTATAAAAACTAGCCGTTGGAAGTGTTCTGACAATTCGGCGGTCGACCGGTCCGGTCGACCGCGAAGCTCAAAAACACAGAGAATGAAAAATCAAAGCTAGCGGTCGACCGCGGCGGTCGACCGGAAGAGTCTCTGGATGTTTTCACGGTCGACCGGTGTGGTCGACCGCGAGCACAAAACAAATAAGGCCAGAAAAATTTAACTGGCGGTCGACCGCACCGGTCGACCGAAAACTGATATATGGCATATTGACAGGTTTTAGGGCTGTTTTGAAAATTTATTAAAAATATCAAATCAAATCCAAAAATAGTGAAACTTTGGAGAAAGTTTCTAAATGATAAAATAAACATGTTTGAAAATGAATTTTTGGAAAATCAGTTTTCGTTTGTGAAAACTCCTTGTTTTTGAAAAGTGTTCAGAAAACCTGTTTTTCGTGAACATGAAAATTAACATAAGGCTTGTAAATGTGTATCTATATGTTATGCATGCATTATATGTTTATAATGAATTATGAAAGAGCTGTAAATATGAGATATAAGATATTGTAACAACGTTTGATGAAAAAACATTTATATGATGAAAATCATGTTAAGTGTATATATATTGAGCTTAGATATAAACATACAATATATGTAAGTAAACTGAACTAATACCTAGGTAACTTCACGCATATGAACTTGAATCTTTAACGCTTAATTGACGTGTGTTGAATTACCTATAAAGATAAACACAGAGACTAGAAAATAGATTAGATATAAATTGTTTGACAAATCATCATCAAACCAAAGGGCCAACAATCTCCCCTTTTTTGATGATGGCAAACAATTTATTTATTGATACAAAATTTCATATGAATGATGAAAGATGGAAATAGATTAAGTAGTTACATGTGAACAAACCACATATGACCACAAACATAATGAACTAAGAAAAGCATATCTTTCATCAACATTAAACACATAATCATAGCCACATAAACATATATGAATAAACCAATAAACCACATAAGATTTTCTCCCCCTTTGACAACATCAAAAAGGGAAAACAATAAAAATAGGAGCAACGCTCCCCCTGCATATAAGCACATATAAAAATCAAGTATATGGTCAAAAAGCTCCCCCTGTCAATTTGCATAGATGATATATAAAGATCATAAACATACAAAGGAGCTAAACAATAATTGTTCATCCAAAAAGCAACCATAAACAATATATAAACCAAAGAATTCATCATTAGCAACATATTTTCCACAAACAAAGCATGAAAATTGTTTCCACCATGCATAGTTCATAGAAAAGATAAACTAACACAATAAATCACAAAATATCACTTAAGCATCAGAAATTACATAGTTTTTCCACAGACATATTTTGTTCCACAAGACTGCAAACCATACATAAATAGTCATGTAGTTCCACACAAATATAGAGTTATTACACTCAAACATAAATATCAAGTTCTACAACTCAGAATGGAACATCACCATAAGCATAGAAAATAAAAACTCCAATAAGCAGTAAAATCAAACATCACCGTCACCATCATTACCACCATCACCATCACCATCACTATCACCATCAGAAGAGCCAGAGCCATCAGCAGGGCCCTCCTCAGAATCAGACTCAGAACTGGAAGAGGGATCTAGGATCCCAAGAGACTGACGTTGATAGGATAGAATAGTCCTAACATCCCTCTGAATAGATGAGACTTGCTTCTGAACACTTGAGAACTGAGTCTCAAGACGATCCAGACGGGCACAAATATCAGAAGAGGAAGAGGTGGAAGCTCTAGATCGAGAAGATGATGACACAACGGGATCAGATAGGGAGCTCGAAAGTTGCATACGAGAGAGAGAGACCCTATCAAAGAAATCTTTCTTAGATTCAATTTTGGGTTCATGGGTGAGATCAACACCGAAGTGTTGAAGGATAAGGGTGATGAAGGAGCCAAATGGTAGAAATTTGACATGCTTCGATGCCATGTTATTGAGAAAAACATTTGCCCAATCTACTTTTATTTTGGCAAATATGGCATATACAGCATTTATCTTGTCAGAAGCAAAGTGATCGAAACTACCAGTTTTAGGAATCAAATTTTGAGCAATAATTCTAGCAAGGAGTTTGGCATTTGGATTAAGAGAATTATTGTTTATTGGATAAGTGCAACCGGGTTTAAACAAGAGTTGGTTCACAGCTGGATCACCAAGTTCAATAGACATGAGGTCAACGTCACCTGTTGGGATTTTAAGAATCCCCGCAAGTTCGTTGGTAGAAAAGGATATTGCAACATTTTTAACAGATGAAGTAATGGTCTGACGACCATCAGCAGAGGATGACACAGATAGGTTAGCATAAAACAGATAAACTAGAAATGGATAATAAAGAACTTTATGTTCCTCGTCTAACAGTTTAGCCAACCCTACATTATGAAAAATGGAATAAGTGTTGTACAAGACTAATTGATTAAATTTGATATATCTGGTTGGAAGAATTTTCAGTTTGCACAACTCCCTATATTTCTTAACTAGGGATTTATATAAGAGAAAATCCTCATAATGAGAAGCTTTGATAGAGGAGGAACTAGATTCAGGTTTTGATCTCTTTTTGGGAGGCATGATGACAGATATAAACAACTAGGGTTACAAAGAAATTTGGACAGAATTTAAAAGCCTTGGAAATGAAGAATTTGAACACAATAAGTAAAATTCCCTAAACCAAAACCCTAGACTGAGAAAATAAACATTAGATCAATAAATGAAATCAAATATGAGAAATAGATCATTACCCAGCAGTATCTGACTGAGATTGACAGAGAGGAGCTGTGGTCGAATGATGCAGGCGGCCGAGGAGAGATTTGCCAGATTTGGGAAAAAAATCAAAATGGGAGGAAGATGAGGAGTCGGGTCTTTGATGGGGATGAAACAAGAGGCTAGGATCAGTTTAACAGTTAGATCAATGGTGGTGAAGAAGTCGGGTTTAAAACAGTTATCCATTAAAAAACCGAAACCCGATAAAATCAAAAATCGATGCTGAAAATCTCTTGCGGTCGACCGAAACAACTTACAGAGACTTCGTCGGTCGACCGGGTCGGTCGACCGCGAGAAGATAAAAAGCATAGGCAATGTAAAAATTGGATTTTGAGAAATTTTTCAATTTAGACCTTTAAGAAATTTATTTTATAATATACTAAAAGTTTTATAAAATATATATAAATGTTTTTAGCTATAAAATCATATAAATAATTTATTTTAACATAATAAAGATACAATTTATCATTAAAACTGAAAAACCAAAAGCAAAAACAAAGAAACAAACAAAACAACAAAAAAAATGATATAAGAATCGTTTTGGTACCCAAATCATTTTGGTACCACTAAACTTTGGGACATGACCCCTATCATTTAAATCCAAGGCCCTAGGGTTATGAACCCGCTTGGGCGTGTTTTGTGCACCGATACGATCAAAGCAAAAATTATAAACATAACCCATACGATTACAATTTGTACAATGTAGAGGTTTGAATGGTTTGCATTGACCAAAAAGGAATGCACGTGGTTCATTTGCAAAAATAGATTTTTCTTTGTAATTATTTTGCAAACGAGAATTTCTTTTCAAATCGAAACAAAACATGGCCAAATGACCAAAACGACCACAATAATCACATTTATACACATGAGCATGTCTATGATTTACACTATGTGTGTGTTCATGTGTATGTGATGAAGAAGCTTGATGGGATGCACAATCATGAATAGGCTTGTCAATTTTTGGTGCATTATGACAAAATTGAGCTAAATGGCCTTTAAGACCACAAATAGAACATTTATGGATTTTGTCATACATATTTGCATAGTGAATAGGTTTCTTAGAAGAATTAACATTGAACTTTGCACATAAGTCCATAAGCTTTTTATTATTAGCAATACAAGTGTTTAGTGTTGAATCTAAGGTAGATATTCGTTTTCTCATTTGATTCAACTCATCATTCTGCATACAAGTATTACTACTAGAAGTAAGATAAACAAGATTACTCATCATAGATTTTAACTTATCTACTTCTAACATAGCATCACGTTTTTCATGAAGCAAATTAGCATTTTCAAATTTTCAAAATTTCATTGCATTCTTTAAGAATTATATTTTCATTTGCAATAAAATTAAACTTAGTAGCTAGTGTTTCATGAGTAGATTTCATATTAACATACATACTCTTTACATCAATATAGCAATTATGTAACTTTTTAAACTCAAGAGCAAGTTCATCAAAAGTGATAATATCATCGTTATCACATACCTCACTAGGGTTATCACCTAGTGGAATTGTACATGGAGATGAGGCTTCTTTAGAATTCAAAATGGGATTTTCCAACGCTTGTTGAATAGCCTCCAATACCCCTTCATGTGCTTCAATCAATTTCCATAAGGCGTAAGCACTATCAAAATTAGCAAATTTGTTAGAAATAGAAGAGTGAAAAGCATTAATCAAATATTCTAACGAAAGCTTATTCATATTAAACAATCTTTTATCATTCTCACACCATTTGGATTTTTCCGAAATGGGAACAACATAGCCATCCTCAATAATTTCCCACAAATCGAATTGTTTAGATTGAACAAAAAGTTTGAATCTAACACGCCATTGAGCATAGGGAAAAATATCCAAACGAGAAGCAATATTAATAACATATCCTAAACTAGATGAATCATACATATCCATAAAGATAATATGCAAGAAGCAAAATACAATTAAAATTAGATTAGCACAAATACAATAACTTGGATCTTTAACTCAAGGCGATTAGACCTTAAATCAAAGAGTACCAAGCGCTGATACCAATTGTTAGACCCTAGAGGGGGGGTAATTAGGGTCTTATGCTAATCTAATCCTAATTAATTGCCAATTAAAATTATATTGATCAATATGTTCTTGCAAGAGATAGATATGAATAAGAACAATAAGAATATGCACAAATAAAATATGAGTCAAACAAAACACAAACACACGATATATTTACGAGGTTCGGTCACCACGACCTACGTTCCCGCTCCTCACTTCGAGGAGATATCCACTATCACAATCCAGTTTGGAAGCCGGAACTTCTACACAATCGGTTTACAAGCTCACCGAAAACTCTCACACAACAAACACTATGCAATCACACTTTACACACTAAGTGTAGGAACCTAGCCCGTGTCCTCCTCCTCAAGTGCTCGGTTACAACCTCTCCCTAGGTTCTTTAACTGACGCCACTCCTATTGGATACGACCCTATCTCTCGCCTCACACTTCTCTTGGTGTACAAGAGTATTACAAGTGATTCTCACAAAAGAAGATTAAATACAATGATTTGTTCTCAAATAACAAGTGAGAACACAATGAAGCTCACACTCACTAAATCACACCTCACAACCCACACTATATGGTATGAAAATATTAAGCTCAATAGTGTGTGTGATAACAGTGAATGAAACTCAATAAATATAGCTAATTGAAATGAAAATGAAATAACAAGCTATATAAGAGTTTAGAAAACTTCTCAAATAAGAAGAACAGTAGATGATGATCCCAATAGGATTTGAAAGGCACTTCTTGTTGTAGAAAAACTTCTCTTGAAAACAAATTGATGAAATCAACTTTAAACAGCTCTTAAACACACTTAGGGTTTTGTTAAACACAAAACTTGGATTCCTTGGATTTATAGAAGGAGAGCAGCAATGGGGTATATATAGCACCCTAATACAATAGAAAAAAACATAAGTAAAAGACCAAAAAAACCAATTTGAAAATAGCTGTAAAAACTAGCTATTGGAAGTGTTCTGACAATTCGACGGTCGACCGGTCCGGTCGACCGCGAAGCTCAAAAACACAAAGAATGAAAAATCAAAGCTGGCGGTCGACCGGAAGAGTCTCTGGATGTTTTCACGGTCAACCGGTGCGGTCGACCGCGAGCACAAAACAAATAAGCCCAAAAAAATTTAACTGGCAGTCGACCGCACCGGTCGACCGAAAACTGATATATGGCATATTGACAGGTTTTTGGGTTGTTTTGAAAATTCATTAAAAATATCAAATCAAATCCAAAAATAGTAAAACTTTGGGGAAAGTTTCTAAATGATAAAATAAACATGTTTGAAAAGGAATTTTTGGAAAATCAATTTTCGTTTGTGAAAACTCCCTGTTTTTTAAAAGTGTTCAGAAAACCTGTTTTTCGTGAACATGAAAATTAACATAAGGCTTGTAAATGTGTATCTATATGTTATGCATGTATTATATGTTTATAATGAATTATGAAAGAGTTGTAAACACGAGATATAAGATATTGTAACAACGTTTGATGAAAAATCATTTATATGATGAAAATCGTGTTAAGTGTATATATATTGAGCTTAGATATAAACATACAATATATGTAAGTAAACTGAACTAATACCTAGGTAACTCCACGCATATGAACTTGAATCTTTAACGCTTGATTGACATGTGTTGAATTACCTGTAAAGATAAACACAGAGACTAGAAAATAGATTAGATATAAATTGTTTGACAAATCATCATCAAAATCAAAGGGCCAACAAACGTGCGGGCCACTTGGAGGTGGCCAATGAGCGTACGAGCCACTTGGAGATGACTGATGAGCGTACGGGCCACTTAGAGGTGGTTGATTGCTACGTCATCAACAATTTGCCACTTTGTTGTTTCGACGGCTCGTCGCCACGTCGTCCGATGGTTCGTCGCTTGAAGACTCATCGTCTCGAGCTATGTTCGGGACCTATAGGCAATTTTTAACACCTACAATGGTAGTCTCTATTTCCTGTGAGATGACGTCATCGGCAACCTCCCGCACTGAGTGAAATCATCTGGATACAAGATAGCAACATAAGCTGGGGCGAAGTCCCATCAAAAACATCTGAGCCTAACGCTCCCCTGTATGACACATGCTTGTAAATCAGATTAATCCTATGAAGTTGCTCGCATACTCAACTACAGACATATCTCCCTACTCTAATCGGGCTAACTCCAACTCTTTCCCAGCCTTTGCTACTGTCGATACATACTGCTCATCAAAGAAGTAAATAAAATCCTCCCAGCTAAGTGTCATACGCTGATCTGGTGTGAACTAAAGTCTGTACCAACCTCTAGTGTCACCCTTAAGGCTAAATGCGGCTAACCTCTACTTCTGGACGGTGTCGACATTAAGCATATCTAAAATGTTCCCCACTTCTTCTTTCCACTTATGTGCCGCAAGTGAATCCAACGTGCCATGGAACTCTGGGGCTCTCATATTCTAGTACCTCTCCACCAAACAGAGCTAAGCCTCCTGCTCTGTGGCTCTATCAATAGCTGATGGTGGTTTAGCTTTTGGTGTTGCCTCTGTAATATGTTCAGCTAGCAAAACCTGATTCGCCACTTTCTCCTCAATCGCTACTAACTAGGCAGCAAGTGATGCTATGAGATTGATCAGATACTATGGAGCTTGATACGGCTCGGGCTCTAGCTCAGCTTGCCCAGCTTCCTGGGTACGTGTTCCTCTACGACCACGTCCTCGTCCCGACATCTATAAATTTTAGGAGAAGAGCTTATAAGTCATAGTAAATGAGACCTCAAGCATAAATAATATAACATATAATAATAGGAAAATCATATCACACATTATTCATAGCATACTTTATAATCAAAGTAAGATAGTTATAAAAAAATTTGTAATTTTTGTCGTATACGTATAATGTCCTCACTCAATCTAGGAATTCCTAGTGGACTTTATACATGAATCCTAGGAAACTCTATCCTAACTACACAAATCAACACAGAATGATCCTAAGGATACTGGAACTAGAGCTCTGATACCAACTGTGATGCCCCTGGTTTCACACAAGGCTACAGTCCAAGGTGAACCCAATAATGTCAAACCTGCCATGCACCCATATCGTGTAACAACATGTTTTACCATCACAGTAATATCTATCTAGTGGGATCATCAATAATCAAGTGTAGGTACAAAGTAAATAAAATAAAGATAAGAATGCAATGAACATGATAAAAGAAAGAGATATCAAAATAATAATCATGTTTCAACTAAAATAAATAAAGTATAACTGATTTTCGAAACATAGATGAAATATCTTAATACATATGAGTCAACTGAAATAGTACCAAGGCACACAACCTTCCAAAATGGAATACAACTTAAATGTCTGAAAATAAACCATAACTACTGTGGAGCACAAATAAACTACTAATAATAAATAATGATGAAAGCTAAACTAAGTCCTCATCAACCTGTGACTCTCCGTGTACCTGACTCACTACCTAAAAAAGGGGGAAACAATAAGCGTCAAAGCGCTAGCGAGAACATCTTCATCGCCCCCAGGTAGGGGTGGTAAACGATCGAATCAAATCGAATACTAAGGTGTTCGTATTTGTATTTGTTTAAAATTATTAAATTCGAATGCGGACTCTAATATTCATATATCTAGTTTTTTGAATTCGAACTCGAATACTTGGTATTTGATAAATATTCATGACTATTCACGAATACTTATCGAATATCAAAGTATATTTATTCCGCTAAATAATTTAATTTTCAAATAATATTAAAATTTATTAATAAAAATTATTCCTTTATAATATATGATGTATATATATTTAAATCAAAATTTTAATTAGAAAACAGATTTAAGATTATTTAAGTCTTAAAATCAGTATATAAAATTTAAGTAGAAATGGTAAATGAGTTAAAATATGATACTATATGTGCAATAATACAAATAATAAGCCATGATCAAATTTTAAATAAATATTTAATAGATAAACGAATTGAATATACATCTGGTTAAATTCTATTCGTTAGTAAACTCGAATACTAAAAAAAAATTGTTTAGTGGTAAATGAACTACTAAATCGAATATGGCCGAATAGTTATTTGGATAATTATCGAACTATTTGTTAATTATTTGGTTCATTTCCACCTCTACCCCCAGGGGGAGGGGTAGGTTTAGAAAAATACAAGTTAGTACATATAGATATATAAAGTATCTATCTTGAACTAAGAGGAAATTGATATTTAGAAATCCACAACACGAGAATGAGTACGTCGAGCGAAATAATTCAAATAAGGAAACCCTCATGTATATACCTCGTATCTCAAATTATGAATCGCTAAATATCAACTCCTAATCCTATGAATAAGAACAAGCAACAAAACAATATATTACCAAACCTCAATCCAAAACATGTCACAAATGTCATATCATGATGTCTCATACTACCCTCAGGTAGTTGGTGTTAGGACTCATGTGGTGAGCCTATTTCTCTAATCTTGTTTTGATGATTTAATAAACAATTTATAACGTGTTTTCTAGTATTTGGTTTTGATTGATTAACACAGGTTGAATGATTCAAGAGCGATATTGTAAATGGAGCAAATACAAGTCAAGTCAAGATCCACGATTGAGCTTCATATGCAATATATAGTATATTAGTGTAGGATGTGTATTTTGTGTATCAATACTTTTAAGCTCAATTATATACATGTACACATTCTTACATTCATCACAATTTGGGTATTTTTAAGTAATTTTTGTACTATTGACTTATTAACAAAATAATCTTTGTATACATCTTATATATAGTCCATAAATTAGTTCAAAATGTTTTTATAACTTAGTTTAAGTCATATGTCAAAATCAAGTGTTCATACAAACACATATTTTTGAGTTTTTACAAAATGATGAGTTTTCACAAATGAGAAATGCGATTTAAATTTTTTTTATTTTGTAACATGTTCATTTTCATGTTTATAAACATTTTCCCAAGTTTTATAATTTTTAGAATTTATTTGATAATTTTTAAAGATTATTAAAATTTAGTTTTTCAGTAGTTTTTGTCATATGTCAGTTCTCGATCGACCGCACAATGCATGCCGATCGACCGACCAAAACGAGATCTTTTAGTATTTCTTCTCAGGGTATTTCGATCGATCGAACATGACATGCCGGTCGATCGACCATAACATGATTTTTCAGCTTTGTTTCTCAGGGTTCCTTAGTCGACCGACAACTTTGTTTTGGTCAACCGATGGACACCCCTCGGTCGACCGACCAGTGTCATTCGGTCGACCGAACTGATGACCATTGGCATAACGGCTAGTTTTCCAGATTTTATTTTTTTATGATATTTTCTTGGTTTTTGGACCTTTGTTTCTTGATCCTGTATATACCTCATACCCTTTAACTTCTGAACTAATGAAAAAAAAATTCAAAACAAGTTTACAAATGGGTTTAAGTTTGTTTAAGAGTTTTTAAGCGCTTTTAAGTTTGTTTTGTGAAGAAACTTTCACAAGAGAAGAAGATTGATTCTTTCGTGTTTGGGCTTCAATTCCATCTCTCTCTCACTCTTTTTATTTCAGAGAAGTTTTCTCTAAACTCAATTCTAGCTTTACATATTTATTTGTTGATTATCAATTTTATTTAAGCTAGATTTTATATTGAGTTTAGTTTTTATTATTGTTCATATTGTTTTCACACACACTCATATTTGAGCTTGAGTATTTTTACATAAAATACATTTGGGTTGTGAGTGTGATTGAGTGAGCTTAATTTTGTTCTCAAATTATATCGGAGAACAAATTATTTTATTTGTACTTAATTGTTGAGAGTTCACTTTGTAATACATAAGTACACCGAGAGGAGTGTGTGGTGAGAGACGAGGTCGATTCTAAGAGGAGTGGCGTCGGTAGTAAAGCCTAGAGAGAGATTGTAAATCCGAACACTTGAGGAAGGTGACACGAGCTAGACCAATACTTAGAGGGTGTGTTGTTTGATTGTATTGTGATTGTTGTAAACGTTTATCGGTGAGTGTTGAAAACCAAATGTGTAGTATCCTTTAAGATAGTAGAGTTCTCCTCGTGAGAGGGGAGCAGAGACGTAGGTCGAGAGTGACCACATCGTGTGTTTGTATTGTCTATTTGTGCACTATCTCATTTGCATACTTGTTCTTGTTTATATCGCCATTTGGTTACATTGCATATCATAGCTCATATAACTTGTTGTATTTTATATTTACTAGGATATAAGTAAATAAGTTTTAAATTGGAATTAATATCGGATTAGATTAGCATATACCCTATTCACCCCTCCCCCTAGGGTAATTTCAGTTGGCGCAGTTATAAGACTAATAATCTGGTAAAAGAATCTCGCATGGTATATGTCATGTATGACAAGACAACCTCAGTCTTATACCCTACTCTCAGGGTAAATAACATGGGAGCATTAATGCAATCTATGTGATTCTCTATCAGAAAATAATAATGTTGAATAAGGCACTCACAATATCCTGTAGTGTCACCACCTTACTCAATCGCCCTGCGGAATGTAGGCATATCGGCCCAATCTGGAATGATGCATCATAGAGTGTAGTCTGCCACGGTCTTATTGTGGCATATCAACTAACCTGTTAGCCCTTATGTTTTGATGATGTTTTACAACCACCATTATCGGTACTAATGGCTTATTGAGTGCAAATGTAGTGAACTCATTTATCAAGCTTGTTAGTGCCAAAAACGAAGGATTGTATGGAATATGCGCTACAACGATGATATCCAAATGAGGAGGAGGCATAGTGATGAAGCAACATTATTTCAAGAACAACAAATTCAAATAGAAGCTTTATCCAACTCAAGCTATATCAAGACTCAAGAATTGCATTTTATGTGAGGATATTAGCTAGTTTTTATTTCTCTCTCTAGTGCTAGAATGTAGGCAAAGACTTATTGATTTCACTTGAAGCTATTGGAATATCACACACACGTTTTCATACTTATGTTTTTAAGCGTTTTTCATAAAATACTACTTTTCACAAGTATGAGGACCTATTTGCAAAATTTCTCTTCTAAACAATTTGTTCCTAGTATTAAAAACATTTTACAAAGTTTTATAATTTTTAGAAGTCAAATGAATATTTTACAAATTGTTAAAGTGTGTCAAAAATTAGTTTTTTGGAATGTATCAGTATGCGGTCGACCGCACCGGTCGACCGCACCTGTGCTCATTCGTCAGTGGGCAGCAGAGAGTTTGTCGGTCGACCGCCGTGGTCGACCGAGAGCTCGAGATTTCCCACGGTCGACTGCACCGGTCGACCGAAGAAGTCTCTGCTCGTTTTCTCAGTTTGGGATCTGGATCGCGGTCAACCACAAATTTTTTCGGTCGACCGCCAAGTGTTTTCAAACGGCTAATTGTTTTCGATTTCTGCGCCGTCTGTACACAATCTCCTTCAGATTGTTTACAGATTGTGCTCCTGATTTTAGGGGATTAGGTTTTGAGTTTAGACAACTAGTTTTCACCTATTTAAACTCTTCTTCTTCTTCTTCCTAAATGTCCCAGCTTTTGCAAAAATCAGAGACGTTATTTTTTTACTGAGCAAAATTTTCAAACATGTTCTTTCTAAGTTTTGTGTGTTCACTTTCCAGCTTCAGTGTGCTCTTTCTCTTTGCCATAGGGACGTTGTAAAGAGAGAGTCTTACACTATTTCTACTATCTTGAGAGTGTGATCTTGTGTAGATCAATTGTGTGGGAGTGTGATCTAGTGAGATCAACTATGTAGTGTGAGATCGTGAGGGGATCGCTGTGTAGACGAAGTTCCGGCTTCCAAATCGGGTTGTGTAGTGGATTTCTCCTCGAGAGTGGGGAGCGGGGACGTAGGTCAGCGGACCAAACCTCGTTAACACATCGCACGTCACAGGATAACGATTCCTAACCCTATCTCCTCTATTTTGATTGCATTAGAATACTGTAGTTTGCTTGTCTTAATTTTATTGCATAATTATAGCCTCTTGACCCTAATAACCCCCCCCCCCCCCTCTAAGGTTCAACAATTGGTATCAGAGCTTGGTCTCTATATTAGTTTTTGGTTTAATCACCTTAGAGAAAAGATCTTATGGAGACTTCAATGAATGTGAATATGTTAGAGAGACAATTCACCACTAGACCACCACTTTTCACCGGTAGTAATTTTGCTTATTGGAAAGCTAGGATGAGGATTTATCTTCGTTGCATCGACCTTGACATCTTAGAGCTCATAGAGAAGAAGTATGTAGAGAAGTCCAAAGTCGGGAACATTACCGATGGAGAAAGGCACCAAGCCAATCTTAATGCTAAGGCTATGAATGCCTTAATTTGTGATCTTTCCCCCAATGAATATAATAGAGTTTCCACGTGTGCAACCGCATACGAAATTTGGGTAAAATTGTGCATTACACACGAAGGAACCCCCCAAGTTAAGGAATCCAAGATTAGTGGACTTATGCATGAATATGAGCTATTTCAAATGCTTCCAAATGAATCAATTGATGCTATGTTTTC
This sequence comes from Asparagus kiusianus, assembly GCA_022839385.1. Taxonomy (NCBI): domain Eukaryota; kingdom Viridiplantae; phylum Streptophyta; class Magnoliopsida; order Asparagales; family Asparagaceae; genus Asparagus; species Asparagus kiusianus. The sequence goes on from BQKN01000185.1 coordinate 153,567, forward strand.
TCGCTTCACTAACATTATCAATGAATTACATGGTCTTGACAAGAAATTAATAATTCAAGAGATGAACTACAAGATTCTCCGTTCATTGACTCCAATGTGGGAACCCAAGGCGACGGCGATAGAAGAAGCTCATGACCTTACCACTTTACCCCTCGATGGCCTCATCGGAAAGCTCAAGGTTCATGAGAATAAGCTCAATGGAAAGGAGAAGGAGGAAGTGCCCTCACGGGAAGTTGAGGATCCATCACCAAAATTGAAGACCATAGCTCTCAAATGAGCTAGTGATTACTCCTCTCCGTCATCGGATAGTGAAGTAGATTTTTCTAGAGAAGTAGCTCATCTCTCTAGAAGAATCTCTAGACTCATAAAAATAAATAAGAAATTTAACCCCCGATCTAACAACAAATTTTCTTCACGTGTAGGAAAATGTTTCAAATGCAATGAACCGGGCCACATCGCTAAGGATTGCCCCAAACTCAAGGAGGAGTATATGAAGTACAAGAGGAAGAAGGCTATGTATGCCGGATAGGAAGAATCCGAACCAAGTGATTCGGATAGCAATGAAGAAGGAGCCAAACTTGCTCTTCATGATCCCAACATTTGTTTCATGGCCCATGAACAAGAGGTAATATCCGAGACCGAAAGTGAATCTTTCTACATGCAATGTGGCATAATTACGGCTCTAGAAGAATTGAACTTTGAATTTAAGAGAATGCCAAAAGAATACTCTTCATTTAAAAAGTTGCATGCGTCTTGTGATATTAAGCTAGAACAACTAACAACCTCTCTTGCACTAAAAGATGAATTGCTAGGAGATCTCGATTTCGAGAATAAGCAATTAAGATTAAAGATTGAAAGACTAGAATTTAAGAGTGGTAGAACTAGACCCAGTCATGCTTATGATAATTATAATCATCATGGTAGAAATAGATTTCATAGATCTCATGCTCATACACACAAGAGAAATTTTGTGTGCACATATTATATGAAACATGGACACATTTCTACTCATTGTAGGGTTAAAGACAACCATTATTTTTATGGAATGATATGGGTACCCAAAGGTACCAAGACTACTAACCACCAAGGACCCAAGACTTGGGTACCTAAAGTTACTACATCTTCATCTTCATCTCTTGTAGGGAACATCACGGCAACGACGTAAGAAGATGTGGTACCTTGATAGTGGTTGCTCACATCATATGACGGGTAACAAAGAGTTATTTGCAACCCTATCAAGGATTGAAGGAGGTAGCGTCTCCTTCGGTGGTGGTGAGTGTTCGCGGGAAAAATCAGATTCTTCTTCATTGACGAACTCATTGCACTCAATGTTAACAACTTTTTGCGTTTACAAAGATCCGGTCTTTTTATAAGAGCCGGTTACAACGAAATTCAAAACAAATAAAGAAAAATTACAACTTTCCTTATTTAACGAACAGATCGCGAGCTCCTGTTATGCGGTCACTCGCTTTGTGGGTTGTTTGCCTGTGCCGGGGTTGATTACCGTGGACCACCGTGCAATCTCGATCCAAACAGATCTACGCGGTATAACGGGTATTATCCCACCAAGGAGATAATAGCCGGGAGGGATCGTTTCACCAAGGAAACGACCGCTCGAATCTCAGGATCTAAGAACCAAGCTTAGATCCGGAGTAGAACGACGTAGATATGAGGATTAGCCTCTTCGAACTCCTGCCTTGTTTGTTGCGGGTGCTCGCCAAGAACTGAATCCGAGTGTCCAAATCTTCAAGCCTTCACAAATCCGAGTTGAGGTGACAATCCGGCAGAGTTTCGGCTCCTCAGAAGTTCAGAAAAAAGTCCTCTCAAATGAACAACCACCCCCCCTATTTATAGGATACCTGAACTGTGCCCGCGTGCACAAGAGGGAGGGGGGGAACACCCGGCCACCTTGGGGTGGCTCGGCTCATGCCGAGCCACCCTGGGGTGGCTCGGTTCAGGCCGAGTCCCCGGGTGTGTCGTGTTTCGTCGTTTTCCGGTGTTTTCCGTCTTTCGGTTCTTCGTTTGATTCGCCCGGACTTTGATTTGATAGCCCGCGTCTTTATTTGGCAGTATTTCCGCCTCGGTGTTTGAGTACAAATCCTATTTTGTTATTGGACGACTCGTTGATTTTCCGAACCGTTGGATCGATTCCACATGCGAACGTATTCCGTTGCTTGTGTGCGGTTCGTTGGCTTCGTAGCCTCGTTAGTCCGCTTCGTTGCTCGAACGTCCGTTGATTTGTCGATTTCTTGTGTCGAGCTATGCTAAGGGACCCATAGGTAATTTTATACGCCTACAGATACCCTCTCCAAAGTGTTCCAGCCTCATTCTTTTATAGAAGAGTCTGGAATGCTTTGGATATGATTGCCCCTACTCCTTGTCGGTGTAACGGGACCTGGAACGACTTTTGTTCTGTATTCCTTCACTCCTTCAGGCTATTCGGTGCTTTATCGAATGCTTGTAAGGATTCCGGTGCTGCATTTATTGTCTGACCGTTGTCGGAATTTGAACTTGAAGTCGATTCCTGATTTTCCAATCTTTTAGCTCGTGCTCATTGGTTCGACGTACAACTAACCCTCGATTGTTGGCGTTGAGTCTTCATTTGCGACGCGTTGTCCGGCGTCGTATTATTGAGTTATCCTTAAGAATATTTTTAGAAAAATATTCTCCAGGAACTTCTCAATAAAAATAGGGAATAGTTTATACTCGTATACCTTATTGGAGTATTTCCGTGCTCAAAATAAGCTGAACCGGCTTGAAAATGGGCCAAAAAGGCAGTAATTTGGCTCAAAAGATTTCTTCCGTTCCTTTCGAATGTGTGGGAGAGACAGGAATAAACCAAGGATGGGATCCTCAGTTGATTTGAAGTCGTTTTGACGCTTGATTCGGCCTCTTTTGAACTAATTTGGACTGGTCTGGTTCGGTTCAACTTGGTCCGGTCCGGTTCAACTTGGTCCAACCTATAAAAGGGTCCCTTTTTCCTTCTTTTTCTTCTTTTCCTTCTCTTTTTCTAGGGCCACCCCCCCTGTCCTCTTTTTGCCTTTTCTCTTCCCTCGAGCACTCTTTCGTCTTCAAATCTTGATATTTGTCCTAGATCTAGGGTTCCTTTGGATCTTGGACTGAAAAATCCCTTAAAAAGCCATACTTTAAAATCCCTCTCAGGCCCCTCGAGCGCGTGGTGAAAGTTTCCTAAAAGACCTCATCTTTATTGGATCTTGAGCCTTTCTTCAGGTAAATCCTCCACAATTTTGATCTTTTTCATGCTCAATTTAATTTATGTACTTGTGGGATCGTATGTGGGGGCTAAAACTATGATATGGCGCCTCGAGTTAATCTTTCAGGGGGGTAGATCTGATAAAAAAGTGATCTTTTTTCTAGATCTGACTTCTTTTAATTTATTTTGCAGCTTGTCATGTCGCGTTCTTCGAGAGGTCGTTCCCCTGCTATGTTGGCTGATGGCGCGCCTCCCTCCTATGCTGGTGAGCTATTTTTGGCAGTATTTGGAAATTTACAAATTAGTCCCTATTTTTTTGTAAATTTATAAATTGGTCCCTTTTTACCCCACGTTGTTCTCCTTGGTGAGGCAATCGGGAAGAGCCTTGATTCTCCTTGGTGAGGATCGACGCTTTTGGCATATTTGGGAATTTTGCAAATTAACCCCTCTTTTCTTGAAAATTTGCAAATTGGTCCATTTTACCCCACGTTGTTCTCCTTGGCGAGACAATCGGGAAGAGCCTTGATTCTCCTTGGTGAGGATCGACGCTTCAAAGATATGTTTTGCTTGGTCAAAACAACATCTCAAAAATAAAAGGGGCGATTTGACGCTACATTGCGCTTTATAAGGCAGGGATATGTTGTCAACATACCCTGTTTTGTGATTGCACAATGTGGCCAAATCGTCTCACCCTTTATAAGGCAATGACTCTATCTTAGCTATTTGTAAGATGAGTTCAATTTCCTTTTATAATCGAGATTAACCAGTGTTTAATTATCTATTTTGTAGTGGGGTACCCTTCTGGATCATTCTCGTCCCACGCAGTATGTGGGCGTCGTGACGAGTATTACTCGACCTCCGACGATCCTTCCCCTATTCCAGCCACTCCTCAGTTTGCTTCGGGCACGTCGACTGAGGTTGCCCAGGTGGTGAGGGAAGGTGGTCATCGAGCTAGTCGCCAGCTGATCACAGACGCGCCTTTTGTGAAGGACGCCAGCTCTACTCAGCCTCTTCGGAAGAGCGATTTCCTATTTGGTGATTCTGTCGATGACCCAGAAGCCGTATTCATTGATGCTGAGCAGTGGCTCCATAAGACCGGCAGTGGCTTCATATACTTGCCGGAGATTCCTCGGCATCGCTCATTGACTGAGCTCAGGCGTCAGGCTGTGACACGGGAGATGTCGTGGCGCTTGACGGAGGATCATGAGAGCGTCCATTGCGGCTACGTCACGCATCAGGCAGCTCCTGGCTCGAGCAGGAGTCATATCACTGGATTGCATCCCGGAGTGTTGGGACTAGATGCACCACCACGTAACGAGTTTCTCGCCACTGCCTCGACCTTGAGGAATCGCCTCGCTACCCTAGGACGGGAGATGCCTGCGACTCATCACAGGATTTATGGTTGGGTCCACTCTTTGGACAAGTCTTGGTGGAGTCGCATGACGACATATGTCTTGAGCCGATGGAGTGAGGAGTTGCACGCTTGCGGTTTGTATGCAGCTGTTCGTGCCACCATGTATGGCTTGCCTGTCAGTTTGAGACATTTCTGTGCTTTGTTCGAGCTATATAATCCAGACTCGAACACTTTTCTGACCTGGCAGGGGGAGTTGGGCTTGGCTCTTCACGAGATGCACAGGATTTCTGGCTTGCCCATGGGACAGATGTTATACCAGGAGTACTTTCCCTCTAATCATGAATTGGACCAGTTGAAGGATCGCATGCCTGATCGCTATGAGACTCTATGGGATCTCGCTTGTTATTATCACATTGTTTTGGCACAGTCTGAGCCTTTAGCAAAAAGGACCAAGGCCTCCGTGAGTCTGAAGCAGTTTGCGAACTATTTGTTCAAGAACCTGAAGAACAGTTCTGGCGAGGCTATTTGTGAGTTGGCCCCACTTACTCCCTCAGAGGTGAACAGTTTGTTGAAGAAGACTGATGCTCACTCCTACACCACTAGCAGTCCTGAGGGTGGCTTCCCTGCGAAGACCAGGTTCAGATCTTTCTTATGGCATGCGACCACACCGATTCGACCGATGACTCTTCTTGACGGTTATCTCGCTATTTGGTTGAAGAAGTGTGTGGTTCCATATCAGTCTGGTGACGCCTTGCCTTTAGAGGTGCTCTACCCAGCTGTTCAGCTTGCTTATAAGAAAGAGCTTTCACTTCTTCCGGTGATCGTAGCTGACATTCACCGAGGACTTCGACAGCTTTCGGGTGCCTTCACACGGAAGGAGACCGATTTGCCAGGTCAGATTCCCACTCTTAAGGTGGAGCTTCCGTACATTTATCTGATGGCCTGGTTCGTCCTCCACCACTCGGATATGATGTCGGTGCCGAACGCCACAGACCACTCTGTTCCCCTGCTACAGTTGCTTGAGAATGGCAGGTGGGAGGGCCGAGGATTTTCTGATGTCAGACAGCAGCTGCAGGTCCACAAGTGTTGGGCATTCTCCACTTGTTTTCCGCAGTTCTCCGGCCGGTACGGCGAGTGCTTGATAGATGATGAGAGGCCGAGAGAGTATCGGACTCACTTAGACATTGGCTGCTTCAATTGGCTGGTGAACATTAGGCCTGGTTATCTGACTTTTCGGGTGAGGGATCAGTGCTTCATAGAGCTATATCTACCCTGCCGATTCGCTCGCCAGTTTGGCTATGATCAGCTCTACATCGGGAATCCTCGTCAGCAGTTTCGGACCCATAGTGATTTGGTAGACGGTCTCCGTGCATGGTTGTGGATCGTGACTGGCTGTACTGGTGCTAAGTTCAGTCTCCCGAGTATTGATCGGCAGTTGAACCTTACTTTCTTGAGCTGCAAGTGGTTACTAGCAGCTAACAAGACTATCCTCGTGAAGCCGATTGCAGAGATAGAGGCTGAGGAGGCTTCTCAGATTGATTCCCTTAGGATTCGGGAGAACGCTCGAGCACAGAGGGCGCGGAACAAGACTTGCTGGATTGATGAAGAGGGCTAGAGGACATTCCATTCTACAGACGAGGCTTCAGGCGGGGATCCCGAAGATTATGATGACTTTTCCGAGCTAGGTTTGCAATTCATCTTTTACTTCTATCTTCCAAAAGTATTGAAACTGACTATGGTTCAATGTTTTAGGGACCACAGTTGATCAGGATGAAGAGTTCCGTCCTCCTCCCCAGGTGAAACCTTCGATCCCCATTGCTAGGCGGAAGAGATTAGCCCGTAAGCCGCGTGCAGCTTCCCGAGCTTCTGATATGGACCTGGCTGGCGATGATCCTGCCAGTGACGGAGGTAATATCCATCCTGTGAACCATTCTCTTGGTTATTCGGAACATTGACTCATGCTCTTCTAACTCTATATAGGAGTGCGTGGAGAGAATGAGATGAGTCCCGATCCCATTCCCGTATCTCCCGATGAGTCTGACCCACTACCTCATATAGAGAGGCCTACAGGGGTTGCTGACATTAGAGAGGAGATCAATGTAGGACCCGATTCTGTGAATCCAGGTACATCTAACACTGACACTGTATTTCTTTAGATAATACACGAATGAATTTGTGTATTCTCTAACTGTCCTCTACTTCTTGCTCCTTCAGATAATTTGCAGGAGGCGAATCTTGGAAATGAAGAGGCTGATGCACCAGTGAGAGGTAACTCATTTCCATTAGTTGTAGTCTCTTCATTCTTCTTTGCCACTGATATCCTTTTATGTCAGATTTCTCCATTGATGATTTTGACGAGGGAAGCTTGTTTACGGACACTCCTATGATGCACTACATATATAGCTCTCCTCAGATCGATGACCAGTTACCTGGGGATATGTTTTCTGAGCCCACCTTCGCTAAAAATCCGGAGGATGGTTCCTTTGAAGGTATGTGCCTCTTTCTGAGTTGATTATAGGACTAGCCAATCTTGACTAATGCAACTATAATGTAGCGCCTCTGCGAACTCTGTTTTGAATCTGGCAGGAGCTTTTGTTGAGAAAGACCCTGTTGAGCCGGCTGTGAGACCAACTACTCCAGTTGATGCACCTACAGCCGTTACATCTCCACTACCCCCAGCGGCTCAAGGGGAAGAAGGTATAAGTCAACTCATTGAAGAGTGTTATTCCTTTTTCTTGTTAAGACTTTTAACGGACTTCTCCCTTTTTTGTGTAGGGCGTTCTTCTCGTCTTCATGTCTTAGTGAAGGAGTTGTTATCTGACGACGATCCTGACAAGGTCGTCATCTGCATAGAAGTTCGCTCCTTCTTCTCCTTTGTGAATGCTATGATCGGCAAGCTCTTCCACGGCAGACTTTCACTTCACCAGTTTAAACCTCTCCTTAATTCCAGAATCAACTTGATAAGGGAAGCAGGATATCCAGACTTGGCGAAGGCTATAGTTGACGATCTTGACTGCTTAGAGCATGAGCTCCAGATGTTTCGTGAGCTTCGAGATACCGGTGTCTCTTCATTTATCGCTGTTGAGCTGGAGACCCGTTTACAGTCACTGCGCGAGACTCAGGTTCTTGCTAGTCTTGAGGTTCAGGTGCGGCGAGATCGAGTAGCTCGAGTTGAGACCGGCCTTGCTACCAGATTATCTTCCCTTGCCGAGCTTGACTCTTCCATCATCTCTTGTGAGACCCAGATAGACCAGCTCAGAAGAGAACTCCGCGAGAAAGAGGAGACCTTGGGTATTCTCCAGATGACGAGAGGACAGGATCAGCAGACCTGTACTGCTTTATCTGACGAGTTGACATCCTTAAAGCAAGAGCTGGTTGAGACAGAGGAGACTGCTGCGAAGACCTCTGCCGCTACCGAGGAGTCCATTAGAGATGAGCTTAGTCAAGCTTATGATGATAAGCTGTCTAAGTTCGATCAGCAGATTTTTAGCCACGGGCTTGATGTGTGATTTTGTTTGCTGAGTGTTTTAACTCTTGACTCTTTTAGTGAATTTCCTTTTTATCTTTATTATGATTCGTCATTCCGTTTGAAATGATTGACCACAATACTCATAGGATTTTTGGCAAACCCTCAGCCATCAACGGATTTGGTTAGCCTTTACCGACTACCGTTTGAATCGGGCTAGCATGCGAGTTGTTTAAATCCGTTCGCATGTAACGTTATGCTCAAAGATTGAATTCTCTGAGACTTTGTGCTATGATGTCGAATACATAGACTTCGCAATTGTTACGGGAATAGGCTACCCGGCGACACGTGTGAGGTGTTGGCTTTAGGATTTTTGGCCAACCCCCAGCCTTCAACGGATTTGATTAGCCTTTACCGACTACCGTTTGAGTCGGGCTAGCGTGCGGATTGTCTAAATCCGTTCCACACGTGACGTTAAGCTAAAAGAGTTAACTCTTTTAGTGCTACGACATTGAATACGTAGACTTTGTCTTTCTCTTATGAAAAGACTAAACAGCAACGTGTATGAGACGTTGACTTAGGATTTTTGGCAAATCCTCAGCCTTCAACGGATTTGATGTGCTCTTACCGACTACCGTTTGAGTCGGGCTTACATGCGGATTGTTTTAATCCGTTTCGCATGTGACGTTGCGCTAAAGGAATGAACTCCCTTAGACTTCGTGCTACAACTTCGAATATGTAGACTTCACCATTGTTATGGGAATAGGCTACCCAGCAACGTGTATTAGACGTTGGCTTATCCCTATTTAGGCTTTGGGACAAAGGACCCCAGAGTCAGACTCTGGTATCTTTTTCTACGGATAAAGACCAAACCGGCGACGCGTGTTAGGCGTCGACATATCCTTTCTTAGGATTCAGGATAAAATTCCCCATGCGTGTGAGGCATGGATTTCGGTGTTATTAATAACAACCTGCCACAATATTGAATATGTGGACGAGTGTTCTTTCCAACGGCTAAGAACTAACCGGCCGTGCGTGTTAAGCGTGGACTTATCTTTGCTTAGGTTTCAAGATAAAATACCCCAGAATCGAACTCTGGTGTCTTTTTCAATCGGAAAAAGACTAAACCGGCAGCGCGTGTTAGGCGCAGACTTATCCCTGCTTAGGATTCGGGATAAACTTCCTAGGATGAATCCTAATTTTATAGATTTTGGAAAAGGAGTTGGTGTGGGAAGGAAGAATTTTATATTCTATTCCCTGAACAAGGAAGGAAGAATTTTATATTCTATTCCTTGTTTCTGGAAAGGAAGAATTTTATATTCTATTTCCGGTGCAAGAAGGAAACTAGAAGTGGGATCTCCACTCCGAGAATCTGGAATATCTAGATAAGCTTACCTTTTATAGGATTGGCTATCTGATCGAAAGAAGAGTTCTTCGTTTATCGAAGTGAAATTTTAGCTTCGGTTATAACCATGAAAGAGTTGAACCAAAGAGAAAAGAAAGAGAGTTCCTTCGTTTATCGAAAGGGGACTCCGAATTGAGATTGGACCTTTTTGGTGAACTCACTGTCAACTGAAATTGATCAGTGAAGGATTTTGGTGGTGTGAACTTGGGTTATCCTTTGGAATATTAAGTATAATATTCTTCAAGGAACTTCCCGATAAATGAGTTGTCCTGAATGTACTAGGGATAGTACTTTTTTAAAAACTTCCCATTTATTGGCATTAATTGCCTGATACCCTCTAAAGAAATTAAGCGGTAAGCGCCATTTGAATAGACTGTGTCTATTACAAATGGTCCTTCCCACTTAGGTTCGAATTTACCTTTCTTCTTAGAGGTGAGGATTATTGGTCGGCGAGCAGTGAGGACCAGATCTCCTTCCTTGAAGCTTCTTTGGCGAACCCTTTTGTCAAAAGCCCTGGATATCCTAGCCTGGTAGAACTCGATGTGTTGTTGAGCTTCCAAGCGCTTTTCGTCCAGCCTTTCGAGTTCCTCGAGACGCTTTTGATGCTGCTCTTCGGTCGTCATCTCCGTTGCGAGAGCGATCCGAAGGGAAGGAATTTGAATCTCCAACGGTAGCACAGCTTCA
>BQKN01000185.1:168689-197516 GCA_022839385.1 Asparagus kiusianus
TCCGGTGCTGCATTTATTGTCTGACCGTTGTCGGAATTTGAACTTGAAGTCGATTCCTGATTTTCCAATCTTTTAGCTCGTGCTCATTGGTTCGACGTACAACTAACCCTCGATTGTTGGCGTTGAGTCTTCATTTGCGACGCGTTGTCCGGCGTCGTATTATTGAGTTATCCTTAAGAATATTTTTAGAAAAATATTCTCCAGGAACTTCTCAATAAAAATAGGGAATAGTTTATACTCGTATACCTTATTGGAGTATTTCCGTGCTCAAAATAAGCTGAACCGGCTTGAAAATGGGCCAAAAAGGCAGTAATTTGGCTCAAAAGATTTCTTCCGTTCCTTTCGAATGTGTGGGAGAGACAGGAATAAACCAAGGATGGGATCCTCAGTTGATTTGAAGTCGTTTTGACGCTTGATTCGGCCTCTTTTGAACTAATTTGGACTGGTCTGGTTCGGTTCAACTTGGTCCGGTCCGGTTCAACTTGGTCCAACCTATAAAAGGGTCCCTTTTTCCTTCTTTTTCTTCTTTTCCTTCTCTTTTTCTAGGGCCACCCCCCCTGTCCTCTTTTTGCCTTTTCTCTTCCCTCGAGCACTCTTTCGTCTTCAAATCTTGATATTTGTCCTAGATCTAGGGTTCCTTTGGATCTTGGACTGAAAAATCCCTTAAAAAGCCATACTTTAAAATCCCTCTCAGGCCCCTCGAGCGCGTGGTGAAAGTTTCCTAAAAGACCTCATCTTTATTGGATCTTGAGCCTTTCTTCAGGTAAATCCTCCACAATTTTGATCTTTTTCATGCTCAATTTAATTTATGTACTTGTGGGATCGTATGTGGGGGCTAAAACTATGATATGGCGCCTCGAGTTAATCTTTCAGGGGGGTAGATCTGATAAAAAAGTGATCTTTTTTCTAGATCTGACTTCTTTTAATTTATTTTGCAGCTTGTCATGTCGCGTTCTTCGAGAGGTCGTTCCCCTGCTATGTTGGCTGATGGCGCGCCTCCCTCCTATGCTGGTGAGCTATTTTTGGCAGTATTTGGAAATTTACAAATTAGTCCCTATTTTTTTGTAAATTTATAAATTGGTCCCTTTTTACCCCACGTTGTTCTCCTTGGTGAGGCAATCGGGAAGAGCCTTGATTCTCCTTGGTGAGGATCGACGCTTTTGGCATATTTGGGAATTTTGCAAATTAACCCCTCTTTTCTTGAAAATTTGCAAATTGGTCCATTTTACCCCACGTTGTTCTCCTTGGCGAGACAATCGGGAAGAGCCTTGATTCTCCTTGGTGAGGATCGACGCTTCAAAGATATGTTTTGCTTGGTCAAAACAACATCTCAAAAATAAAAGGGGCGATTTGACGCTACATTGCGCTTTATAAGGCAGGGATATGTTGTCAACATACCCTGTTTTGTGATTGCACAATGTGGCCAAATCGTCTCACCCTTTATAAGGCAATGACTCTATCTTAGCTATTTGTAAGATGAGTTCAATTTCCTTTTATAATCGAGATTAACCAGTGTTTAATTATCTATTTTGTAGTGGGGTACCCTTCTGGATCATTCTCGTCCCACGCAGTATGTGGGCGTCGTGACGAGTATTACTCGACCTCCGACGATCCTTCCCCTATTCCAGCCACTCCTCAGTTTGCTTCGGGCACGTCGACTGAGGTTGCCCAGGTGGTGAGGGAAGGTGGTCATCGAGCTAGTCGCCAGCTGATCACAGACGCGCCTTTTGTGAAGGACGCCAGCTCTACTCAGCCTCTTCGGAAGAGCGATTTCCTATTTGGTGATTCTGTCGATGACCCAGAAGCCGTATTCATTGATGCTGAGCAGTGGCTCCATAAGACCGGCAGTGGCTTCATATACTTGCCGGAGATTCCTCGGCATCGCTCATTGACTGAGCTCAGGCGTCAGGCTGTGACACGGGAGATGTCGTGGCGCTTGACGGAGGATCATGAGAGCGTCCATTGCGGCTACGTCACGCATCAGGCAGCTCCTGGCTCGAGCAGGAGTCATATCACTGGATTGCATCCCGGAGTGTTGGGACTAGATGCACCACCACGTAACGAGTTTCTCGCCACTGCCTCGACCTTGAGGAATCGCCTCGCTACCCTAGGACGGGAGATGCCTGCGACTCATCACATGATTTATGGTTGGGTCCACTCTTTGGACAAGTCTTGGTGGAGTCGCATGACGACATATGTCTTGAGCCGATGGAGCGAGGAGTTGCACGCTTGCGGTTTGTATGCAGCTGTTCGTGCCACCATGTATGGCTTGCCTGTCAGTTTGAGACATTTCTGTGCTTTGTTCGAGCTATATAATCCAGACTCGAACACTTTTCTGACCTGGCAGGGGGAGTTGGGCTTGGCTCTTCACGAGATGCACAGGATTTCTGGCTTGCCCATGGGACAGATGTTATACCAGGAGTACTTTCCCTCTAATCATGAATTGGACCAGTTGAAGGATCGCATGCCTGATCGCTATGAGACTCTATGGGATCTCGCTTGTTATTATCACATTGTTTTGGCACAGTCTGAGCCTTTAGCAAAAAGGACCAAGGCCTCCGTGAGTCTGAAGCAGTTTGCGAACTATTTGTTCAAGAACCTGAAGAACAGTTCTGGCGAGGCTATTTGTGAGTTGGCCCCACTTACTCCCTCAGAGGTGAACAGTTTGTTGAAGAAGACTGATGCTCACTCCTACACCACTAGCAGTCCTGAGGGTGGCTTCCCTGCGAAGACCAGGTTCAGATCTTTCTTATGGCATGCGACCACACCGATTCGACCGATGACTCTTCTTGACGGTTATCTCGCTATTTGGTTGAAGAAGTGTGTGGTTCCATATCAGTCTGGTGACGCCTTGCCTTTAGAGGTGCTCTACCCAGCTGTTCAGCTTGCTTATAAGAAAGAGCTTTCACTTCTTCCGGTGATCGTAGCTGACATTCACCGAGGACTTCGACAGCTTTCGGGTGCCTTCACACGGAAGGAGACCGATTTGCCAGGTCAGATTCCCACTCTTAAGGTGGAGCTTCCGTACATTTATCTGATGGCCTGGTTCGTCCTCCACCACTCGGATATGATGTCGGTGCCGAACGCCACAGACCACTCTGTTCCCCTGCTACAGTTGCTTGAGAATGGCAGGTGGGAGGGCCGAGGATTTTCTGATGTCAGACAGCAGCTGCAGGTCCACAAGTGTTGGGCATTCTCCACTTGTTTTCCGCAGTTCTCCGGCCGGTACGGCGAGTGCTTGATAGATGATGAGAGGCCGAGAGAGTATCGGACTCACTTAGACATTGGCTGCTTCAATTGGCTGGTGAACATTAGGCCTGGTTATCTGACTTTTCGGGTGAGGGATCAGTGCTTCATAGAGCTATATCTACCCTGCCGATTCGCTCGCCAGTTTGGCTATGATCAGCTCTACATCGGGAATCCTCGTCAGCAGTTTCGGACCCATAGTGATTTGGTAGACGGTCTCCGTGCATGGTTGTGGATCGTGACTGGCTGTACTGGTGCTAAGTTCAGTCTCCCGAGTATTGATCGGCAGTTGAACCTTACTTTCTTGAGCTGCAAGTGGTTACTAGCAGCTAACAAGACTATCCTCGTGAAGCCGATTGCAGAGATAGAGGCTGAGGAGGCTTCTCAGATTGATTCCCTTAGGATTCGGGAGAACGCTCGAGCACAGAGGGCGCGGAACAAGACTTGCTGGATTGATGAAGAGGGCTAGAGGACATTCCATTCTACAGACGAGGCTTCAGGCGGGGATCCCGAAGATTATGATGACTTTTCCGAGCTAGGTTTGCAATTCATCTTTTACTTCTATCTTCCAAAAGTATTGAAACTGACTATGGTTCAATGTTTTAGGGACCACAGTTGATCAGGATGAAGAGTTCCGTCCTCCTCCCCAGGTGAAACCTTCGATCCCCATTGCTAGGCGGAAGAGATTAGCCCGTAAGCCGCGTGCAGCTTCCCGAGCTTCTGATATGGACCTGGCTGGCGATGATCCTGCCAGTGACGGAGGTAATATCCATCCTGTGAACCATTCTCTTGGTTATTCGGAACATTGACTCATGCTCTTCTAACTCTATATAGGAGTGCGTGGAGAGAATGAGATGAGTCCCGATCCCATTCCCGTATCTCCCGATGAGTCTGACCCACTACCTCATATAGAGAGGCCTACAGGGGTTGCTGACATTAGAGAGGAGATCAATGTAGGACCCGATTCTGTGAATCCAGGTACATCTAACACTGACACTGTATTTCTTTAGATAATACACGAATGAATTTGTGTATTCTCTAACTGTCCTCTACTTCTTGCTCCTTCAGATAATTTGCAGGAGGCGAATCTTGGAAATGAAGAGGCTGATGCACCAGTGAGAGGTAACTCATTTCCATTAGTTGTAGTCTCTTCATTCTTCTTTGCCACTGATATCCTTTTATGTCAGATTTCTCCATTGATGATTTTGACGAGGGAAGCTTGTTTGCGGACACTCCTATGATGCACTACATATATAGCTCTCCTCAGATCGATGACCAGTTACCTGGGGATATGTTTTCTGAGCCCACCTTCGCTAAAAATCCGGAGGATGGTTCCTTTGAAGGTATGTGCCTCTTTCTGAGTTGATTATAGGACTAGCCAATCTTGACTAATGCAACTATAATGTAGCGCCTCTGCGAACTCTGTTTTGAATCTGGCAGGAGCTTTTGTTGAGAAAGACCCTGTTGAGCCGGCTGTGAGACCAACTACTCCAGTTGATGCACCTACAGCCGTTACATCTCCACTACCCCCAGCGGCTCAAGGGGAAGAAGGTATAAGTCAACTCATTGAAGAGTGTTATTCCTTTTTCTTGTTAAGACTTTTAACGGACTTCTCCCTTTTTTGTGTAGGGCGTTCTTCTCGTCTTCATGTCTTAGTGAAGGAGTTGTTATTTGACGACGATCCTGACAAGGTCGTCATCTGCATAGAAGTTCGCTCCTTCTTCTCCTTTGTGAATGCTATGATCGGCAAGCTCTTCCACGGCAGACTTTCACTTCACCAGTTTAAACCTCTCCTTAATTCCAGAATCAACTTGATAAGGGAAGCAGGATATCCAGACTTGGCGAAGGCTATAGTTGACGATCTTGACTGCTTAGAGCATGAGCTCCAGATGTTTCGTGAGCTTCGAGATACCGGTGTCTCTTCATTTATCGCTGTTGAGCTGGAGACCCGTTTACAGTCACTGCGCGAGACTCAGGTTCTTGCTAGTCTTGAGGTTCAGGTGCGGCGAGATCGAGTAGCTCGAGTTGAGACCGGCCTTGCTACCAGATTATCTTCCCTTGCCGAGCTTGACTCTTCCATCATCTCTTGTGAGACCCAGATAGACCAGCTCAGAAGAGAACTCCGCGAGAAAGAGGAGACCTTGGGTATTCTCCAGATGACGAGAGGACAGGATCAGCAGACCTGTACTGCTTTATCTGACGAGTTGACATCCTTAAAGCAAGAGCTGGTTGAGACAGAGGAGACTGCTGCGAAGACCTCTGCCGCTACCGAGGAGTCCATTAGAGATGAGCTTAGTCAAGCTTATGATGATAAGCTGTCTAAGTTCGATCAGCAGATTTTTAGCCACGGGCTTGATGTGTGATTTTGTTTGCTGAGTGTTTTAACTCTTGACTCTTTTAGTGAATTTCCTTTTTATCTTTATTATGATTCGTCATTCCGTTTGAAATGATTGACCACAATACTCATAGGATTTTTGGCAAACCCTCAGCCATCAACGGATTTGGTTAGCCTTTACCGACTACCGTTTGAATCGGGCTAGCATGCGAGTTGTTTAAATCCGTTCGCATGTAACGTTATGCTCAAAGATTGAATTCTCTGAGACTTTGTGCTATGATGTCGAATACATAGACTTCGCAATTGTTACGGGAATAGGCTACCCGGCGACACGTGTGAGGTGTTGGCTTTAGGATTTTTGGCCAACCCCCAGCCTTCAACGGATTTGATTAGCCTTTACCGACTACCGTTTGAGTCGGGCTAGCGTGCGGATTGTCTAAATCCGTTCCACACGTGACGTTAAGCTAAAAGAGTTAACTCTTTTAGTGCTACGACATTGAATACGTAGACTTTGTCTTTCTCTTATGAAAAGACTAAACAGCAACGTGTATGAGACGTTGACTTAGGATTTTTGGCAAATCCTCAGCCTTCAACGGATTTGATGTGCTCTTACCGACTACCGTTTGAGTCGGGCTTACATGCGGATTGTTTTAATCCGTTTCGCATGTGACGTTGCGCTAAAGGAATGAACTCCCTTAGACTTCGTGCTACAACTTCGAATATGTAGACTTCACCATTGTTATGGGAATAGGCTACCCAGCAACGTGTATTAGACGTTGGCTTATCCCTATTTAGGCTTTGGGACAAAGGACCCCAGAGTCAGACTCTGGTATCTTTTTCTACGGATAAAGACCAAACCGGCGACGCGTGTTAGGCGTCGACATATCCTTTCTTAGGATTCAGGATAAAATTCCCCATGCGTGTGAGGCATGGATTTCGGTGTTATTAATAACAACCTGCCACAATATTGAATATGTGGACGAGTGTTCTTTCCAACGGCTAAGAACTAACCGGCCGTGCGTGTTAAGCGTGGACTTATCCTTGCTTAGGTTTCAAGATAAAATACCCCAGAATCGAACTCTGGTGTCTTTTTCAATCGGAAAAAGACTAAACCGGCAGCGCGTGTTAGGCGCAGACTTATCCCTGCTTAGGATTCGGGATAAACTTCCTAGGATGAATCCTAATTTTATAGATTTTGGAAAAGGAGTTGGTGTGGGAAGGAAGAATTTTATATTCTATTCCCTGAACAAGGAAGGAAGAATTTTATATTCTATTCCTTGTTTCTGGAAAGGAAGAATTTTATATTCTATTTCCGGTGCAAGAAGGAAACTAGAAGTGGGATCTCCACTCCGAGAATCTGGAATATCTAGATAAGCTTACCTTTTATAGGATTGGCTATCTGATCGAAAGAAGAGTTCTTCGTTTATCGAAGTGAAATTTTAGCTTCGGTTATAACCATGAAAGAGTTGAACCAAAGAGAAAAGAAAGAGAGTTCCTTCGTTTATCGAAAGGGGACTCCGAATTGAGATTGGACCTTTTTGGTGAACTCACTGTCAACTGAAATTGATCAGTGAAGGATTTTGGTGGTGTGAACTTGGGTTATCCTTTGGAATATTAAGTATAATATTCTTCAAGGAACTTCCCGATAAATGAGTTGTCCTGAATGTACTAGGGATAGTACTTTTTTAAAAACTTCCCATTTATTGGCATTAATTGCCTGATACCCTCTAAAGAAATTAAGCGGTAAGCGCCATTTGAATAGACTGTGTCTATTACAAATGGTCCTTCCCACTTAGGTTCGAATTTACCTTTCTTCTTAGAGGTGAGGATTATTGGTCGGCGAGCAGTGAGGACCAGATCTCCTTCCTTGAAGCTTCTTTGGCGAACCCTTTTGTCAAAAGCCCTGGATATCCTAGCCTGGTAGAACTCGATGTGTTGTTGAGCTTCCAAGCGCTTTTCGTCCAGCCTTTCGAGTTCCTCGAGACGCTTTTGATGCTGCTCTTCGGTCGTCATCTCCGTTGCGAGAGCGATCCGAAGGGAAGGAATTTGAATCTCCAACGGTAGCACAGCTTCATATCCGTACACCAGAGAATATGGAGTGGCTCTTGTAGGAGTGCGTATTGTGGTGCGATAAGCCCAGAGCGCTTTGCCGAGTTTATCGTCCCAATCTCGCTTATTGGTCTTCACAAGCTTTGACAGGATCTTGATGATCGTCTTGTTGAAAGCCTCAGCTAATCCGTTCGCAGCGGGATAATAAGCCGTTGACAAAACATCTTGAATCTTGAACTTGTCACAGAACCTGATGAAGGCGTTGCTTATGAATTGCGGACCGTTGTCATGAATGATCCGCCTCGGCACGCCGTGTCGGTATATAACATAATGCTTGATGAAGTTGATGACGTTGTTCGTTTTCACTTCTTTAAGCGGAATGGCTTCAGCCCACTTTGAAAAGTAGTCGGTGATTGCGAGGATAAATCGATCACCTTTAACTGAAGGAGGAAAGATAGGACCGACAATATCCATACCCCATGTCTCGAATGGCCAAGACGTGGTTGATGTGTGTAATCGCTCCGGAGGTTGGTGCATATAATTCGCATGCACTTGGCAAGCGTGACATTCTCGGGCGTACTCGATCGCGTCATGAACCATTGTTGGCCAGAAATATCCCATTCTTCTGATTCGATCATACAGCTTAGGACCAGGCTGATGCGCACCGCATTCTCCTTCATGTGCTTCCTTAAGAACTTCTTTTGCTTCTTCGTTTGAAAGGCATCGGAGAAGCAAATCATCATACCCCCTGCGATATAGCGTACGGGTCTCGGTATTGTAAAAGAACCGTGGTGCTCTTCGGTGAATAGATTCTTTTTCCTTTACATCTTCCGGCAAAATACCGTATTGGACGTAATCGATGATGGGAAAACGCCAATCTCGGGACTCGGACCCGATTTGGGTTGAGTTCACCTCTTTGGCGTTTACGTTTCTATCTTCCTCCTCTTCGATATCCATATCGTATATGGGTACGCAGAGTTGGTGTGATCTTACTGTGACTAGCAGTTCAGTTTCGGGCGGTTGCGCAAGTAATACTGCTAGTGCTGCCAGTGCATCCGCATAAGCGTTCTGGAGACGTGGGATGTATTCGATGTAGAATTCTTTAAAAGAATCTGCCATTCTGACGGCCTCCTGGTGGTACAGAATCAGATCTGGGTTCCTGACTTCATACTCTCCACGAACTTGGTTGACTATCAATTGAGAGTCCCCAAAAGCTTCGAGATACTCGACCCCTAGCTCTTTGGCGAAACTGAGTCCAATGATGAGCGCGTTGTACTCGGCTATGTTATTGGAACATGGATTCGTCAGTGAATAAGCTCGGGGCATCACGTGCTTCCCTGGGGAAACTAAGACCACTCCAACTCCGGATGTGACTTTAGGACATCCAGGGGTTACTGCCTTATTAACTGCTCTCGAAGCACCATCGAAGTATAACTGCCATACTTGTTGGTGTGAAGTGGTATTAACCTCGTGGGTTTCATCTGGTAAATCATCATATACCTCAACTGTGTCTGTTGTCGGACTTGCCGCCAAAAGATCACAAATCGCTTGTCCTTTGACTGACTTCTGCTGTTTGAAGTGCAAATCATACTGGGACAAGAGGAGGGCCCACTTTGCCAACCGCCAGTTCATCGAACCTGGTTGAGTCATGAATACCCGTACCGGATTAACATTAGCGATGACGTAAATCGTTTAGCTAACTAAGTAATGTCGCATCTTCTGTACCGCAAACACCAATGCGAGACATTCTTTCTCGATCATCGGGTATCGAGACTCGGCACCTATCAAGGTCCGACTTAGATAATAGACTGCCTGTTCGTGACCATTATCATCGTCTTGTGCTAATAAAGCACTTATCGAATGGTTCATCGCCTTGATGTAAATCAAGAACGGTTTACTTGATTTTGGTGCAACAAGAACAGGGGGATTCATCAGATATGCCTTGATGTCTTTGAATGCTTTTTGGCAGGCGTCGTCCCAAATAAAAGACACGCCCTTCTTGTTTAGCTTAGAAAATGGTTGGCACTTCCCAGATAGATTTGAGATGAACCTCCGGATGTAAGCTAAACGCCCTTGTAATCCTCTAAGCTCTCTCAGATTCCTCGGGGGTTGCAATTCATTTATCGCTTTTATCTTGTCTGGGTCAATGTGTATACCCTTAGTGGTGACGACGAATCCAAGGAATTTTCCACTGGACATTCCGAGGAAGGATTTTGTGGGATTCATCTTTAATTGATGACTCCGCATGAGATCAAACATCGTTCTCAAGTCTTTGACGTGATCTGCTTTGTTGCGGCTTTTTACCACCAAATCATCAACGTAGCATTCAACAGTTTTCCTGAGGTGCTTCTGGAAAATCTTAGTCATCGCTCGTTGGTATGTGGCACCCGCATTCTTCAGACCGAAAGGCATCACCGTATAGCAGAAGATACCGAGGGGCGTTCTGAATGCTGTATGTTTCTCGTCGTCTGGGTGCATCTTGATTTGATTATACCCCGAAAAGCCGTCCATGAAGGACATTCTTTCGAATCCACATGTATTGTCAATAATGACATCCGTGATCGGGAGAGGAAAATCGTCTTTTGGACATGCTTCGTTCAGATTCCTGAAGTCGATGCAAATCCTGATCTTGCCATTTTTTTTCATGACGGGAACGATGTTGGCTAACCAGTCTGGATGTTGTTCCTCTCGGATGAATCCTGAGTCGATCAACTTCTTAACCTCAGCCTCGATGGCTTCCATGATCTGCGGATGAAACCGTCTTTGCTGTTGCTTGACAGGTTTGGCATCCGGCTTGATGTCGAGGCGGTGCATTGCCACATTGGGGTCAAGCCCTGGCATGTCTTCGTAGTTCCAGGCGAAGACATCAATGTACTCTCTGATCAAGGCAATTAACTCTTCCTTCTCATCTGAGGGGAGACTACCACTGATGAATATAGGCTTTGGATTGGCTTCATCGCCCATATTAATTTGGACTACTTCGTCTTCGGTAGGTGGCTCTCTTTGTTCGAACCTATCACCATATTGCATGTTCAGGTGATGAACCCATGGGTCCTCCCACGTTTGCATTTGATCGTCGTCCTCCATCGTAGATGGATCAGCTGTAGTCATGTTCGACATTAAGGTCTTAAACATTTCTCCCAAACTTGTGTCTAAATCCTCAGGTGAAGAATCTGGGAAATACCCATCTTTGGCTTTGTTGGCGATTTGATCTATGATTTGCCAACCACATTCGTCGTCTGATGAGACATAGCCTAGGCCTCTCTTGTGATGGTAATAATTATCTGGTTTCCCCTTTGGTACATACGCCGCTTTGACTGGGACACGAGAACCTCGATCGAAGTATAAACCCTCTCCGAGTGTGAAGTCGTACCCTTGTTTTTCCATGAGCACACGCGCTTCCGGACTATACTTAGATAAGTGCAGACCAGATTTGTCGTCATCTTCATCTTCTCTTAGGAAATGATCTGGCATCGGAAGATTTTCTCCTTTACCGTATATCACTGCCTTTTGTCCCCCTATTTTGGCAGGGATAATCTGAGTTGTTCCGAAGGAATGCTGGAGGCGTTTCTTCGTTACATAAGATGATCGGAGCGACATACATAAATTGGGATTATCGTACAATCCCTTTATCGCATCATCAAGAGACAAGGAATACTCTAAATCATGATTTATTTCAATATCAGCAAGTTGCCAGTTACAACCGCCATCTGACGACTGTTCGTCGTCGAGATTGATTACAAAGGGTACAATGTCATTTAGAATAAAACCATCATTGTAATCGAATCCGGCCTCGGAATCAGCTTCTTCTCCGCTGTCCGTGCCCTGGATCGATGGTTCCGTATCGGATTCATTACCATAAAGGAGAGAATCTGTAAAGTAATTCTCATACCCTTTGAATGGTTGTTTATCCGCGACCACCGTCCTAACCCTTCCATCAGTGTCGACATATTTCAAACACTGATGTAGAGTGGAGGGAACTATAACATTACTATGGATCCAAGGCCGACCCAATAGTAAGTTATAGGATGTCTCAGCATCAATCATGTAGCACGTGACCTCCGTTTTCAGATCGCCCATCTGGCACTTTATCCGGATTTTCCCCAGAGGTCTTGACCCGCTGGTGTTGAATCCGTAAATGACTGTGCCCGTAGATGCCAACTTGCTGACTGGAATGCCAAGGCTGTGCATTAGGTGAAGTGGCATAATACTTACAGCGGAACCTGGATCCACTTGGATTCGGTTGACCTCGCTGGAGCCAATGTACCTGACAAAGTACAAGGGCCGATCATGATTTGAATTCTTCGTCTGCATGTCCTCTTTGGTGAAGGTGATGCAGGGAAGATTCTTGGCCGCCACATTACACTGTTGGGCTAACATTCCCAGTTCTTCGGGAGCTGGTTTGATCCTGGTGAGGAATGCCTCCGAATCGGCCAAGGCTTCTTGCAAGGCTTCTCTAGTTTCCTTGGACAATCGAAGCAACTCGTACAGCGTTATCCGCGCTGGAATATTGGCTAGCTGAGCCATGATGTCGAAGGCACGCGGATTTTTTGAACTCTCCGGTTTGTCCTTTCCAATCGGATGACTGAAACGAGACTGCTTCGGATTCTGGACCTCCTCGGGCCCCTTTTCTTTCTGTTTGTCAACCGGCTGTCGTCGAGCATTTTCAACCGGTTTGGGAACTGTAATCACCCCCAGCTCTGTGAGAGTCTTGGCTGGTCCCCGTTTTGTCACCCCCTGTTCAGCTACTTGATTCCCAGGAGATGGATATTTGAAATGGTATTCGTTTCCACTCCGAGTCGCAAAGACCTCCTGTTCCTCGTCGGAAAACGGAAAAGCGGTGATCCTTTCATCGTCTTCACCCGGGATGGTAGAAACTCCGTAACAAGACTTGCCTTTCCCTTTGGACTTCTTCTTGGACGACGATCCGGCCCATTGTTCATCTTCAATCAGGTCGGGGTGCACCCAGAGAATTTCACCGTTTGGGGCTGTGTGAGGCACAAGTCCCTTTTGGCGTTGTCCGTGCGGGTCGTCATTCACCGTCTTTATCCCGACTTGGGTGACGCGCTTTGGCTCAAACCAAGCTGTAGGTACTGATCCAAAACTAATCGACACCGTGTTTGCTCCCACATTCTTGGCTGGTTTCGGAGTTATGACTCCTACATCGATCAACGCTTGGATCTTGTCCTTGAGGTGATAGCAAGACTTCGTTGGGTGGTGGACCGCTCTGTGGTACGCGCAGTACTTCGGGTCCGTCACCTTAGTGGCTCCTTCATGATCCACGATCGCTGGCAGCTGGATTTTGTTGTTTTCCAACAAATATTTGAAGATGTCGGGAACTTCATCATCCTTGAAGGAGTATACTTTGGGAAACCTCGGCTCCGAAGACTTTTGCTTCTGCGACCGTTGCTGCCAATGCGGTTGCGATTGTTGTGGCGCTCGCTACTGTTGCTGTTGCTGAGGTTGCAATTGGAAAGTTTGGTTAGCATCAACGGCATTAGCATGAGCTTTACCTTTCCCTTTCTGGTTGAAGTTCTGCTTCGGAGGATTTGTTGTCGGTTGGCCTCTCTCCGCCTTCTTTCTCCTGAGGAAACGCTCGGCTTGTTCTCCTCGGACTTTCAAACCCTTCCAGGTCTTGAATGGTGCGGTGCCCATTGCTTCCAACACATCCAGCGAAAGGTTGTTGTGGCAGGTCTGGAGGATGAATTCCTCGGTGATCGGGTCCCGGCAATTCATCGCCTTGTTCCGGAACCTTTTGACGAAGATGTCGACCAACTCCCCGTCTTTTTGCTTCTCATCGAGCAACGATCCGATAGAGATCTCGGTATCATCGTCGAAGAAATTCGCGAGGAACTTGGTCTCCATGTCGTCCCAGCTGTTTATGCTTCCTGGCTTGAGGCGACGATACCAATCGAAGGCAGCTCCGCGAAGAGTGCCGACGAATGACCGCACCATCAGAGGTTCATTACCAGAGATGACTCCCAAGTGCGATTTGAAATAGATCAAATACTGAGTAGGGGAACCCATCCCATTAAACGGCGTGAAGTTAATTAGACTGAACTTCGCCGGATATGGGATTGATTCCCACTCTCTTGGGTATGGACAAGGAATGCCCGTCTTTTTCGTCTCTTGAGCAGAGATCAATGTGTTGATCTTGCTTTCGAGATTTTTAATTTTTAGGCTTTCACATGTGTCTTCGCTAGCATTCTCGTTACCACCCCCTGGGTTGATGGGAGGGTTGTTAGCATTGTGACCCTCATTTGTGTCCTCATCTTCCAGGTTGTTCTGGTTGGGATGACTTGGTTCGCCTTGTTGGTTCCTCAATGCTTGAAGCTGTTGGTCATGCATCTCTCTCATGTTCTGCATAGCCATTTGCATTTCGAACCGAAAGGTCTCCTGTTGTTTGGCCATGGCATCTTCAAGCATCTTGGCCACTTGCTCCGCGTTTATCATAAACGCCTCGCGGGGTTGTCCTTCACTGGACACTGTATTATCAGACGCCACTGCTGAGCCAGCATCTGATTCTTCATCTCCCGAAGGTACTCTTGTTCGGACTCTACCATACGTCGCGCGAATGATAGCTCCGGATTGTAGACGAGTTACACATCGGGATATTTCTGGAACCGCCTCGGGGTTATCCTGAGCCGATGTTCCTGTGCTGGTCATATTTGCGGTGACCCTTGAATGCTCACCATCTTCGACCATCTTCCTTCTTCGTTGGAAACGCCTATGCCTTGGTTTTGGCGTTCCATTACTGAGTCTTTCAAACACAGAGACTCTCTCAGGGACTGCCTTGACGCAGTTGCACTCAGAGAGTACCGCCCGAAGGAGCTTCAAACAAGGACATTGTGTTTCGAGCCTTCGAGGGCTCCTCTTTCTGGTTTTACTCGTACCCCCGGCACGATAGTACAGCTCGTCCGTTTGAAGGTCGGAGCAAGCTATCGTGTGTTGGCACGATCTCTCAGGTATAACGTTGTCGTCATCAGATGACAACGTTTCCTTCTGAGGAATAATTGTCTTCTTCAGACCATCCAGAGTCACACGCCTTGAAACGCGCCTTTGTGGGCGTGAATCTTCAGCGGGCTCTTGCACTTCAATGCGCAGGGTTGTGCGCTTGGGTGCCACAATTTTCTCCAAGTGTTGAGGGTTGCAGTGACCCCCAGCATGTTGCATTGGTTGGGACTTCTTCATTGGTCCCAAGCGTTCCTGTACTGGAGCTTTACCTCGTTCCTTCGGAAGTGGGCCGAGGCGCTCCAAAACTGATTTTCTCTTCTGGGATGGTCCTGCGGGATCTTCCTGAGCAGTTGCAGAAATTACCGGCTGTTTGGATTGATTTGCTGGGTGTTGAATCTTCGGAGGCTGCGGTTGTCGCTCCTTGGTCTGAACCGTTGCTTCAGACTTTGGCCTCCAAACCTTGCGAGTTGGTGGCGGCTTTTTGACCACCTCCTTCTGCAGCTTCCGACGGGCTTCTTCAGCTTTGGCCCGTGCTTGCGCCGATAACGCGCGTCGTTTGCGGATGCGTTCCTCCAATGTCGAGCGATTTCGTTTGACACAGACCCACTCCATTGTCGATGGTTTGGAGGAACCACCCTTCACTTGCTGTTGAGGCTGTTTGCCTCGTTTGTTCTTCAGATCCGCATGGTAGCGGACCCCGTCAACGGACTCCATGGCTTTGGCGAATTGCTTCGCGAGGCGTTGATGCTGCCTCTGGCGGGCTCTCTTGGAGAGAGTCACCATGCCTTCAATGGCGGATTTGACCTTCTTTGAGGTCGGTAGGGCCTCACTCAACGCAGCTTCGGCGTCGATTGGGGTGAGGTCGTCGTTGGTGGCTTCAACTTCATCGCACCAACGGACTTTTCTCCTGGAAGAGAACTTCTGGAACTTCTTGGACTTAGGGGAGGAGGTAGATTCGGACGAGGACACGTACTCCTCGTACTTCTGCTGGTCGAATTCATACTCGACCTTCTCCACGACCGGGATCGAGATCCGCTGCTGCGACACTCCGATCTCGGCAGCGAGATCGGTGGCTCCCTTGTGGTCGCCAGATTGTTCGTGGGAAAAATTAGATTCTTCTTCATTGACGAACTCATTGCACTCAATGTTAACAACTTTTTGCGTTTACAAAGATCCGGTCTTTTTATAAGAGCCGGTTACAACAAAATTCAAAATAAATAAAGAAAAATTACAACTTTCCTTATTTAACGAACAGATCGCGAGCTCCTGTTATGCGGTCACTCGCTTTGTGAGTTGTTTGCCTGTGCCGGGGTTGATTATCGTGGACCACCGTGCAATCTCGATCCAAACAGATCTACGCGGTATAACGGGTATTATCCCACCAAGAAGATAATAGCCGGGAGGGATCGTTTCACCAAGGAAACGACCGCTCGAATCTCGGGATCTAAGAACCAAGCTTAGATCCGGAGTAGAACGATGTAGATCTGAGGATTAGCCTCTTCGAATTCCTACCTTGTTTGTTGCGGGTGCTCGCCAAGAACTGAATCCGAGTGTCCAAATCTTCAAGCCTTCACAAATCCGAGTTGAGGTGACAATCCGGCAGAGTTTCGGCTCCTCATAAGTTCAGAAAAAAGTCCTCTCAAATGAACAACCACCCCCCCTATTTATAGGATACCTGAACTGTGCCCGCGTGCACAAGAGGGAGGGGGGGAACACCCGGCCACCTTGGGGTGGCTCGGCTCATGCCGAGCCACCCTGGGGTGGCTCGGCTTTGGCCGAGCCACCTCAGGATGGCTCGGCCTTGGCCGAGCCACCCTGAGGTGGCTCGGCCTTGGCCGAGCCACCCCGGGTTGGCTCGGTTCAGGCCGAGTCCCCGGGTGTGTCGTGTTTCGTCGTTTTCCGGTGTTTTCCGTCTTTCGGTTCTTCGTTTGATTTGCCCGGACTTTGATTTGATAGCCCGCATCTTTATTTGGCAGTATTTCCACCTCGGTGTTTGAGTACAAATCCTATTTTGTTGTTGGACGACTCGTTGATTTTCTGAACCGTTGGATCGATTCCACATGCGAACGTATTCCGTTGCATGTGTGCGGTTCGTTGGCTTCGTAGCCTCGTTAGTCCGCTTCGTTGCTCGAACGTCCGTTGATTTGTCAATTTCTTGTGTCGAGCTATGCTAAGGGACCCATAGGAAATTTTATACGCCTACAGTGAGAAAGGTAAAATCATTGGTGTTGGTTCTATTGGTAAGAAACCCTCACCCATTATAGAAGATGTTTATTTGGTAAATGGTTTGAATCATAATCTTCTTAGCATTAGCCAATTGAGTGATAAAGGTTTTGATATTTCCTTTAAACCGGATAAATGCATCATTAGTATGAATGGAAAAATTGTTTTTATTACTAATCGCAAATCTAATGTGTACATTTTTGAGATGAATGAATTAGTGACTCAAGATGTGAAGTGCCTTGCGGCAATTGATGAAAACCCTTGGATTTGGCATAAGAGACTTGGACATGCAAATATGGAATTGATATCAAAATTGTCTAAAAGAAATCTTGTTAAAGGGTTACCTAGCTTGCACTTCATCAAAGATACCACATGTGAGGATTGTGCCAAAGGTAAACAAATAAAATCTTCCTTCAAATCCATCAATGAGGTATCGACTTCTAAACCTTTGCAATTACTTCATCTTGATTTGTTTGGTCCTATGCGTGTTACCTCTCTTGGAGGTAAACATTATGTTTTTATGATTATTGATAATTTCTCTCGTTTTACATGGACAATATTTCTTACAAATAAAAATGATTGCTTTGAAGAATTTTCTAATCATGTCAAACGAATTGAAAATAAAAAAGATTTAAAAGTTGTAAAAATTAGAAGTGATCATGGAGGTGAATTTTAAAATGATTGTTTCTATGAATTTTGTGCTCATCATGGTATAACTCACATGTTTTCCGCTCCTAGAATACCACAACAAAATGGTGTTGTTGAACGGAAAAATCACATCATACAAGAGATGGCACGCACTATGCTAAATTCGTTTGATTTGCCAAAATATTTTTAGGCGGAAGCCGTCAATACGACTTGCCATGTTTTAAATCGTGTTTTGATTAGACCAAAGCTTAAGAAAACTCCTTATGAACTTTTTTATGGAAAAACTCCTTTTATTGGTTATTTTCGTATCTTTGGTTGCAAATGTTTTATTTTAAATACAAAAGATCACCATGATAAATTTGATTCCAAAATTGATTTTTGTATTTTTTTAGGTTATGCACCTCGAAGTAAGGCTTATAGGGTCTTCAATAAACGAAGTCTCGCTGTTGAAGAATCTATAAACGTTACTTTTGATGAGACTAATGTTGGTTCTCAAGTTGTTTTACCTAGGAAAGATGACGATGATGATGTTGAGGGAGGATTGGACTTTTTACAAATCAATGATACTCCCTCTATAGAAGCACAAAAGGATGTGGATAGCTCCAATGCTCATGAACAAGTTGATCTTCCTAAAGCTTAAAAATTCGCATCAAACCATCCAAAGGAACAAATTATTGGGAGCCCTTCACAAGGAGTTATTACTCGCTCAAAAGCTTTGAGTGAGTGTGGTAATGTTGCTTTCTTATCTCAACAAGAGCCTAAAAAGATTAATGATGCTTTAAATGATGAATTTTGGGTTTTGGCTATGCATGAAGAACTAAATAATTTTAAAAGAAATAATGTTTGGAAATTAGTTCCTAGACCTAACAATGCTAGTGTAATTGGTACTAAATGGGTTTTTAGAAACAAACTTGATAAACATGACATTGTTACTAGAAATAAAGCTCGTTTGGTTGCCCAAGGATACAATCAAGAGGATGGCATAGACTATGATGAAACTTTTACACCAGTTGCAAGGTTGGAATCTATTAGCATGTTTTTGGTATTTGCTAGCTTTAAAAATTTCAAATTATTTCAAATGGATGTTAAAAGTACCTTTTTAAATGGTTTTATAGAAGAGGAAGTATATGTTGAGTAACCCCCCGGTTTCATAGATCATGCTTTTCCTAACCATGTTTACCGGGTTCAAAAAGCTTTATATAGGTTAAAACAAGCTCCTAGAGCTTAGTATGCTCACCTCTCTAGTTTTCTTGTTGAAAATAGTTTTTCAAAATGAACAATTGATAACACTCTTTTTGTGCGAAAAAGGAAAAATAATTTCATTTTAGTTCAAATATATGTTGATGATATCATTTTCGGTGCTACTAATGAATCTTTGTGCAAGGAAATTTCTAAAGTTATGCAAGATTATTTTGAGATGAGTATGATGGGAGAGCTTACATTCTTTTTCGGGCTCCAAGTCAAGCAAACTAAGGATGGGATATTCATTTCTCAAAGCAAGTATGCTAAGGAATTGGTGAAAAAATTCAATTTGGAGAATTCTAAGCATGCGCCTACTCCCATGAGTACAAGTGTTAAACTTGATGCGGATAAAAGTGGTGAGGACGTGGACCAAAAACTATACCGAGATATGATAGGTAGTCTTATTTATCTCATCGCTAGTAGACCTGATAGCATGTTTAGTGTGTGTGCATGTGCACATTTTCAAGCATCTCCTAAAGCATCTCATTTAATTGCGGTTAAAAGGATCATTAAGTATGTTAATGGAACTTTTAATCTTGGTTTATTTTATCCAAAAAGCACCTCTTTTGATTTATATGGTTTTTGTGATGCCGACTTTGCCGGATGTAAGGTAGATCGTAAGAGTACGAGTGGAACATGCCAATTCTTAGGAAATTCACTTGTTTCTTGGGCTTCCAAGAAACAAAATTGTGTTGTATTGTTCACTACAGAAACGGAATACATTACCGTCGGCTTATGTTGTGCCCAAGTTTTATGGATGAAACAAAGCTTAGTTGACTATGATTTGAATTTTCAATATATAAAAATCTTTTGTGATAACACTAGTGCTATAAATATTTCCAAAAATTCGGTTTTGCATTCTAGAACCAAGCATATTGATGTGCGCCATCATTTTTTACGCGATCATGTAGAGCGTCTAGATGTATCCCTAGTGTTTGTTGACACAAAATCTCAATTAGCGGATATATTTACTAAGCCTCTTGGAGAGGACGATTTTTGTCGCATAAGAAATGACTTGGGCTTATGCAATATGTGAAAGTTCTAAATTGCTTGCTTGTTACGTTGCATTTCTCTTTACCCTATTTTTGATGGTGACAAAGGGGGAGAGAAATCTCCTCATTTGTTGCACATATTTAGGGGGAGCTCATAGATAGGGAGAGCACCTATCTATAAGCTATATTTATTTTTGCTCTTATAAATGGTTGGTTGTCATCATCAAAAAGGGGAAGATTGTTAGCCATTATATTTTGATGATGTTTTACAACCACCATTATCGGTACTAATGGCTTATTGAGTGCAAATGTAGTGAACTCATTTATCAAGCTTGTTAGCTCCAAAAACGGAGGATTGGATGGAATATGCGCTACAACGATGATATCCAAAGGAGGAGGAGGCATAGTGATGAAGCAACGTTATTTCAAGAACAACAAATTCAAATAGAAGCTTCATCCAACTCAAACTATATCAAGACTCAAGAATTGCGTTCTATGTGAGGATATTAGCTAGTTTTTATTTCTCTCTCTAGTGCTAGAATGTAGGCAAAGACTTATTGATTTTACTTGAAGCTATTGGGATATCACACACACGTTTTCATACTTATGTTTTTAAGCGTTTTTCATAAAATACTACTTTTCACAAGTATGAGGACCTATTTGCAAAATTTCTCTTCTAAACAATTTGTTCCTAGTATTAAAAACATTTTACAAAGTTTTATAATTTTTAGAAGTCAAATGAATATTTTACAAATTGTTAAAGTGTGTCAAAAATTAGTTTTTTGGAATGTATCAGTATGCGGTCGACCACACCTGTGCTCATTAGTCAGTGGGCAGCAGAGAGTTTGTTGGTCGACTGCCGTGGTCAACCGAGAGCTCGAGATTTCCCACGGTCAACCGCACCGGTCGACCGAAGAAGTCTCTGCTCGTTTTCTCAGTTTGGGATCTGGATCGCGATCGACCGCGAATTTTTTCGGTCGACCGCCAAGTGTTTTCAAACGGTTAATTGTTTTCGACTTCTGCGTCGTCTGTACACAATCACCTTCAGATTGTTTACAGATTGTGCTCCTGATTTTAGGGGATTAGGTTTTGAGTTTAGACAGCTAGTTTTCACCTATTTAAACTCTTCTTTTTCTTCTTCCTAAATGTCCCAGCTTTTGCAAAAAATCAGAGACGTTATTTTTTTACTGAGCAAAATTTTCAAACCTGTTCTTTCTGAGTTTTGTGTGTTCACTTCCCAGCTTCAGTGTGCTCTTTCTCTTTGCCATAGGGACGTTGTAAAGAGAGTCTTACACCATTTCTACTATCTTGAGAGTGTGATATTGTGTAGATCAATTGTGTGGGAGTGTGATCTAGTGAGATCAACTGTGTAGTGTGAGATCGTGAGGGGATCTCTATGTAGACGAAGTTCCGGCTTCCAAACCGGGTTGTGTAGTGGATTTCTCCTCGAGAGTGGGGAGCGGGGACGTAGGTCAGCGGACCGAACCTCGTTAACACATCGCGCGTCACAGGATAACGATTCCTAACCCTATCTCATCTATTTTGATTGCATTAGAATACTGTGGTTTGCTTGTCTTAATTTTATTACATAATTATAGCCTCTTGACCCTAATCACCCCCCCTCTAGGGTCCAACATAACCCACTCTGAGTATAGTCTCACCACAGTCTCATTGCAGGATACCAACTAACCTACTCAAGCATCCACAATATGATGAAATACAATATATGTCACTCTCTATTATAACAAACTCAAAGTGTTAGTTTACGCACCTCAACCGCTTGTGCGAATGCAAACCCAAAACGTGTACTCCAATGTCCAAGCATGTGCCTCGATGTGCAAACCCAAACTTCGTATTCACGATCAACCCACGTGTCAAAAATCATCAAAACACAGCACAACACTGATCAGTCGACCGGCAATAACCCTTCGGTCGACTGAATACGTGCACAAATGTGCACACACACCAATCGTCTCCGTCGGTCAACTGATTCTCTACGTCAGTCGACGGGCCAACTTCAATCAGTCGACCGATTATCAACATTTGTCGATCGAACCAAAATATCAGATCCTGTAATTTGTTATTTTCGATCTAGAATTTATCCAAAAATCAAAATTCTTCAAGGAACTCATAAATAAAACCTGATATGGTGTAATTAAAGATTATACTCTACATGAAAACACATATATAAATATTTGATGAAATTTTGCTAACCCTAATATAATTATAAGTGTAAAACATCATGAAAACAAATATCTTTAACAAATCTCGCATTAGATTAACTTAAAAACTTAAACCTTAAAACAGAGAATACGTTCTATAACCTTTTATAAAAAAAGATTGAATCTTTTATATCATATAGGTCAAAGATATGATTTTTACTCACAAAATAGGTTTAGAAAATCTAGTAAAACTAATTAAAACTATATAAAAATGGGGATGGGATAGGAGGAGATGAAACTCGCCTTAAAACGTGCTGAAACTCCCCAAAAAACGCAAGAGACCTGATCCTCCTTCACCAAACGCCGATGATCTCGCCCTCTTCTTAATTTTTGCTTCACAAAGCTCTCCAAAACTCATGAAAATACTCTAGGGTTTTTGAGGGGAGAGGGGTGGCTGATAGTTCACGTGAAAGATGAAGGAAAAGGATTAAATCGGGTATACATACTTATATACACAAACGGGCCCGAATCGAAACAAACCTGACCCGAAAATAGAAACCTACTTTCTGTGCACCCATCAGTCAAGTGATAGCTTGCTACCAATCGACTGATGAGCACCTGTCAGTCGACCGATAGCAAGCTATCAGTCGAAGTTGAATTGGGTTTATTCCTGAAAAGGCTTGCCACCAATTGACTGATGGCTTTCCACCAATCGACTGATAAGCACCTGGTTAGTGCATTGAGTTTATTCCTAAAAAGGCACCAAGGGCTTAGACTTCAACCGAAATTGAATGCCTAGAACTTACTGAAGTCGACTAGGTCTTTCCCCTAAGGAGGGCCGCCCTGATGGCAATTAGGTAATATGATAACCCTGAGATTGGGTGCCCAGGACTTATATAGATGCTTGGTTCTTCAATATAGCTATAATGGTCTAGAAGCGACCGTGGGAGTCGACCATATGGTGAGTGCCTTGGGTTTATTCATGAAAAGATACCAACGGCTTAGAATTCCTGCGTAAATTTGGCACTACGAGAGTGCAAAACAGGAATCAAGTCAGTTTCAATAAGAATTTCATTGACACTATATGAAATTTACCAGATTATTAAAAATAACATAGTAAAATTATTAAAGATAACGCCGCAGGTGGTTGATATTTTAGGGATGCTAAAACTATGGCTGCGAAGGTCTCTGTGGCCCTGGCCAACACCTTATAGGCATGGGCATCCTCCATATCCATGTACTCGTGTATCCTGGCCATCAACTGCTCATAGTTAGCGACTGGCTTCTTAGAGAGAGAGTTGGTCAACTCATTACTCTGCAAGCCGGCAACGAGTGCAAACATGGCGACTGCACTCCCTGGGTTATTGATCTTCAACCTCTTCGTCTGGAACCTCTTGAAGTAGGCTCGAAGGCTCTCTTTGGGCCCCTGCCGCATCTGAATCAACACATGAGGGGGCAGCTTCAACTTGGCGTCAGCCAGGAAGTGGTGGATGAACTTTTGACTTAGTTGTTGGAAGTTGTTGATGGACTTCTTCTCAAGAGTGTTCCACCAGAGTTTGGCACTCCCAGAAAGAGTGATGGGGAAGCATCGACAGATGACTGCTTCTGATGCTTGGAGCATGCTCATCACATTAGTAATTCTGAACATGCTCGGAGGGGTCTCCCTCACCTTTGTATTTATCCATATGAGACATCTTAAATTTCTCACATGGGGCTTTCATGAGGTCATCTGAAAGAGGGGTGTTACTCCCGATGACGCCTGCGATCAGTCTGTACACTCAACCGCATCCAGAGGCCCCTATGGTAGTCGAGGGGGCTGGAGATGCACGGTGGTGGGGGAGAGTCTTAGAGACTGCTCCTCCAGTGTGATGTCCAAGGTGGCCTGCGCCAAGACTCTTGCTGGTGAGTTCCTGATTGATGGAAGAGACATCGGCGAGTCGACCGATAAGGTGGCGGGGTTGCGTGTTCGACGCGATCCTTCTGCTAATCGGCAGCAACATGAGGAGTTAGAGTCGGGATTGTTTGCTGTACTCCAGAAGGTGAGGAAATAGCAAAAATTGCCTGATGCGGTTGTGGAAGCCGGCTGAGAAGCTCGCTCACGAAGGCATCGAATTGCTCTTGGAAATATTGAGAAATCTTTTGAGCAATTGCTTCAAGCTGAGCTGAGCTTGAGTAGCGTAGCTCCAAGGCGAGACTGCTCAACCTTATCTTCAGAACCATGTATGTTCTCTAAAAAAAAGAGCCCATGGTGGGCGCCAAACTATTGATGATGCTAGAGTTCAAATAGCCAAATAGCATCCGCGGTGGGACGAGATGATGATGATGGATGGGGCCGTTTCCTTCCCCGAATGTCCAGGTCAGAGTTGGGGGAGTTGCTCAGCCTGCACAGGGAAAGACTCATGAGAGGACGGGGCTTGGATCCCCCGTGGTACCTTCGACTATCAAGTTAGATAATGAACTTGAGTGGGGTAAGTAAGAACTAAGAGTTCTTGTGCATGTGATTGCTTAAGGATTAGATTTGGAAATCAAGATTTCAGCCTTTTGTAAGGTAGAGTAGTACCTATATATATGCCTAGGATGTAAGGGTAGATTGGTTACTTCGGCTGAGCACAGGATGGCGGTGGCAAAGTGTGGGCTGGCGGATTTGTCAGTACATGCTTTACCGGTGTCAACTGGCGAGTGGGGGATGGATCACTTTGGTATTAAATGGGAAGAGACTGGCGGCATGGCAGTGCCCACGAGGTCCGATGAGTCATGAAGACTATCTAGGCTAGAGTCATGATGACACCTGCCATGCATTAAATGCGATATTGACACATTGTCATAGAGGGAAAGACTTGAGACGAAAACAATCCATTAGCTTCACCGAGAAGTACCGTCTTTCGAGACAGCTTCGTAAGACGTCTGGCAAATGGTTAAGTGGACTCATGGTGAGTCTATTAGACCCTAGAGGGGGGTGATTAGGGTCTTATGCTAATCTAATCCGATTTTATACCAATTAAAACTAATTAACAAGTTATCCTAACAAGTATAAAATACAACAAGATACATGAGCTAGGATAGGCAATATGAACTAATGAATATATCCTAGCAATGAGATATTACAAATATATGAACAAGGATATATAAACAACACAATGATAAATAATGTAAATAAAGAAGTGGAGAAACTAACTAATGAGACAATGTCGATATGAGCAATGAGCACAAATATAAATGAATGCGAAAGCACACACAAACACAATCAATGATCACGGAGTTCGGACCTTCCGTCCTATGTCTCCGCTCCCCACTCCCGTGGAGAAATCC
Source organism: Asparagus kiusianus (assembly GCA_022839385.1). Taxonomy (NCBI): domain Eukaryota; kingdom Viridiplantae; phylum Streptophyta; class Magnoliopsida; order Asparagales; family Asparagaceae; genus Asparagus; species Asparagus kiusianus. The sequence continues at coordinate 193,850 of BQKN01000185.1, forward strand.
ACTAACACAACTGGGTTTTCTACGCTTACCCGAACAACGTTTACACCTCACACTCGGTTTTCTAGCTAACCGAAAACTTTACAATCACCACTCTTGTAATCCCACTCTACACCATCTCAAGTGTTGGACCTAGACGTGTCTCCCTCAAGTGCTCGAATACAACCTCTCCCTAGGTTCGTCAACCGACGCCACTCCCCTTGGGATGATCCTCGACTCTCGCCACACACTTCTCTCGGTGTATAAGTGTATTACAAAGTGAATCTCACAATAAGCACAAATACAATAAATAATTGTTCTCTAATATGGATGAGAACACAATGAAAGCTCACACTCAATAGTTACAACTCTCACCAACCCAAATATACAATGTATGCAAATACAATAAGCTCAAGTGAGTGTGTGTAAACAATGAGTGAAATCAAAAATCAACTAAACTCAATATAAAACTAGCTTTAATAAAATGATAATCAAACAAATAGATGTAAAGCTAGAAATAGAGTTTAGAAAATTTCTCAATAGATCAAGAGGTAGAGGGAGAATAGTTAGATGCCTAAACACCAATAGATGATCTCCTCAAGCTTTTGTGAAATTGATTTCACAAACTCAAACTTACAAATGCTTAAAAGCTTCTTAAACAAACTTAAACCAAACTTAAACTCTTTTAAAAATTCTTTAAAACATTCTCTTAGTTATACATGAAAGATGAGAGCAAGGGGTATATATAGCCTCCTAAAATCTCAGGCAAAACCCCAAAGGAAAAGACCAAAAAACCCAAGAATCAAAAATCTGATTCTGTACCAAAACTAGCCGTTAGGCGATCGGCGGTCGACCGTGAAAAACTCGCGATCGACTGCGAGCAACAAAAAGGCCAGGGTTTAGCTCTGGACAACAGACGGTCGACCGTGGCGGTCGACCGCGAAATTCTCTGGACTGTATACGATCAACCGCCATGATCGACCGCAAGCCAAAAAAAATCTTACTGAGTCTTTAGACTCAAGGCGGTCGACCGCAAACTGATACATGAAATTCCAGGTTTGAAACAGTTTTTCTGATTTTAAAACTTTGTTTAAAAATATCAAACAAATTCTAAAAATGTAAAACTTTGGAAAATGATTGTAGACATGATAATGAACATGCTATAAAAACTGGTTTTTAAAAAGGACCTCCTAAATGAAAAATATTATTATTTTTCAAAATAGTCCAAAACAGAAAAATGTGAACATATGAGTTTTGACATTTTAGCTTAAACATGTTTTGAAATAATCAAAATAATTTTATAGACTTGAAGAAAGATGTAAACTATTGTTATGAAGTTTATAAACAGTGAATATAGTATTTTATTAAAATACACATATAATGTACTAAAACATGATTTTATTGAACTAAATAAAATTAATATCGATGAAATCATATATATGCATGTAAGTATGAAACAAAAATATGTTTTCTAATTATATTCAATTATTTCATATTAAAACTTGAAAACTATCAAACCAAGATATATATGTATATATATAACTATATATATACATGGAAACCAATAAATGTGTGTGTGTATATTATATTGAGCTTAAGGTACTAGCACACATAATTTAAACTTCTAAACTAAATTACCCAAGCTTATGATCTTCAACGAAGTTCTATCTTGGCGGATGAAGCTTGAACTTGAATATTTAACTTTGAATTGCGTAGGCTTCACTCCACAATTCCGCCAACCTCCATTGGATATGATCGTGAATGCGCAATTCCATCTATCCTCCAACTCGTTGTTTGTCTAGAATAAATACGAAAACACAAACACTAGACAAATAACATTAGAAGTAAATTGTTTGTTAAACATCATCAAAATAAGAAGGCCAACAAAGTCATCTCCAACAAATGGGAGGCGACAAGTTCCGTCTTTCAAGTCGACATGAAGGAATGTCGAGTCGTCGAGTCAGCGGAATGGTCGTCCCCACTGATCTCTAGCCGCTAAGTTTATTGGGGCATAACATGTAGCACACTTGTCCATTACTTGGCAATGAGCTTGTACTTCTAGCGAAGGGGAACATCATAACAAGTTGTCTTAAAATTTATTTCTAAAATGGTTGCAAGTCATAGTTGGAACTAACCCAAAATTAAAATCAAAATCAAAATCATTACTTAATTCTTCAAAAAATCTAAGAAATTCATTATTTATTTAAAATAATTTTTTAAAAAAAGTATTGTAATTTTTGTAAAAAAAATTTCTCAAAAATAAAGTTATTTAGAAGCATTAATGACTTAAAAATAATATTTATATATTTTTAAAATTATTATTAAAGAAATAATATTTTTAAGAATAATATTTTTAAGAGATATTGGTCTTTAAAAATTACTTTTTGAACAAATATTATTTTTTAAAAATATTATTTTTTTGAAAAAAAAACTTTTTAAGATATATTATTTTTGGAATAAAAATAAATTTATAAATTATTTTTTTGAAAAAGTAGTATTTTTTTGACAAAACTTTATTATTTTTTTCAAAAATTTTCCTTGTATAATAATATTTTTTATTAAAATATTTTAAAAAAATTCAATAATGTTTTTCCAACAAAAATTAAAGAAAAAAATTATATTAAAAATTAATTTAAGAAAATATTGTTTTACCAAAAAGTATTAGTTTATTTTCTAAAAAACTTTTAAAGTCAATTTACTTAAAAATAAAAACCCATTATTTTTTAAAAATAATTATTTTAAAGGTAAAAAAAATTTAATAACTTTAAGAATTTATTAAAAGTGAAAAACAAGTTGCACATGTCAAGTGACAAGCAGAATCAAACAATTACAACTACAAGTTGCCACATTTAAAATTTTGACTAAACAATTGTCATTGGTTGCATGTAAGAAGAGTTGCAACATCTCAGGTTGCATGCTAGAAGAAAGAAGACTACGTTAATAACTGACAACCTACATAAGACATAATCGTATCTAAAGTGATATAAATGATAAATCCTACAGATTTTGTTGTTCTTGCATTTGATTTATCTTGAGTAATAGTTTGAGAAAAATTATAGTTTTCCAAATGTCAAAAAAAAAATCTTCTTTTTGAGGCAAGATAAAAATTCCTTCCCTTTACAATATATACATTGAGAAAGAGCGTATGTCACGCCCCGCTTCCCAAAATACCAGGGAATCAGGACGCGAGCAAGCCCGCGACGTATTAGATTGAGAAGAAATATACACTGTTAATTTTTTCCACTCTTTTCTTTTCTTCTCAACCTCATACGCTAAGCGTCTGGAAACAATACAATGCAAAGGCACAGGTCCCCGATCACAGTAGCGAGAATATAATAAACAACACAGACAGAAAATATACATATCATAACTAAAATATCATCCGAGACACAAGGTTTGGGTCTATCATGCCCTTATTACAAACAGTTCAACTAGAATAGGAAGATACATAGTCTGACAAAATAAGAAGGTAGTACTGCAAATTAACTAAGCCCGTCGAAAGACTAAAGGATAAAGTACTACATAAGTAAATGGAGGACTAATAACTAAGCTTCGGCTTCTTCTGCTCGATCTATAGAGCACTCCTGCGGGGAATCATCTGGCTCCTGTACGACTCCGAACTGAAGCTGTCCATCATCTAAATCTGACGTACACCAGAGGAAACAGGTGTACGTCAGGGTGCAAGGCACAC
>BQKN01000185.1:197526-285041 GCA_022839385.1 Asparagus kiusianus
TACCAAAAATTTATTTTAACTAATATTAAAATTTTATGGTCATTACAGCGTACTAGCTCTATAGCTTGGCAGTAAGTGGATAAATCTGTGTTAATTGTTCTAACTTAGTCTATATATACACAACGTGGATTTAACTTGTTTTTAAGGAAATAAAATCTAGCTTGGTAATGGATAATTTGACATTTCATAGATATCTCCATTCCCTATTGTTTAAAGGGCCAACATTATAGATTTAACACTTTGTTTCTTATTTCGTAGTCTGTGCTGCTGCTTCTTCTACTTCTTTCTTAGAGTGGTGTTAGGGGCACACCCCCTACCACACCACCAACCACACTCCGCTCTCCCATCGTTACAGTAAACCGGGCCCCATATGGGATTTTAAAAATTTTAAAATCCCATGTGGGACCCGGTTTACTGTAGCGATGGGAGAGGGGGTGTGGCTGGTGGTGTGTTAGGGGTGTGCGAGGGGGTGTGGTTGGTGATGTGTTAGGGGTGTGCCCCTAACATTATTTTCTTTTTTTATAGTCTGCTTCAATGAATAAGAAAGATTCGTGTACCAGAAATCTCATAGCATTTTTCATTAAGAAAAACTAAAATATTATGAAACAACATCTTATGTAAGGAATGTCTATATTTTTATAGTATTGTTAATTATTTTTAAGTTATTTTCTAATATTATTCTCCTATTTTATATGTACAACAAATATCATCTAAAGTTTTTTTTCATATACATTCTTAGCCTATACACTCCGCTTTTTTTCCCCTTAGAAATAGAAATGAAAAAAAAGAGAAGAAGAACAACATTTGTAAATGTTTTTCAATGCTCGAATTTATATTTGCTGAATTCTTATTCTTAGGAACCTCAACTAGGGGTGCAAAACGTTTAGGATATGTATAAGATATAATGTTTACCATATTTGTATTAGCTTCTTACTCATAAATATGGAAACAAAATAAATATATCTTAGTAAGAAAAATGCATATTCATATCCGTAAAATTTGAATGTGGATACATATGAAATAAGAGAAAGTATAAACACGTATAAAATGGATATACAGAAAATCAATAAAAATTGTAAATACATAGGTCATATGATAAAAGAAGTTCGTTAATATGTTATACATCTTAGAAAAGTTAAGGTTAGATTTTTGTATTATAAAAACAAGTTAAGGTTAGATTTTTGTATTATAAAAACTAGTGTAAACACTATGCAAAGCACGACATATTTTTTTCTCTGCTACAGTAATTCCGCTTTTAATTGCTGCAGTATTTATTTTTTGTTTTTTTTGAATTGCTATAGTATCCCGCCTCTACTGCAGTGTTCCCATGTGCTACAGTAACGTTTTTTTCAAAAAAATGCACACTGTCTAGTCCATGTTTGCTACAGTAAATGTTACTGTAGTATTACTGTAGTATGAATAGTAAACATTGGGCTCTTCCATTTGTATAGAGGAGTAGATTCCATTAACCAGTTTAAAAGTATTGCAACATTTATAAAAAAAAGTTTAAAATTATTGCAACAATATGATTAATATATATTCATATATTTCAAACACAGACATATCCATAACCAACCTATATGATATTGGGGTTTCTAGATATTAATCCCTTAAATCTTCAATAATTGCATATCATTCCCTCAAATCTTACAAATTGCATATTAGTCTCTTAAATTCTAAGGGGTCTTGCAAAATTGGTCCATCGGTTAGTTTTTCAATTAAAAAAGCTAATCAAGATTGGGTTAACTTTAACCCAATATCTAATGTTTTAAACCTCTATGAAGCTCAATTTTGGGTTACAGCCTTTTCTAAACATTAGAAAAGAACTCAAGTGGTTTCGTGTTTTTTAAGCGGGTATTATGTTTAAACCTATTAAGAAATAAGTTTGAGGACATAACAAAGGGGTAAAATGGTCATTTTGCCTCCAACCGTTAGATTTAACAGAATATTCCCCTCAAATCTAACGTGTGTTATCTAGAAGAAGTACTTTGTAGAACCCTATAGGATTTGAGAGACTAATATGCGGTTTCTAAGATCCAATATACAGTTATTGAAGATGTAAGGGGCTAATATCTATAAACCACATGCACTTATTAAGATAATTAATTGCACCCCCTAGAACCTTAACTCAAAAAATATATTTTATTTATTCATTCATCTAATTGCATTAAATAAACTATTTTAACTCCCCCAAAGAAAAAACAGTCACGCTGGCCGCTCACGCCAAACATCAGTCCAACTGATAACCCCCCTTCCCCTTCTTCGTTGACCCGGCGTCGTTCCCTCGTCCTTTTCACACCCAAATTCCCTTCACCGATCCCAACGAAGAAAAACCAAAACGTGAAAATTTCAAAAGTTCTAACTCGATCAAAATCACCCGACGGCCGACAATCTCTCTCTCTCTCTCTCTCTCTCTCTCTCTCTCTCTCTCTATGTTCATCAAGATCCCGTCGAAACCCTCCCACTACCTCGCTCCGATGCTCGCTTTCGCCGCCGCCGTCCTCCTCCTCTCCCGCTTCCTCGAGTTCCCAACGCCCTCCTCTCCTTTCCCAACCCCGAACCCTAACCCCAACCCTAACTTCCCCTTCATCGATCTCATCGCTGCCTACAAATCTTGGGACGCCGAGATCGGATGCCCTAGGTTCAGAGACAAGTACAAGAATTGGACGGCGAATTCGTCGGCGGTGCAGGATTTTGATGGCGGAGGAGAGTGCGATGGGATTGGGACGAGGCATGTTAGCGTGCTGGTCAAAGGGTGGACTTGGATTCCTGATAATTTGGATAACCTGTACTCGTGCCGGTGTGGGCTGAGCTGTTTATGGACCAAGTCGAGGGTTCTTGCTGATCGGCCTGATGCTTTGCTGTTTGAGAATGTGATGCCGCCGTCGACGGTGAGTTTTGTGAAAAGTTTTTGAACTTTCTTTATATTATTGTTACTTTGGAATTTTGGTGATCAATCAGAGGAATTATTAAGGTGGGCTTGAGAAATATTCTATGTGAGTTGTGATTCTGGGAACATTGAAGTTACTTTGTGGGAGCACTAGGAAATGATGCACATTAAAGAATTTGATATATGGTACTCCTGATAGTTTTCTAGAGTAATTGGTGGTGGAAGGCTTGCTATTGATGTTTATGTACATGATGATTAGATATAGTCAGTATTGTGGTTTGGAACCCTCCGCAGAAAGTAATTTCTTGGGTGAAGTTGAGATGTTGGGGATTTTCAGGATTAGGTTTTGGTTCACACGGTACTGAAATGAAATCTCCACGGACAAAGTCTGCCACCCTACTATTAGTCTAGTTTTTTGAAAATGTGGGGATAGAATGGGTAGCCTATCATGTTCATTAGCGTTCTCAATTATGTCATTGTGCATATGATTTGGGTGAATGATGGATAGTCGTTCACATGGGAAATTAATAGGGGCATTTTAACTTATTTTCCTTGCTCATCAATAGACTTTTGTAAATGGAGGTTTCAAGTTTTGGTTGGCATCTATAGGGTTTTCCCTTGTTCAGTTGTAATTGGGCTTTATGTAGGCAATGTTTTAAATATCAGATATTGGGGGAATATCAGATGACCAAAATTCATATTGGATTGTGGGTATCAGGATATATCGAGGATATGGGATAAATATCGAAATGCCATAACAGATTTTTATATATATAGTATAATGCACTAAAATGTCATCTTACTTACGGAAATCTAAGCATATAAAATGCAAATAGTATATGTTTAGGATCAAATCGATCTTGTCAAACAAACAAAAATACAAATAAACTTTGTAACATTTCTTCTGATTTTTTAGGTCAAAATGTCATTTGATATAATGGAAAAATCATGATATCTCATTCAAAAATTGCCAAACGTGCTATATTGTTTTGCGACAAGCCATATAAGAGGACATATTGGCCAAGATATTAGTTGATATATTAGCAACATCGGGGATATATCACCCAAAATATTAAACAAGTGGTAAAGGATACTTAGAGATCATCTCGGTTGCGGCAAGCCCTGTAAAAGGATATATTGGGGGATATATTGGGCCATGTCGGAGATATTTAAAACAATGTATGTAGGACTACCACATGGAGATAATCAATGATGCAATGCATTGTTCTCATGTAGAAAGCTATAGTCTTTCACTATCTTTTGTCATTGAGAGGGAAGATTTCCTTTTTCACCCCATTACAACTTGTATGACTTCTTGCTTAAATAGTTTGAAGGGACTAATCCTCATCTAACTTCCTTAGTACCATGTCGAGTTAGTTGACTCAGTGTCCTCGAGCTAGTTGTACTAGTGCTAATTTGCCTATATTGCAAATAAAGTCGTTAGACCTGGTGCAAACTATGTGTTCCAATGAGCAGCCAGACGAAGAGAGAAATAAATGAAAGGTCCTATAATAAGAACCCTACAATAATTGTGGATAAGAAACTCCCAAAAGACACCCCTTGGCATGAATTATCCTCATCACTCCCTCATCACCCCACTCGACCTTAGCTTTTGTTTAATATTTTCCTCATCATCTTCCTTCTATTTTTCCTACCTTTTCTCTTGCATAAGACATTGTAGGACATAACCAAGCTATTCCCCCTTTTGGTTTTACCTCCTTTCCTCTTTTTTGTGCATAAAAACTTGAGGAGGTCAGTTAATTCTCTAGACTTAGACCACGCTTGGTCATATATACTTCTGAGAAATTTGGTTTCATGCATATTTTTATATGAAACACTGGAAATGTTGAACTTTTTATTATATTCACTAATTGGCCAACATAATTCCATACTTGAGAAGTGATTAATTTGCAGAATTGTGATTGAGAAAATCATCTTATATAATAATTTTCCCCTTTCTCTATGTATATTGCACCAAATTCCTTTCCATTCATGTTGTTCTCATACATTATGTGACTTATTTATCAACCTTTATCATGCTTTAAAGGTCTACTGTAAATCCAATGTTTGACCAGTATTCAAGAGGATAGGGAAGATGGTGATGGCGAGTTACGAAGGAGAAAACTTTTTAATTAAGTTAATAAAAATAATTTAGTAATTTATGAAATAATTAAACAAAGGATAATTATTATGAAACCCCCTTCAAGTTTAACAGTTTATTATGAAACCCTCTTATGCTATTTTTTTCATTGCAAAACACTGCTGTTAAAAAAACTGTTAAAATTGACTTATATTGCAAAACTACCCTCTTCTTCTTCTTCCTCTTAACATACTTTCCTTTCTTGCCTTTCCTTTCTTCCAAAGGCAAGACATGGATTAGAAACTAAAAGTTACACCAGATAGAGGCTAAATCAATGGGTTGAAGAGATTATCTTGATCTTCATTAAATTTATCTTTGTTAATGGTTGATGTCACTTGGATTTGATGTCAACAAAGGGGAGATGAGTTTTCCAATAGTTTGAGGAAGAAGAGAAGCTTTGTTGAGGGGTATTTGAAAAAAAAGTATAGAAATTAAATGGGTTTTAACAATTTCTTTTACAACAAGGGATGTTGTAATGAATAAAATAATGTTAGGATATTTCATAATAAATTATCAAATCTGAAAAGGGTTTCATAATAGTACTCTTAAATAAATTTACTAAAAATTAGTACAATAACTTCCTCATGCTTTTGCAAGCAGATCTATAATCATGTAGCCTGTGCCAATTATAGACTACGATGTAGATTGTATGCCGATGAAAAGTTCAATCTAAAAATAGATAAGAATTTACTAATGGAACTAGTTAGTAACGGAACTATCCAACATGAAATTTCATCAAATATGGTCCTAAGTTTGAAGTAGTTTCAATAGCAAAACATAAAAAAACTAAGAAGTTAATCACAAAACAACCTATCCATGAAATTTTATCAAAAATGGTCCTGAGCATAAAGTAATTTTAACAATAAAACATCAAAAGTAAGAAGCTAATCACAATTTCATGAAATATTTGGTCATGAAGTAGTTCAACAACAAAACCTTTAACCTCTGAACTGTCAAGGTTTTATTCTTTATTGAAGGTATGATTTCAACTAGAAAGAAATTAAAGTTATAGAAAGTGCTTGGTGACCCAAGTGCTTGAATTGATGCTCAGAACCAAGAGTCAGGATGGACAGTTTTCCTATATTTATTATTATTTAGTTACAAGAATTGATAGCAACTGTCAATATTGTAGAAAACGCTAGGCACTATTGAGCGTCAAACTAGCTTCTAGTGCTTAGGCAGATTATTTTTGTCTAATTAGTGATGGAGGATCTTTTCTAAAGGTCAGAGGAGGCAAATAAGTTGTATACAGTTAGTTGAGGAGACCACAGGAGCCTGAAGGAGGTTAGGGTGCAGAGGTTGCATCATAAGAAATGACGATAAAGATCTAAGTAGTGTAGTCTATATAAGCGACCTATTTTCCCTTAGGTGCTTCCAAGATCTAGTTGAACACCCTAAGTATGCTTAGCCTGGCTTGCACCTGCTTTTTAAAACATAATGAAGTCATCAGTAATTACAATAATACTCACATTTCTTTACAGGAAAGCTGCACTCCTGATATTATGGAAATTACATTTCAAGCTTTCTAAATTTACAATTTTCCCTCATAATTTAAAAATATTTGCACCTAATTTGAATCTTATCCTGTTTGAGTAGGCAAATTTAGTCCATTTGGCAAAAATGTTGTTTTGTAATATTATGTTTAAATCTTTGGTAAAGAGATACTTGTTTGGCCCTAATAATTTTTTTCTAGATCTACCATTGCGCTAATTAGACTTGTTCTTCAAAACCAACACTATTTAGTGGTACCAAATAAAATCTCTAATTTTTGATATGCATCTAATTTTGGCTTGATTACAATTTATTGCCTAACTTGTATGCAATGATATACTGGGATTTTTAGGAAGAAGTCAAATGATCAAAATAAAAGTTGCTTGCCTTTGTTAGTACTAGAAGTGATACAAATGCCATCATCACACTAGATGAGTCCTAAATTTATACAAGAACTCACATGATCTTCTAACCCAAAATTTTTCTAAAAGCTCATACATCTCTTAGAAGAAGAAGAAAAAAAGTCTGTTAATAATTGAGCTACCATATACATGCAATTGGTAATTTTGCTCTTTGCAGCAAGGTGCTAATTTTGTTAGTTATCTACAAGTTACCATGAAGGCGTATTTATGGGAACTTGCTAAGTAACTATATAAGGCATGCTACTAAAAAAGACGTTCACACCTTGTGTATTACTGACTATTGTTTGAGAGTACTATGGGCTTTTTGCTTTTTTGTTACATAATAATTAGTCACATGTTTTCATTCTATACTTGTTAGAATATATTTGTTAGAGGAAGACACGGGATATCACACTCCGAAACTCTGCCTTCTGAAAATGGAAAAAAATGATTTTAGAATACCAGTTTGAGCCGTGACTATAGGAGTATGTTGTTAGACCCTAGAGGGGGGGTGATTAGGATCTTATGCTAATCTAATCCGATTTTATGCTAATTAAAATTAATTAACAAATACATTCTTGTAAAATAGATATACAACTAATTATGAGCAAAAATATGCAATATACACAAGGTGATATATCCTAGCAAAGAGGTATACTATATGATATATGTAAGGATATGCAAACACAAGGGTAACATAAACAAATATGGTGGATAAACTAGATAATGAGACAATGGCGATATGAGCTATGAGCACAAATATAAATGAACGCCAAAGCACACTCAAACATAATCAAATGATCACGGAGTTCGGACCTTCCATCTTACGTCTCCGCTCCCCACTCCCGGGGAGAAATCCACTATCACAACCGGGTTTTCTACGCTCACCCGAATAACGTTTACAACCACACTATGCCGGTTTTTAACGCTCACCGATCAACGTATATACTCACTCACAATGTCGGTTTTTAACGTTCACTGATCAACGTCTACTCACACTCGGTTTTCTAGCTAACCGAAAACTTTACAATCTCACAATTGTAACAAATAATAAATTTATTCTCTACAATAGATGAGAACTCAATATAGCTCACTCTCAATTGTTACAACTCCCCACAACCTAATTATACAATGTATGTAAATACAATAAGCTTAATGGTTGTGTGTGTAAGCAATGAGAAAATAAAATCAAATCTAAACTCAATATAAAAACTAGCTTTAAAGAATGATAATCAAATAACTAAGCAAATGTAATGCTAGATAAGAGTTTAGAAAATTTCTCAATAGATAACAAGATGGAGAGATGGAGATTAAAGCCCAAACAAGAAGATGATCTCCTCCACTTGTGAAAACTTCTTCACAAACCAAATAAACACTAAAACAGACTTTAAAACCAAACTTAACTTGTTTAAAAACTTTTTTGGATAGATCATGAAAGATGAGAGCAATGGGGTATATATAGCCTCCCAAAATCTCAGTCAAAACCCTAAAGGAAAAGACCAAAAAACCCTAGAATCAGAAATCTGATTCTGTACCAAAACTAGTTGTTGGAGTGAACGGCGGTCGATCGTGAAAATCTCGCGGTCGACCGCGAGCCACTTTCGAAGCTGATAATTTTCCAGAGACTTTGGCGGTCGACCGTGGGAAAATTCGAGCTGACGGTTTCTGTTTGATTCCGCGGGTAAAAACAAATGTGCGGTCGACCGTGACGGTCGACCGTGAACTGATATATGAAAATTTTAAGTTTGAAAACAGTTTGCTGATTTTAAAACACTGTTTAAAAATATCAAATAAATTTTAAAAAATATAAAACTTTGGAGAATGATTGTAGACATGATAATAAACATGCTACAAAGACTGGTTTCCAAAAAGGACTTCCGAAATAAAAAATATCATCGTTTTACAAAATAGTCCAAAACATGAAAATGTGAATATATGAGTTTTGATATTTTAGCTTAACCATGTTTTAAAACGATACAAAATGATTTTATAGACTTGAAGAAAGATGTAAACTATTGTTATGAAGTCTATAAACTAAAAATATAATATTTTCGTAAATACACTAGAAAATGAAACATATGAGTATGTATATGAAAATATATTTGTTTCATATCTAAGAAATTAAACCAAAACATATAATGAAACATATGAGTATGTATATGAAAATATATTTGTTTCATATCTAAGAAATTAAACCAAAACATATATGTATACATATATAACTATATATATACAAAACCAAAACGTGTATGTATGTATATTGATTGAGCTTAAAGTACTAACACACATAATATAAAACCTAAACTAAGTTACCCAAGCAATCTTCATCTTCAATAAGCTTGACTTGGTACACTTTGCGGATGAAGCTTGAACTTGGATCTTCAACTTGAATTGCAAGGCTTCAACCACGATTCCTCCAACCTCCATTTGATATGATCGTGAATACTCGATTCTATCCATCCTCCAACATATTATTTGCCTAGAATAAATATAAAACACAAGAACTAGACAAACAATATTAGATGTAAATTGTTTGTAAATCATCATCAAAACAAGAAGGCCAACATATACGTCAGCTCGTCCTAGGTATTGCTGCTTGACCTCACCCTACGGCACAACCAGCCACTCTCTATGACCAATTGCAAACCTGTCAGCAACGTCGAAAGACTCGAAACTAAGGAGCGAACACATGATTACATTCTATAATTTTCTCTAGTTACTAACTTACTATACTTGTATCTTTAGTAATAGATATTCAAAAATATGGATAGTATTCAAATGATTTTGTTTGGGGGGGGGGTGGTGCACATGAGGAGGTAGGGCTTGTCCATGTCAATCTCTCGATCAATATAGAGAGAAAAAGATCTTGTACGAAAGTGTTTATTGGATGTTAAAAATTTCGTTGAAGATGGGTTGTCAATTCTCAAAAAACGTATTTGTGAATTTTAAAGATCCAATGTGTGAGTGCTTTGTGTATATGTTTATAGATCATGAAACAAAAGAGGTTTAGGGATTGAAGCTAGTAAAATAAATATTAGCTAAATTTATTGCTTTTTATACATTGTAAATTTGGTTGAAAATATAAAAAAATGCTATAAAGGATCATAATGCGGAATATAAAAATATCTTAATGTCATATATGATATTTCAGGATATTTACTATCACTATACAAAGATGTCTATCAATTGACAGATTATTAAGAAAAGCCTTGCTATCTATAGGGGCAGATCCCTGTGTGCACGTAGGGTGGCAGTTGCACCTCTAAGATTCTTAAAATTACTTTAACAATCTTCCAAAATTGTTGTCCCCAAATATTTTAAAATTTCCACCCAACCAATCTTTAATTATATAACGCAAGTAAACCCATTTGCATTTAGCCCGTTTGACATATGAAGTAGCATATTTTAATTATTAATAATGAACTCAAATGTGATGGCCTGTTTAAATTTACTATTATCAACTAAAAATCCAAACCCAAAACCAATACATACATATTTAATTGTTTTAAAATAATAATATCATTATTAAAGTAGATACTTATCGTTTGCCCCTCTAGTTTGTTTTTTTGGATTCGCCATTGTTTCTTCATCTGAGTTTGCTTCTTTTCAATCTTGTTTTTGCCCCACCTAGCAGATTCTTAACACTGTTATTGATTTGTTATCCTTATTGCCAGCAATGGCTTTGAAGCTTTTAAAACCGCTTAGCATTATGTGACAACTTCTGCAATTGAATGGGGGAATAGCTCTTTAAACACTTATTTCATCATTCCTTTACCATCAATCCTTTCATCAAGAAGTCTCCTTTTCTGATTGGAGATGATTTTCCTACAAATGTCATATTGAAATTATTATTAGCCATACCTGCAATGAACCATCAAATACCTGCAATGAACAATGGAAGATGAGAAGTTTAGGGTTTAGATCTACAAAGGAGTTTTAATTATTTTTTGGTTGAGATTTTAATTAGAATTGAAAAGAAAATTGCAGTTTTGAGTATCTAAAAAAACACTTAGATCTTTATTTTATATCTAAACCTTAAAACTTCTCACTCTTTTATTGTTCATTACAAGTATTCAGTCATGTATTCCGGGCAATGGTGAAGAAAGCGACAAAAATGAGCCGCTAAAGTGACTTTCAAGGAGAAAGCAGTCATAGGGATCTTCGCTTTAAAAATGTTTTCCAGTGCTTTAAAAAACAAATAAAGAACTTTTAAGGAGCCCTCAATTCTTGACCCGAACCTGATCTGCTTTTAAACCATAAACCTCACCTTTCTCCTTCGCTCCTTGATTCTCTCCTCCATCTTTCAAACCCAAAAACCCTGGACCCCAAATTCTTTGCCTCTAGCCTCGTCCACCTCCTCCGTCTACCTTGTCCACCTCCTTTGTTCGCATTGTCTACTTTGTCAAGTCCTCTTCTTCAGTGTGGCCTCCTCTTCTCCATCTCATCCACCTCCTCTTTTTAGTCGAAGCTCACCCCAAATTCAATTGAAGCTCTCGTTGCTAAAGTCTTCTTGACAAGTTCTTCCCTAGCAAAACCATCTCCATACGAACCTATAAAACAAACCTTAGACCCCAAAGACCATCTCTGACATTAACAAGTTCTTATTATTGTTATTTTTTGAATTTTTATCCATGTTTAGAATTTCAATAGGACTTAGACTTTTTTTTTCCTTGGTGTTTTCCCCCACTTTGAACCACTTAAGCCTAAAAAATTCAAAGTGATGCCTCACCATGTTGCTATCTTTTCCTCTTTCCACCTTCCTACCATCCATTTCCAAAATTTTGGAAATGGGTGGTAGGGGTATTTTTTTCTCAATTTGACTTTTGAATGAGAGTATATCCTCAATTAAGAGAGGAGACTTCTCGAAGAAAGGGGAGATGGTGAAGAAACAATGAAACGAGTATTGATATCTATTACCATTCAGTTAAAGAACGTGTCGGGCAAAGTTGAGTGATTTTGGCAACATGCATAGCCACCATTTGGTAAGGAAAAGTGACTACAATGATGTTAAGAATATTCTAGATGAGGCAAAAGCTAAGCTAGGAAAGAACCACACTCTAATGAACTAATGAAGGAAGGTAAACATTTATGACCTTAATGATGAGTTCATCATCTTGTTGGTTGAGACTACGCAACTTTGAATCACAACCGTTTATTATTTAAAATAGTACATGGTGGTGATTGTCTTTGAATGCAAACTAGGAATGAGTACTATGCATGATAAATGGTAGATTAAGAACAAATCATCACTAATTAAAATACTACTTTTGGTAGTGGAGAGGATATAAGATCCTAGGTGCATATGAATGTTAACTCCCCCTTCGCTAATCACATCGTCACCTTGAAGTCTTGGGTCTTTGAAATTGGATACCCTGGATTAATATACAAGTATAAGGATTGGACGGGCAACTCGTCGGTGGTGCAGGATTCTGATGGAGAGTGTGATTTTCACACTTGGGTCTCTGAAATCAGATGCCCTGAATTTATATACACGTTTAGGGAATGGACGGGCAACTCGTCATTGGTGCAGGATTCTGATGAATAGTGTGATAGGATTAGGATGAGGTATGTAAGCGAGCCGGTTGAAATGTGGACTTGGATTCCGGATAATTGGGACAAGTACTTATGCAAGTGTGGATTGAGTTGTTTTTGGACAAAGTTGAAGGCTCTTGCTGATCGCTTTAATGTGCTGCTGTTGGAGAATGTGATGCTGCCATGGATGGTAACTGGTAAGTTTTGATCTTTTTGAATTTTGAAGGTTATTTTGGGGTAATATGTTTTATCAGAAGTTACAAAGGAAGAAGCAGATGGCAAAGTTTTAAAAATTTGTGGTTTTGGTGATTAATTGAAGCATCAATAATGTCGCTGCTTGAGAAAACTTTTATATAAAGGGATCTTTATTTGGATTTGATTGTGAACAATGAACTGTTTGGTGGGCCCGCTAGGAAATAACGCACATTAGAAAGTTGATGTATGGCAGGCTTGATTTCTTCTAGACTAATTGGTGGATGAAGGCTTGGTATTGATATTTTTGTACATGATGATAGTTAGTTAAAATACTGCAACTGATGGACTTAACTGCAAAAAGTAATTTTCTGGAAAATGTTTAGAGGGATTGATCATCCTGCTTACCTGAACTATATTCAGAAAATTTCTTAATAAGTGGAGGAATTGGGAATTATCATGATTAGATCCAGTAGATAAGTTAGCAACGCAAGATTTTTAAGTCCACTGGATGGTCCGACCCTTAATCAAGTTTATTGAGAGTGCATGAATAAGTAGAATGGGTAACCCATCATGCTTCCTAGGACTCTAGCTTATGTCATTGGCAGATTATTAGGGTGGATGATGGTTAAGAGTCCTTCACAAGGGTGCCTTAGGTCGTTTTCCTTGCTCATCAATGGACTGAAATTAAGAGGGCCGCTTTAGCTCATTTTCCTTGTTCATCAATGGACTGCTCAGCATGGAAGTTTCATTTTACTTGGCATCTATAGTGTTTGTCCTTGTAAAGTTGTAATTGGGTCCTAGGCGGGACAAACACGTGGAGATAATTAAATGACACAGTTATTACAAGCAAAGGCATTGTTCTGATGTAGACAACACTTGTCTTTCACCGTCTTGTCTCTGAAAGTTTCTTTTCACGCTCTATTACAAATTAAACCTTCCTCCTTAAATGGTGTATTCACAAGCCGGGTTGTCTAACACCCTTAGTACTACCGTATTGAGTTGGTTGCTTCAGTTTCTTGACCTAGCTGCAGTCTTGCTCATTTCTACATATTGCAAATAAAGCCGTTACACACTGGTGCAAACTAGATAACTGCCCTTAGCATCTGGTTCTAAGTACTGTCAAGCAGACAGAAGAGGAGCCAAATAACTGAGAGGTCCTTAATGAGATTCTTACAAGAAAACCATCCAAGTGGAACCTTCACAGATAAGAAAACTCTCAAAAGACACCCCTTCACATGAAATACCATCGCCACCCACCTCAGTCAACCCTAATTTAGCTCTCATTTTCTCTTCATCCTCCTCCCTTCTATATTTTCCTCCCTTTTCTGTATTGTAAGACCTTATAGGGCATCACGAAGCTAGCTTCACCTTCTTTCTTGTATTTCCACTCTCCCTTGTGTGTAATAATTCTTGAGAAGGCACGAGCTAACTCTCCTGACGTTGTTGCTATTGGACTATAAATAGGTGTCAAAATTTCAATTTTATGTAATTATGTTAGCTAATTGAGCAATACAATTCCACACTTGTGTATAAAGTAATTGACTTGCATAACTATTTTAAGAGAAAACACCCTATAAGACGTGTTAAAGTTGCTTGTGCCTGGCTTTGTATGTGTATTGAACTTGGTTCCCTCACATGAATGTGATTTCCTTAGGTGTTTCATTTATTTATAATTATATGTTTAAACTTTAAAAATTAATACAAATGTTGGGTATTTCATTCAACATAGTATTTGTCCTTGGAGGTTTCACTGGGGGCTTCACAATGAAAGTGGTAATTAGTTTTAAAGTTATCTTATGCTTCTGATGGGAGTTTTGGGTTATGCAGCTTCCCTCTCATTGGTAAATGATTAAGAAGAACATCATGTCTTTATTGTGAGAACGCATCTGAGAAGTTTGTGATACGCGAGAAACTGTTTTTATTTTTCCACTTCAAGATTCAGAAGCTAAGTGCTAGATTGATTGTTGCTCCAGTGAAACTGATAGGTAAATAATCTTATCCAGTGAGACAAACTGACTTTCCAGGAAAGAATCTTCTCTTACTCGAGAAGTTCCTTTTTTCAGGAAGTCCACATTTCAAAGAAGATCTATTCATTTCCATGAAGAGATCTTAAGTTATGAAAGCTTTGTAAAATATTTTAAGGATGATGTCATTCGTATCATAAGCGTGTTTGTGTTGGGTTTACAAATAGAGGCTTCTGACAGGAAGTAGGAGTTGTTGGAGATCAAGAATTCTGCTGACATATGTATCATTTTCCCTAATTACTCGGAAGTAGAGAGTACCTTTTCCTTTTTCTCTTTGTGACTGCTGCTTGAGAAATTTTTCATTTATGCAATCTGTTAAGTATCAGAAAACCTATATAGAGATACTTAAGCTTTACTATGGCTCCTAGACTTTGGATATTGCTTAAGATGCAAACGTATGAAAAATCAAGAAACATAAGAAGGGTGGAGGAGTACCTGCCAATTGGTGTTCACGGATTCAACCTGTTTCTTCTGTTTCTACTTATAGAGATGAAGGATTTATCAGGTAGATGTGACAAAAACTTCATGTTTTGTTATAGAAAAGGTAAATAGATAAATAGAACTCATTATCTCGAAAGCCCCTACTGCAGGTTCCATTGCTGGATGGTGAACTATATGGTCTGTAAATTTGGTTCTTGATTTAGTGAAACTCAAATTTCATTATCTGAAACCGATGCATCTTTCCCACTTCTGCAGTTTCTTGTTAGCATACTTCTGACTGAATCAGATAAGCATTAGTTACTGTAAGAATCATGCTTAGTTGTAAGCAATCCAGAACTTGCAAAAATGGAGGTCTTCTAACCGAAAATTTTGTTGTGCAGCAGCTGCATTTTCTTCATGTTCTCCCCCCTTCAGAGCTGCCTGTCTTATATTATATATAAGATTCACAGCTGGTCTCTTCTTTCACTCAATGTTAGTAAAAAGGATCAGAATCATATGGGTATGGATTAATGTTTGACACTTCATGTGTTTTCATCTAATAGTATTCACGTAATGGTGGTCAGTATGTATTGGTTTGAAAGGGTTGCAGTGGATCATTTATTGTACAGGTATGAACTATCATGAGACAATTTGCAGGTTCATCGAATATTATCTGCAAAATGTAGTTGACTGGTGATTGGTTTGAAAGGTTTGCATAGTTATATTTACTAAACTAGATCCTCAATTTTATGAAACTTAGAATATTGAGATGCCTTTCTAAATTAAACGAAAATTGTTGATGAAGAAATTGATAGACTTGAATACTACTCAACTATTATTTCTAATTTAATGGCTCATATTTCATTATCATTTTGTTCTTCAGAAAATGATTTTTGCAGGTAGATCATGCTGTAATAATGCCTTAGACTATGTTATTCCCGTATAATTTTAGATGGTAATTAAATTTTTCATATTTGTTTTTTCGCAGCGGCGTAAAGGTGATCCTCTTCGTGTTTACATGGATCTTGAGGCTTCTAGGAAACCTTCAGGCTTCGAGGACATTTTTATCGGGTATCATGCAAAAGATGATGTTCAGTCTACATATGCCGGTTCCTTGTTCCATAATAGTCGAAACTACAACATATCACCAGAAAAAAGAAATGTAAAGTATTACTCCCGCTTGACAAATCTGGAAATTTTCCATCTTCTTAGTAACATAGTTTTTATTAGGGTAAATTCCGTTAAATCCTTATTAGGGTAAATTTCGTAAACGCACTTAAACTTTGGGGTATGTTTGTTCACATATTCCCCTTAAACTTTATATATTAGAGAAAACCCTTGAAGTTGTTAACTTAGATACCAGGATTTATGGTAGTTAGTTTAAAGTGTCACGTGACATTTGACATTTTCTAGAGAATTTGCCTCTCGTGTACTTTCTGATTTTACTTATAGTAGTTTTTGGGTTAGGGTTGGTATATATTAATGAGGGTTATTTAGACATTTTACCCTTCACGTTAGTGCTGCTTTATGACAATTTCTAATAGTTCAGGGGAGTTTTGTATACTTCTGAAAGTCAGGAAGGTTTTTTCTCTAATTTATGAAGTTTAGGGGATTTTGTTAATAATACCCCGAAGTTTGGGCGGCTTTATGAAATTTGCCCATTTTATTATGTTTTCTCACTTTTCCCCCCTCTTCAGGACACCCTAGTTTACTGGTCATCTTCAAGATGCCTCCCTGAACGAAACCGACTAGCCAAAAGTTTCCTCTCCTTAATTCCCCACCATTCTTTCGGAAAATGTTTAAACAACGTTGGAGGCCTCGACATGGCACTTGCCTTTTATCCAGAGTGTGCCAATCGTAAATCTGACATCCACTGGTGGGACCATCTCCATTGTGCCATGTCACACTACAAGTTTGTCCTTGCCATCGAAAACACTGCCACAGAGAGCTATGTGACCGAGAAACTATACTACGCTCTAGACTCGGGATCCGTGCCCATTTATTTCGGTGCACCAAATGTGTGGGATTTCGTTCCTCCCAACTCGATTATTGATGGATCAAAGTTTAGTTCGATTGAGGAATTGTCTTCATATGTGAGGAGTGTAGCAAATGATCCTGTAGCGTATGCAGAGTTTCATGCTTGGAGGAGATGTGGAGTGATGGGAAACTATGGGAAGGCTCGAGCGGCGAGTCTTGATACTTTGCCATGTCGGTTGTGTGAGTTTGTTAGTAGGAAAGGGGGGAGGAATTGGAGAACGTTGTGAAATGGAGTGAGTTGGAGGTTTTGGTTATTGGAAGAAGTTACACATCTTGTATTCATTGTATCCCTCTAACATTTTGGTTATAATATTACCGGAGGTTTATACAGATGATGTTGCCGAGCTTGGAGCTTCAATTGTTTTGCTGTTGTAGTTACCATTCAGGTGTCTGTTTCATGACAAATCTAACAAGTAACATCACTAAGTTCAGATTTGTAGTTCTTTATCGTTGGAACTTTAAAATGACAAATATTTTCTGTTTTGTGGATCTCGAAGCCAAATGATAGGATTAGCATGAGGCCTTACGGGGAGTTGACATAGTCGGAATCTTATCATCGTGGATGATGGAAGTCAAATACAAAACTTCTACCTGGGAAAGAGATGTTTTTTATTTTCTCCTACCTTTGTATTTCCTTACCATTTGCTGTCATTTGTAATAAAAAATTATAAGCCACAGCTTGCAGCCACATAGAGCATGATGTCACCTCAAATAATTCCATGAAGGGTTACTTCGATATTAGCCCACCAAAATCTTTAATATTTTGATATTAGCCCCCAAAATATTTTGAAATTGCTCCCGTGCCCCTCCCAAATCTTCAATATTTTGTATTCGCCCTCAGGATCTATGAAATTGATCTCATGCCCGCCAAATCCTTTTTATCATGTCGAAATAACCTTCCCATGAATCTCAGAATGAATAATACTTGAGCAGGTCTGGTGTTCAAATACAAAACTCACACAAGAGTCACCAACAGGCACACAAACAAGAAAGGCTCAAAACCACTCTTTTATCCGTCAAACTAAGGTACAGGATGCTACAAATATCAAAGCCATTGCCTTGTTACATCAAGCTAGAAAAATAACATCTTCATCTTCCTCGTCAAACTTCCAGACTGATGCCATTATCCCAGGAGAAGAAGAAGACCTGCCCAGTTTCCCACATTTAAGGGTGAATCCACGACCAATAGGAAGCAACACTACCATCAGTTTCTGTATGAAAAGGGCTAACTGCGGATAAAGACCCCCTTACTATCGCCTAATTGCGGATAGACCCCCTGCAACTGGTGCGAATAGACCCTCTCTACTATTGCCCTAGTCCAGTGGGTCTATCTGCAATTGGGCTATAGTGCTATAAAAAATAATCTATATAAATAAATCTGCATCATATATTAGCTCTCCCCTGTTACCTTCTTAACCGGTGCACTCTTTCTTGCCTTCACACATTCCAGGGTTTCTATCATAGTAGCCTGCAATTTGCTAGCAGTTAGTTTTTCAATTGCAGTTAAAACAGAATATACAAGGATATAAGCCACCGCAGCTGCATCATCTAGACGAAAATTATGTAGGTAATGAAGATGAACCGCATGATTCATTTGAATAGTCTCTTCAAATAATGAGAAGCTGCTGACTACTCAGCATGTGCACCGTAGAATTTCATCCAACAAGAGACTAGTTTGTATGCATGTGTAACATGCAAGGATTGATAAGTACATCCAACCTTCTTTCAACGCAAATGTGGAAAGCAGAACTCTCAAGCACTTAGGAGACCTACAAACAGTCCAGAAATAAACAGTGTCAAAATTTAATGAAGAAGTTTGTAACGCTTTTAAAACATAAGAAAGAGAGCCGTACCATACATACATTTCTGATATGTCATACATTTCTGATATGTCTTAGCATTTTATTGACATCATGAGGGTTCGCTTTCTAAGGCAGCATTCAATAGTATGAGCAGTATTTTCAGGACATTGCTATGTGCGAGTTTATCACTCTTTGGAATGAAACCAGAAAGGGAAAAACCAATTGCTTCTTAAAAAGCTGTGACTCTTAACATGCATCATATCATACGTCAACAGTGTTACTTGTGCCAATCCACACAATTTACTACTACCTGACCACCATGGGAAATTACTTGACTTTTTTTGCACCCCTTATTCAAGATCAAAAGCAAATATCAAAGAACAAGGACAGAAAATAAGGAATATGGGCACAACTTGGGAAAAAATGAAAACATAAAAAGATTTAAAAAACCAAAGAAAAGAAACCGATGATTGAAAAGTAGAAAATGTCTCTTAACAGAGATTGTTTAAGTCCTCAGTTTTAAGAAGAGATGATTGCCAAAGTTTGATGTGAAAATGTTGCACCAACTCCAAAACACTAAACCAGGAGTCACATGATTAAATAAAAGAGAAAACAAAAAAGACCAAGTCCAATGCCAATTCTTATCAATTATCATCTTGTGAAAGCTACAATCAACCTTGAGCTTTATGAAAATATCAGGAATCAGTTTCTCCTCTAACCTATGGAAGCAAGAACAAATGACTTTCAGTCACTCAATTTCTCCTCTAACCCATAGAAACAAGAAGAAATGATTTTAAACAAGAAGAAATGATTTTCAGTCACTCAATTTCTCGTCTAACCCATGGAAATAAGAAGAAATTATTTTAAGTCATCAGCTGATTACCAGAATTATAAAGTGAGATATTGACTATATAAATCACTATATAAAATCACAACTTTAGGTCAAAAACAAGGCAGCATACCAATGAGAAGAGTTAATCTACTTCCTATTTGTTAGCTTCTTCACCTGCATCTGTCAGCTCTTATTGTTTACATGAAAGGAACTTAGAAACCCTTTTCTGCTTCTTTGATTCTTTCCGAACATTTGACAAAGATGTCAAGATGTCAATGAGACAAGTAATAACCTGATTGAGTTCTATAGCTTGCCAGGTAAGGCAATGAAAGAAATGTCTTTTGGGTCCTTACAATATAAGAATTGAAGTCAAATAAACAGTTAGGCTTGAAGTAAAAGAGAGGTTACTGTATAGCAATTAGCAAGACGTGAAAAACACTGTATATAAAGGAAATGTCATTTGACAGAGTTATGATGCGCATTTGACACAACATGTGAGCTTTTGCGACACTTCAACCATGAGTTTGGATGTCAGGAATTCAGGATAAGTAATTAGAGCATGGAAGAAGCATAAGAATGCCTACATAAGATAATTAATAATTAATTTTCTCCAGAATCAAGGATGGAAGAACAAGCAAGTAACTGGAAAGAAGTTGAATATCAACTCTCTCTTAAGCTTTTAGAGTTTAAACAAATAAAGTACCATTTTCACAATACAAAGTAAAATAATATATCAAAGATTTATAGATTTCTCTTAGTTATATATTTAATAATAATAATATTCACTATGAAATATTTCTGCCACTTTAAAGAAAATGCATATCACAAGTGAACCAATCAAACTACAGTTTAATAACTGACTTGCGTTTGATAACTAAAGTAACCTTTTACCCATCTTTTCCAGGTCAGGTAGATAGCCCTCTTTATGCCCCTCGCGGGCCTCAAAGAGCAATCTCATCATTTAAATTAATAAATGTGTTCATCACATCAGTAACATTTTCTTTCCTTTTCTTTTTAGTTGCTTTCAGTCAATGTTCATATTAAAACTCAACTACTTGGTCATTACAAAAGACAATCTCCATTTATTAAGAACAATAATACATCTAGAATTCACTTAGGGCCTATTTGTATGGAAGTAGCTTTGAAGTAGCTGAAAAGTAGAGGCTACTGCTACTTCCGAGTAAAAAATTGTGTTTGTTTCTCCATTAAGACTACTTCTCCTACTTCCTAAATTGCTAATATGGCGCCTACATGACATCTCTATTCCCAAGATTTTCTAATGCTCCTCAAGGCTAGGAAATAGAGCAGAAGTAGATGAAGAGTGGGGTACACAGATTCTAAGAGGTAGATAATCCCAAATCAGAAGTAATTAGATTTTCAAAGATACTCTCCTCGTCTATCTCACAGGAAAAAAATTTCCTCACGCTAGCGGCAAGAAATCATTAAGCAATCCATGATATTTCTCTAATTATAAAAGGCAACTTTTGATTGAGGATGCAGCCGAATACTGGAACTTGGCTTACATGCCATTTTAGCACTTAGCTGCTTAAGTAAACTGCATCCTACTATGCTTTGGAATGGAAATATTTCATCCCAAGATTTTTTTAACCTTGTATTTTCATCAGCTGTCTTGTATACTAGGCCTTTTGTTGCCATTATTGATCCATAATTTCTTCAGTTCTTGATTTTTGATTAAAAATTAAGTAATATAGTATGCATAATGATGAGCATAAAATCGATAAGAGGATTGAAAAGATCCGGCAATATTAAAAAAACTTCCATCATGAATATGTAGAGTATTCAAATGATATGTCTAATTGTCAAGTTGACTTTTGCTACTTCCTAACAATATTTTCAATTGGTATCCAAACAGAAAAAGTGAATGAAGAGGAAGTAGCATTTCTGCTACTTCATGAAGTGTGAAACAAAAAAAGTATTATTTGCGCTACTTCTTACTTCATAAATTTTCAAGTTACTCTTTGATCTACTTCTCACTTTCAGTAGTTTTGGTCATCCAAACAGGCCCTTTAAGTATGTCATCCAAATTTTCAGCAAGATACTATCCATATATGCAGTTATAGAAGTGCCACGTGACTTAGTTTTCGAACTTTTATTACCCATAAATAGTTGCTTAAATGAGGCTCATGTCCTTTAATTGGCAATTTTTAGTCGGTTTGATGAAGCAACTATATATAAGGTCAAAAATGCAGCTCACCTACATCAATTTCTTTAGGAGCCAATATTTTACATGGCTGGAAAATTTTTGAACTTAGACACAGACGATGTTTAATTTAGACATAAGACACAAGATGTCAAACAAGCAGTTCCCCAAATTCGGAGTCAATGTATTATGTGAAGATGAATAAAATAATGTATATTATCAACTAGCTAGGAGTTAGTAAGGATTCTGAGTATCTTAGTATAACATAAAAGTGATTGCCAATGCTGCTACTGGCTGCTAGTGCACAAAAATGGGAGAAATTGATGGTTGTCGTGCACTCAACTGATCTTGTGAGAGAACCTTGATCTTTAGCATCATGGCACTTCTTTAATAATAAGATGTCTCCAAAACTAGAGGCAATCATATAGCTATTAGTTAATAACTGAATAGGTTCAAGTACAAGAGGTTAATTTAGTCAAACAAGAAATAACTCGAAAGTCATGCTACATAACGTAACAATTTAGTTAGAAGTATAAATCTGTCAAAACAAGTAACAACTATTTTTTTTATTCATACAACTATTATGAAGAAACACATAGTACATGAGGCAGCTTCATTACCCATGATGGGAGGTAACAATCTGTACAAATTAAAATAACAACATAAACTTTACCCATAAATAATTAGTTATATACCCCTAATGTCCTACAATTGACAATTTTCAGTCAATTTTGTAAGGTGGCTAAATGAGGCAAAAATAGAGCTCATCTATAGCAGAATTCTTTAGGCTACTTTACAAAGCCGGAAATTTTTTGAACTTAGACACAGGCACAAGATATCAGACAAGCAATCCCCCAAGAAATCTTATGCAAGCAATCCCCCAAGAAATCTTATGCAAGGTTACAGAAAGCGCTAAGCGGTCTAGGCCGCTTTAGGCCTGACACTTAAAGCTTAGGCAGTTTTCTATATTTTTATTTTTTAATTATAATAATTGATAGTAAAGACTAGGCGCCAAACTGATATATAGGTGGATTTCTTTCTTCATTTAAGTGGGGGTTCGGGGGTGGGGAAGGTCGGAGGAGTTAGATGAGGTGTTCATAGTTGGGAGAATGGAGGAGTTTGAAGAAGATTGGAGGACGTGGATAACCCACGCTCTCCTAGGCGCTCTCAAAACCTAGATGGGCAACCTAGGTACTGCCTAGGTGCTAGGAGCTAAGTGAGAGGCCTAGGTACATCCTAGGCCAAGGCAGAACTTTTTAAAACATTAACCTTATGTGAAGATAAATAAAACATACACATATATTATCAAGAGGCTAGTGGTTAGTAGGTAAGGTGTTCAATTACGATACAATTAATCAAAGGCTCAACATTTAGGGGTACAGAAAAATGAGGAATTTTCTCACTACTGAATAGTACATAGAGGAGCTGGAGAAGTTAAGGGGGTCCACATTTAACATGCATGCATAGAAAAAGAAGTGCCTTCTCGAGCACAAAATTCTGGCAATAAGATGTATTGTCAACATTTGTCTTTACACTTATATGTTGATAAAACTTAACCTTCTATCACGAACAAATCATTGAATCAATCAATTAGATCATCAATTTTGTATAAGATATATTTCATATGATCTGTGCTTTAATGCAAACAAATATGGACAAATTTGTAATCGAAAGAATCTTGGATACATAACAAACCATGTATTGTTGGCTGACAGCCTGACACAGAGACAGAGGTAACTACAATTACTAGAGAGAAATGTGGTAAATATCACATGCAAAATCGACCTTTTTTGGTAATTAAACCAACCTCAAATCCAATCATTGCATATAATTCGCCCACAATTTATCTCAATGTGCTTTATCATTAACTTCATAAGATTGCATCCGTTTCAACATTTTCTTTTCTAGCAGTAGTGATATTATGTAGTTCCTTGCACACAACACTCACCAACAAAAAAGAGCTCCCCTACTCTTCTTTTAACAAAATAACTTGGTGAAAGAAAGCTTATTAAAGCTATATTACGCACATCCTAACTCATTTTAGTAATCTGTTACATTTGTACTCCATCAAAATATTGGTCACAATAGGAAATTAATTAAAAATAGTGGTATGGATCAACTATTTTGCAAATTACAAATGAACTCTATTCTCAGAGGGCTACAATTTATAGGTCACTTGTCTAGACAAAAATTAGGTGTCTCTAATACAATATGTGTCTCTGTGTGTATTAACACTACTGCATGGAAATCATGATTCACCCATAACACCGTTATAAATAGCAGTAAATAGTCCCGCAATAGTTGCGCTAATAGCGTTAGCGGTCCATTCCCGCTACGCTATCGCCCAATAGCGGTGATATATTGCGGAATATGCGTTTTCTCTTGCAAAAGTGGCCAATAGCGCGTCACAGCAGTGAATAGCGGGCGATTGCGGGCAAGATCCGCTTTTTGATTGCTATTTAAATGCGGTTTGAGATTTATTTTTTTAAATTAAACCCGACTCGCAACAACTACATCCCACCGCGCGAACTTTCGCCACCTCTCATAGCCTCTAGCACCTCCCTCAGCACTTCCTCCCACCTCCTCTCGACGTGAGCTCCTCCTACTGTAGTCCTCTCACCGCTTAGCTCATCTTCTCAAAGATGATGACTCTTTGACTCCTCTAGTTGTATTCAGTATTATGTGACGGTTACATGTCTATTTCATGTTTAGGATCTCTTTAAATCAAATACACTTTTAGATTTTCTAAACTTTTCTATAATTTTTCTTATCTTTTTAATATTTATACATATCTAAATTAGACTGTTATTTTACTTTACGTTTTTTATCGCTATTTTGCCATGATAGCCACAAATAGCCTTAGCGATGCCTCACCGCTACACGATGCTATCCGCTATCGATAATCTTGCCCCACAGTCCACTTTTAGAACATGTATAAGGTGAAGTATGTTTTCCATCTTTGACAAAAGCTAATCTATTACAGATCATTCTATTAGAAGGTTCATTCACATATGAATAATAACCCTATATAAGGGTTCACATGATCAGATATGGTGGTCGGATATGATACTTACCATATTTGTATCCGCTAACCAATATATCATACATATATGGATATGCCTCGCTAAAAAGTTCATATGATAGAAGAGAGTTCATTAATATGTTCATTATATCTAAAAATCTAAGATTAGATCTCTTAATCATCACAATTAGTCTCAAATCCATTAATCCAAGGGTTAAAACTCTTGCAACTATATGACTAACATATATTCAGATATTTCGGATACATATACAGATATTTTACTACATAGCTATATCCGTCACCATATGGATATAAATTATAGCATCCATATTTGCATCCTAACAGATACGGGTACAGATATTTTCTCGCATATGGATATTTTTTGTGCACCCCTAACCCTATATATATGTTTATTATTAGTTAAATGTATTACTTCAGAAGCAAAGCTATGTTTCTGTAATCTGAGTACAACATAAAAAGGATTGCAGATGCTGCTACTGGCTGCTAGAGGTGCATGGAAATTGGTGAAATTGATGGTTGTTGTGCCCTTGAATAATCTCAGGAGAATCTTTAGCGTCATTGCACTTTTCTAATAAAAATTTTTTTCCCCAAAACTAGAGGCAGCCATCTATTAGTGAATTACCAACAGTTTCAAGTACAAGAGGTTATTTTAGTCAAACAAGAAGAAAGAACTCGGAAGTCGTGCTACACAAACTAGCAACATAACTAGAACTATAAAATGTCAAAACTAGTAAAACTACTTTGTTATTCATACAACTATTATGAAGAAACACATAATGCATGACGCAGCTTCATTATCCATGATGGGAGGTAACAATTCGCACAAACTAAGACAACAAGACAAACTTGTAAGCAATATGAGCTACAATCTGACCAAATGTTTACATTAAAGAAAATCTAATTCACGAAGAGTCTTACAATGTGATTTGTAAATCTATTTCCACAAACATTTATATATCAACAAGCAACCTGACTCCAAATACCAAAACTTAGCTTCTGTTTACCAATAAAATAAGACACAGACAATGATTGTATCCAAAAGAACAAACATACCTTTGTATCATTATTGAGACGAAGCAGAATCAGCCAATGAGGACCCGATCTGAAGCATAAGAAGATATACTGGACTATACTCCTTATCTCCTCGAGCCCTAACTTTCATCTCATAATCATCTAGTGTTGCTTTAATCCCCTTCCAAATCTGATCCTCCCCTTGTGAATCCAGCCACAGAGAGTACTGAAGAGGTGTGAGCTTATTCCTCTGCATGGGTGACTGCAACTCATCAGGTCCCCTAGAGTACAGATGGTGTAATATAATGCTTGGAGGCAAATCTTGTAGCAGAGGAGACCCAGCTAATTGCAAAGTTTCCAAGAAGATTACAGGGCGGAAGGCACGAAGAGCTCTGTAAGGTGCACCGAGCTGCTCAACTGGGAACAAGTTCTGACCCACTGCAAGCTCAAGCTCAGCCATGTCCCTAGCCATCCTCAGCTTGCCAGATTCAGACAAAGGCCTCACCAACGCAGCATGTCTGATAAAGAAAATCAAGACACGAGAAGCCATTCTCCGAACAAGCTGGGTACAAATAGTCTCAGACCGAGAAGCTGAGGAAGAAGGCAGCAGCTTCGACAAGAACTCATTCCTAAAGTGTATTGTAGACTTCTGAAGCTCATCCATATAAGCCGATGCATTGTTGTCCATTCCAGCATCCATTCCATGACCCGAAAAGTCCTGTGTGTGCATTTGAAGGATGCAAGACTCAAGACGCTCAAGCATTGCCTGAAACAGAGTGGTTACTGATTCACAAGCAACACCATAGATCACACTGAGAGGAGAAGACAATACATCAGCAGCAACAGCAGGAAGAGAGGACGCAGTAGCACTAAGTCTAGTATGAATCTCCTGCAAATGTTGGCAGAGAGCGAAGTTCTTGATCTGAGCAGCAGTTGCAGAACCAGTAACCTGCTTAGACTCAGAACCAGTGGATACTTGGTACTCAGCTCTCTCAGCCAACAACATCAAAACCTTTCGAATCTCATGCAACACAAGAAGCATCAAATGCCCATGAAGCTTAACCACCTCAATCTCCTCCTGAATCCTCAACACAATCTTCGAAATCTGATCTTTTGATGGAATTATGCCTCTACTGGATATACTAGCCATCGGGAACACATTGTTAACGTAATCAGATAACCTACTCAAACACTGAGCAAGATAAGCAGTTTGAAAAATATCAGTGGCTGCCACCATTTGATCCTTTCCTTCAGAACTAATCGCAGGAAGAACCCCTTTCACCTCGGTATCCCTCGACACCCTATCAATAAGATTCTCAACCATTGTAAACAACTTCGGGTACCCATGAGTAAAAATCTCCTTAACGAAACTCGAGGCGGTGTACGCCGACTTCATTTGGGAAGCAAAAGCCTTCACAAGCGCTTCCCAAACACGATCAGTAAGCAGAGGATCACCCTCTTGCCAAACCTCATGAAGGAACAAAACCTGCGTGAAAGGAACTCGCTTTTTCGACAAAACGGTCTGCAACTGCCAGACCGCCATCATTACCTTATGCAGCTCATCAATACACCTCCCCATCCTCTCCCACAGCGCCTCGCCCGCCCTCTTCCCGCCGCCAATCTGCGGGGTCCCGCTCCTGTGAACCCCGCCGGGCCCACCGAACCCACCACCTCCGGCCGCCGCAGCAGCCGATGATATGGCCTTCATGTCCAGCGCGGACCCAATGCTCTTGATCCCAATCCCCTTGTACTTATTAACCAGCGCATCAACCGTAGACCTCAGCTCCCCCAGATTGTAGAATACCTGAAGCCCGCACCAGATGTCATTCTGGTTCATCTCATCCATCCCCTTCTCGACCGCCCTAATGGCCTCGGACCGGAGCCGCGTCCCCGTCTCGGAAAGCCACCGGATCTCCTCCTCCACGACAGAGATCCCGGAGAGCCCCCGCTCCTCGTAAAGCGTCTCGATCTCCCGGTGCATCTCGGCGGCCTTGGCGAGGTCCAAAGTCTTGGAATTGGATGCCGCCGCCGACGACACCAGGGACCGTAGCTTCGCAGAGAGCTTGAGGAGGCGGGAAGCGCTGTGGATCAGGTCGGCGGCCGAGTGGAGGTTGGAGAGCTGGGCGGTGTGCTGGGAGAGGAGGAGGCGGGGCTCGGAGAGGTCGAGGCGGAGGTGGCGAAGGGAGGAGCGGAGGGAGGAGACGGAGGAGCGGAGGGTGGAGAGGAGGGAGTGGGAGTGGCGGAGGTGGGAGAGGTGGGAGAGGAGGGAGTCGTGGCGGGAGAGGACCTGGTCGCGGAGGTGGCGGTGGAGGAGGCGGATGGCGTCGTGGAGTGACTCGGCGGTGGAGGCGGAGGAGCCGGCGGAGAGGGCGGCGGAGGAGAAGGCGGCGGAGGAGAAGTCGGGGGAGAGGAAGGGGGAGAAGAGGGGGTCGGCGGCGAGGGATTCGAGGGGGTCGCTAGGGTTAGGGTTCGGATCCGGGTCCCTGAAGGTCGGGGAGTGCTGGAGAGGGGAGGCCGTCGCCATTAGAGAGAGAGGGGTTTGGGATCGAGATCGAGATCTGAGATCTGAGAGAGGAAGGGCAGAGAAGAGAAGTTGGGGAGGGAGAGAGTGAACTGGGCCGGGCTGGACTGGGATGGAAACCATGAGAGAGAGGTGAGTTGGGCCAAAATGTAGTAAAAATAAAGAGCTACAAGCGAGCTAGCAACAATTTCTTAGAAGCAACTGGCAACATTGATTGATCCGTCCGATGCTGCAGTAGCAGTGCGAAAACTATCGTAAAAGTAATTTAAGTTAAAAAAAAGTATATCACGTATAGCTAACTACTTAGAATAAAAAATATAGCGAGTAACATACACTGGTTATCAAAACATTGAAACTAAAGAAGGTTTAAAAACAATCCGGTTGAGTACTCCGTGTTTAACATTGGTTTTGAAAATGGATAGGTTAAAAAAATAAACGAGGGTAAGACTTTAGATTTTTAGGCAAAAAATTATTGTTAGGAGACGAGCGAGTTTAAAATTAAACGACGAGAAAACTTTTTAGGTTTATAGGATAAACTTCCATCTAACGCCATGGCATTAGTATGAAAAAAAGCTAATTGGTACAAAAATACATCATATACACGACAACTTAAAATAAAATATAGAAAATCAAAAAGAAAAAGACATCATTCATTTAATCACTTCAAAAAAAAATACATCATATGTTACAACGCACTGTAGCAATTTATAATGTATACTGAACTCCTAGAATATAAAATAGAAATGACCACGCGTCTACTCGAATGCCTGTGCTCTGTGGCAATCAAACAACTGAAATGAAAATAAGCTTAAGATGAAAACAACATCAAGAACGCTACTATTACACAACTTACATTGGCAACAGAAATTACTTCTCCGAAGGTGCCAGAAGTGACGAAGTTTAAAATACGTTATGATTTCGGAATTCCTTTAGGCTCTGTTTGGTTTGATAGAAAGTGGGAAAAAGGAAAGTAAAATAAAATAGAAAATGAGTTTATGATGTTTGGTTTAAAAGAAAACAAAAAGGAAAAGAAAAATCATTTTCACTGTAGAAAAGGAGAGTGCTAATTTTTCGTTCCCCATTTCTCTCCGCTGCCCTCGTGAAAACGAGGGAGAGCGACGGAAAAAATTCCCCGACGCGCGGCGATCCCGATCTCTCCTCGTCTCGTCGCCAAACTCGAGTCCTCTCTCTCTCTCAGAAAAAAATCCCCCGACGCGATCGCGGTGATCCTGATCTCTCCTCGTCGCCAAACTCCAGTCCTCTCTCTCTCTCTCTCTCTTCTCTCGATCAAACCCTAGTTCAACGCCGACCTCTCCTCGTCAGCTTGAGAATCCCGATCTCCAATCGAGCTCTCGTCAGCTTGAGCTCTTGGATCTCTCTGTCAACATGAATCCAAATTCATTCGAGGTAAGTTCATCTCATATTTTTGTTTTGGATTGGAGATCTCATTTTTAATGGTTTTATAGGTGATTAAGTTGATATTTGTTGATACAATTGCTGTTTATTTCTTAGTATCATGAACCCTAGATTCTATTGAGGCGATATACTGGAAAAAAATTGAAGCATTAGTTGAGTGGATTTGATATTGTTTCCTTATGATTTGTTGTATGTTTCAAAAAAAACATGGTACTTACCAGTGATTTATCCAATTCAGTTTCACAATACAACTTTATAGAGTGGTTCACAAAAGTCCACAATATGAAGTAAACTTTCAAAATTTTAGTTCTAAGCAGCACCATCAGGGCAGCATACTGTTCATCAGAGTAGGAGGTAAACATATCCCAAATTTGTGAATCAAATTTTGATCTAGGCATTTACGAGATAGATATGTGGATTGCTAAAAGAAAGGGGTGAAATGTACAATTGTGTACTTGTAGATAACACTGCACTTATGACCCCCCAGATGAAAGATGAATTGCAGCATGAAACAAGTTTGTTTTAATCTTAATAAATTCAGCATGAAACAAGTTTGTAAACTAAGAGCAAGGGCTTACCTGCATTGAGCATCAATGTTCCATCTCCAAGTGATTCCTCAAAAGGGAAATAACCCTGCACCTATGTCTCAAAATAGAGGAAGCAGAAAAGGGGAATTTTGTTTCAATAATATGCCATGGTAGTTGACCATATTTCTTATGTCATGGTAGTTCACAAAAGTTGACCACATTCCTGCCATGGTCTCCAACTTTGGTTTGAGAGATTTTTTTCCCCCTTGCCTTGCTGCAGTTACTGAGCTGCCTTCTCTCAGCTGAGTTCTGGTGATGCATACATTGCCTCCGCCAAGTACCGTTGTCAAGTTAAAAACCCTCCTACTGTATTAGGTGGAGGTTGGTGGTTTGTTGTTGTAGGTATTGGTGTAGGAGAGGGAGATTGTTGTGTAAAATGAGTTGTAGCTGTGGTAACGAAGGAATTGAAGACTTCTGAGTTCTGAGCAATAGGAAGTACATAAGGACCTTGTATTTGTATTTGGAATTCTAGCGTAATAGTCGTATGCTTGTGGGGTAGTGGTTGTTAGTGTTGAGTTGGAAGCTTGTCCTTGCAATGAATACTGAAATAGGTTGGCACATATATACACATAATGCAACCAATTATTTGGCTTGCAAAAATATACCTGACCACATGTCGGAGTACTAGGGTTGGGGTTTGTTCATTTGAGCAGTGGGGCATTCTATTCTTAGTATAAATTATTAAGCAGTGCAACTTTTCTATCTAATTGGTTTAGCTGCAAACATATTTAGACAACAAGCTAAGTATTGTGAGTTGCATCAAGAACAGCTTGACCACATGTCGGAGCACCCTTGTCAAAATGTGGACACGTTAAGAAAATCTTGTTATTCTGTGTGAAGTTACTTAAATTTCTGTTAACATGCTTTCCTTGTGATTTATCGCTTCTCTGTTTTGAGGCTGTTAATGCTAAAGGAAGAGCTGCATGCTATTTCAACTCTGACTTTCATTCTCTGTTTTAAAAAGAGAAATTTCTCCCTCTCTTGAGGGTTGTTGGTTATGATTGTGACGTGCTTACTATAGAAAGTGTTTGAATTTGTAGACAAAAGAAGATGATGAATGGGCTATGCAAAGGAAAAAGATAAAATATTCAGCAGGGATTGTGGCTGCATATGCAGCATATGCAGGTGCTATTATGACAACTAATATCTACCAAGTTGAGTATATAGATAGATCAATCTTAGCTCAAAAAGATGAACATAGGAACTTACTTATGGAGCGACTTACTCAACAAAGTGATAGAGCTTGTCGTGAACAACTACGCATGGGAGTTAATGCTTTTGCTAGACTGTGTCAGTTGCTTAGGGAGACAGGACGTCTTTATGATAATAGACGCAGTTCTGTAGAGGAACAAGTTGCTAAGTTCCTTCAAATTCTTTCTCATAACTGGAAGAATCGAGCAGTGAAGTTCTATTTTATGCGTTTGGGTGAGACTGTTAGCCGCCACTTTCACAAAGTATTAGAGGCATTACTATCGCTTGAGGATCAATTTATTAAACAACCAGATGGCTTCGAAGTTCCACTAGAAATTCAGACAAATCATAGATTCTGGCCCTATTTCAAGGTAAAATATAAAATTTTTGTAATAAATATTACATCATTATAATAATAGTCAAGTTGCTAATCACTTTGTTAATCTATTATAGAATTGTATTGGCGCAATTGATGGATCTCATTTTCGAGTGAAAGTGGCAAAAGAAGATACAAGAAGGTATCGAGGCCGAAAAGAATTTCCAACTCAAAATGTGCTTGCCGCTTGCACCTTTGACTTGAAATTCACATATGTTCTAGCTGGTTGGGAAGGGTCTGCTTCAGATTCACGGGTGTTGAACAATGCATTAATACGACAAGACAAAATATTTGTTCCTCAAGGTGACAACTCTTAGGTCCAATCATTTTCAAGATCAGATAAGACCTTGTTTACATAAACACATTTTAACTATAAAATTTTGTTCAATTTTAGGAAAATATTATTTAGTTGATGGTGGTTTTATGCTGAGGCCGGGATTCCTTACACCATTTAGGAGCACGCGTTATCACCTCAAGGAATATTCAACAAGACAACCTGAAAGTCCTCGTGAAGTGTATAACCATCGCCACTCTTCACTACGAAATGCAATTGAGCGTGCTTTTGGAGTCTTGAAGAAGCGATTTCCAATCTTGGGTAGTGTAACAGAACCTCATTATCCAATTGAAACACAAAAAGATATCATTTATGCATGTATTATCCTACATAATTTTCTAATGGGTGTTGATCCTGACGAGGGGCTTCTTGAACAAGTTGATCAGGAAGTTTTGAACCAGATGATAGATGTTGAAGAAGCTCCTGTAAATGATAATGAAGAGTATAGACGAGGAGAGATTCTAAGGCAAAAAATAGCCAATGATATGTGGAGAGATTATTAGAAATATTTTCATTTTTCAAATAAAAAGTAAATGTGTTTTTAGATACTCTGGATCGTATGAGTGAGCTAATATATTTTGATTGCATCATGTAAATTTGAACTATGCGAGTGAATTGGAATACTTAAGTTCAGACTTTTAGGAGATATTAATACTTGTAAATTGCTGTATTGCTATACGTTAATTGAAAGAATGTGAAGCATATATTGGTATGTTATTTTGGTTTGTTATAGGTTTTTGAATTGGTAGAAATGAAGACGCGATGAACATTAGTACGTTATATATCTTTATTATTTGTCATTATGAGTAAAAAGACAGACGAAATGCCTATATCCTAAGTTAAGTAATATTTTAAAATGTAATTTTCTACTGTAATACATGTATTATTGACTTGGAAGTTGGTGCTATTACTTCCCAACCTTTCGGGATGATTGTTCACTTTGATTTGTGCGTTATAAGTTCCCTTGATTTGTTGCAGGTGGTTAAAGAAGGTAATTATCCGTTGAGGTAGTTCTAAGTGTAATACTAATCTTTTAAGTAATGTTGCATATTAACAAGCAGGCCGTTCATATGGATTCACAACTTGGAAGTCAATCAAGTTCAAAGAAAAATATTGTATGGACAGAGAAGATGGATATTTGCTTAACTGAAACATTAAGAGAACAAGTGCACAAAGGGCAAAAGCCCGATCGAAGTTTCTCATATCATGCTTATCAAGCAACATGTGCAGAGTTATATGCTAAATGTGGAATAAAGGTTGAAGTGGATCATATTAAAAACCGATTGAAGACACTTAAAAAAGATATGAGCGCATTTCAAGACATGCAGAATTCTTCTAGTGGATTTGCATTTAATCGGGTGACAAGGATGATGGATGCGGAGCCAAAAGTTTGGGAAGATTACATAAATGTACGTTGAATAATTAGTCATTTATTAATTTTGGTAATTGTTCTAACTCATGAAAATGTTTGTAGTAACATACTTCAGTTTTTTTGTTCTTTTCAATATTTTTCCTTTTTTTTCATTTCCTTGTTCATTGTGTAATCCAAGTCCCTAAGCTTTGAGAAATATGTTATCTAAATTTATCATTTTTCAATACAAAGCCTGCACCAATTAAGGACTAAAACAGTACAAGGGCATGTAATACTGATCCCTGACCCAATTATACACTTGATTTGTTGAATCTCCGAATAAAATGGTCTGACATCAGTACTAGTTACTAGCCTTAGCCTCATATGAGAGCCTGCTTTAAGACTGGGTCACTTAGCATGTGTTAAACATGCACATCTGAACTAAAGAGAGAACAATTTGCAGTGTCTTTTTATGAAATCTGAAGTATACTTCATTAAATATGGGAATAAATGTTGCGATATTGGATGGGCAGCCAATTAGAACTGCATTACAGGACTGGAGTTGTGATCATAGGTGGTGAAGTCGGACGCTGGAACAATGGCTAAATACACTGGGGGGAAAAATAGAAAAAGAAAAGAACTTCTACTGAGGATTATATGAATGATATTCTAAGTTCTATCCTGATTTACAGTCTTTGTTGCTATTTTAGTTTGGCAGGATTCCTCCAAATTAGTATTCTTTTCATGAATATCTTTAGAATTTGAATACATATATAAATATAAATGTATTAATAGGCACATCCTGACTAGTTGTTATATTAGTTTGACTATTTTGTGTTTTCTTTGTGCCCTTGAAAAGACTTATCAATGGTGGAAGTTGATTCTTTATCTATTATAATAGGCACATCCCGGAGCAAAACAATTTCGTTATAAACATGTACCATGTTTTGAACACTTGCAAATCATTTATGGGAAAGACAGGGCTGTTGGTTTAGCTTCTGAAACTATCAAAGAAAGACGTGTTCGCATAGAAAATGAAAGAGATGAATCAAGTTCTATCAATACAAATCAAGATGATAGAGAAGCTGTTCAAGAGAATGATATAGAATGCATCGGCCCTTCAAAAGGTAAAGAACAAGATCCCAAAACTCGTTCTGCAACGGGAACATCTTCAAAGGTGATATATAAAAGAAAGCATAGTGCCACTAGCAATTTGGGTGAAGAGCTTGATGGGCTAAAAAGCGGAATGGAGTCAATTGCTTCTGCAATTTAGAAGACCGGTCCTCGTTTTTACACAGAAGGAGAGATATTTGAGGAGCTTTCAAAAGTTGAAGGGCTCAATGAGGACGAACAGCTTGTAGCCTACGACTATCTTACCGAGGATGCTGCTCGAGGAAGAAACTTCATCGGGTTACCAATTCATCGGAGGAAAAGGTGGTTGGAGATTAAGCTTGGATGGTCATCACACAATATTGGTATCGGTAATAGGAGGTAATTTTACAATGAAACATTCATTTGCCTAATATAAAAGCCTTCCTATTGATGACATCTTTGTTATTCAGTGGACTTGTAGATTTTTATTATGATTCATGTATCGTCACCGTGAGTTTTATTAGTGATAAAGATCACCCGACTTGGGTGATTGACTCGTTTGAAGCTCTTCATATTGATGGATGACCAACATGTTCAATTATGTTGCAAGTTTGTATCCTTATTGCATGTTTATATTCTACTTATTTGAATTTTTATTTGAATTAATTTCAGGGGATGAAGGAGATTGATGTCTTGATGAGCTCACTAAAGTCAAAAACCAAGGACTTCGGCATATTTCTCTCTCTTTGGTTAAGATTCTCTATATGAAATTGATTGTAATAGACTTTGTTGGTTAAGATCTTTTATACGAAATTGATTGTAATAGACTTTGTTGGTTAAGATTTTCTATATGAAATTGATTGTAATAGAAATTGTGACTAGAAATGGATTCTAGTTTATATTAGGAATATCATGACATTTACTTTAGATTTGTTTTGGTTCTTTTATTGATATTTCTTTCTACAAATATTATGTGTGAGAAATGTTATTTTTTAATTAGTGGAATTATGGTTGTGCTTCTACTTGTTAATATTATGTGTGAGAATTGTTCTTTAATTAGTGGAACAGTGGTTGTGCTTTTGCTTGTTAATTATTTTTTATAAATTATTTAAAATCTAAATCTAATTCCAAAAAGTATGAATTAATTTATGTTGTGATAATTTTCTTCCTCTTTTACTTAGAAAAGTAACCAAACAAGAGAAAATGACTTTCTTATAAATTTTCTTCTAACTTTCCTTACAATATTCTTTCTAACCAAACAATAGAAAGAATATCATTTTCTTTTCTTTTTCTTTTCCTTTCCTTTTACTTTCTCTTTCTTTTTCTTTTCTCTCCCTTTCTCTCAAACCAAACATAGCCTTAATAATTTGAAAAGTTTAGAGTATTTCTCCTACTCGAAGAATTTCTCAAACCTTTAAATACATCGTACATTTCCATGGAAACCAACAAGAGAAGAACCCCCCGCTGAACCCCATCTGGTTTAGTTCAATATAAACACATCTCTTTAAGCATCGAAAAAAATTATTTTGATTCCTCGTGTTTCTCTTTGATTAAGTAAAATAGATGCTTTGCCCTTGGGACTAATCCAAGCTATCGTGGAACATGATAGCATGTTCTTCTCTGCTCAAATTGGAACACCTCAAAATAAGTTTGTTTGATTTCTTTCTCCAGCTGGATAAGGCTGCAAATATACACAAGGAAAATGAATTATACAGAAAGAAGACTAACGTAAATTAAGACAGTGCAACATTTGGCAGTCGTGAAGAAACATGCTGATGTATGACGACTTCAATTTGAAAATAAGAAGATAACATACAAAGGAAAAACAGATGACAGAAGCCTCTTTCAGTGCTAGAAATATAATTTTACTAGAATTTTCTGGTAATTCCCTTCTTGTTCCCATCGCCACCTGCTTGTTATTCTTACCTGTGTCCCAACCATTTGGTATATCACCAACATCAGTCCAAATTTTTTTTTTTTTTTTTTAATGCAGGGCCTCTTCAACAAAAACAAAGTTTGAGGCAACTTTGAGTCCATGACAACGATTTAAAGTCCTCCGGAATATCCAATTCCAAACTCAATGTCGAGTTTACTCCGACCAGGAAAGATTTGCTAGGTCTTTTAGAAACAATAAAGAAACATATAAAGAAAATAATGGTCGAGACTTCTTTTCGTACTAGATTTTGTTTTACAATAAATTATCTTGTAGCATCATTTAAGAGAGAATTATTTAGCAGAAAATTTAAATGATTTAGGAATCTTCTTAAAAGCTAATTAATATGAACGTTTTATTTTGGTGTAGTTACTAGTTAGCCTTCTTTCTTTAAGTATCAGTTTTTTAGTGATTAAGTTTGTAGTTTACAAGGAACTAGTTTTTCACTTTTTTTATTAGTTATGAAAATGTTTATGGAAAAATATTACGTTTATTTAAGGTGTATGATCCAATGAGTGTGGAACCCTAGTTCTTGAAAGTGTGAGACCATAAAGTTGTCGATTAACGCAAGAGGCCAAACTCCAAAGTACAACTTAGGTCAGTGTAATACCAAATGAATGGTTTCAAAAAAAAACCAAGCCCTAGATTCTCTCTATCTTCCCCATTCGCTCCAAATTTTCCTTCTCGTTCATCGTCGCACCACCTTCCAAAAGTCCAAACCACACCACCCCCACTCATACGCCAAAGAAAAAGGAAGTAAAGAAATAAATGACTTTATTAGAAGGATGATTGGCAGACTTGTTTCTAAAGCTAGGATCCAAATAAGAAACTTACTTATATTTTGGAAAATAAACGTAAGAAAGTGAAGACAAACTAAGTGTTCCCTTCAATAAAGTCAAACCCCTAAATTTCGATTAGGATAGACTTTATGCAATATAACAGTTTTGTTTACAAATTGGCCAACTTTAACTTCTTCTTTTATCCTCTAAGAGTATATCGAACAGCCTTATAATCACTTGCCAAACAAATAGGCTACATAACTCTATTCATCGGTGTCACTAGGGGTGCATTCGGTCCGGATACAACTCGGATATGATACTTACCATATCCATATCCGCTTACTCATCACGGATACGGATACACCTCAGTGAGGAACTCATATCCATATCCGTTAAAATAGCATACGAATACGAATATACATGCGGATATGTCCAATACGGATATACATTAGGATATGTAAGCGGATATGCATGCGGATACAAAATAGACATGAGAAAACTAGATAATATTGAAAAAATATAGTTTATGCGATACAAAAGAGTTCATTAATATGTTCATTTGAAAAGCTAAAGATTAGACAGACATCTTGAACGTCAATATTAACCTCAAATCCATAATCTAAGGATTAAAACTATTGTAACAGTATGACTAATATCTATATGGATATTTTAGATACGGATCCGGATAATCTATAACCATATGCTATCGGTTATAGATTTGAATAACCATATCCATATCCTAACGGACACGATAATGAATATTCCTCATAAACGGATATGGTTTAGCAGCCCTGGTTATCACATATATGCTTCAAGGAGATTCATGACAAGATATTAGGTTAACTGGCATGCACTCTTCACTCCTCAGATGATTTCGTTAACAGATTGCTAATTGCTAAACAAATTGCATACTTGCTCCCTAATTGACAAAAGAGTAAGAGCGAGGAGCACGTGGTAGCATATCCATTCAAATTAAGTCAAACTACAAGGCAAATATTAAAATACGAGCAACCGCCGGATCTACATGATGTTCATTGTTGTCATAGTACACCCCAGGATTGCCTACTTTTACTTGTGTTTACTAAGTAGGACACCAATAAAATTAGTTTGATAACGGGGATACTAGCAAGACAAAATCCTGGCTCCGCCACTTCAGCTATCATAAGATGATAATACATCAAGAAATAATGCATATCTATGACTTTACACTGTCACACAACAAGACCACAAAAGAGAAGTACTATGAACATATGATGCTACTAAGACCTTGTTGTCGCACAACATGTGGGTCATTACTCATTGCTAAAGTATAAGTTACAACTCTCACTATAACTTTAGAGTTTAGTGTAGTGGCATTGTCCTTTGACATGGTATTTGAGCAATGCAGGTTAAGTTCCTATTCATCACGAATTTAAAGCAAATTTTTTAAAATAAAAAGATATTGCGTGAGTCTAGTTATCAGCTCTTAAAAGGGGCGCTCAAACTATATGGATTTTTGTGTATAAAAGTGTAACTTTGAACCCTCACCATAATTGCGGAGTTTCGGTGTAGCGGCAGTCCTTGACATTCAATTTTGTTGCACTTTTCTATTAGATAATTCATATACACAGCCGATACAAATTCCAGTAACATCATATCTTAACTTTAGGGCTAACTTTATCCTTGAGATGTTTAGTCACAATATACTTTATACTTATATAGGTTTTGGACACCAACACTGTCGATATATATATATATATATATATATATATATAATTTAAAACTGAACTTGGTAGGACAAAAACCATCCTTGTTTTTTTAAATTTCCATGTTTCTTGGTATGCTTAGTCATGATTTATAGGGTTAGATAGTTTAATTTATATGACACTAAGGTCCAAATATTATGCAACTCATAACATGTAAAATATCCTATTATGCAACTCATAACATGTAAAACATCAAAACAAAACTAAATTCAAAATCACCTATCATATCCGAGTGCACGACGAATCAAAATCATCCGGTGCAACCCTCGCAATCCAATTACTCAAACTCTTCTTGATCTCCCCATGATTCACATAGGCCAACTCATACATGCTACAGAGATTCACAACCACCGTTTCGTTCACCGCTGCCGTCGGCACTCTCTCCAGCGCCCCCTCCAGAAGCTTAATTGAATCCGAAAGATCTCTCAAATACATCAAACACAAAGCCTTGTTATTCAAAGCAATGACATCCCCAGGGTCCCTCTCAATGCACTTCTCATACTCCCTCACAGCAGAAACATAGTCCTTTGCCACTACGAACTCCAATGCTTTATTCCTCCCTATCAAATTCTCAAACTCCACCGACTCTCCTTTCTTCAACCCCTCAACTCTCAAAAACGACGCCTTTGCGCCATCCAAATCCCCAGTCTGAAGCTGAATATACCCCAACTTCGAGATAAGCACAGGATCCGTCGGATCCGAGTCCAAAACCTCCCGAATCAGCGAAAAGCACACATCAAACTCCTTATGAGCAAAATGATTACAGCAGATCGAGCTCAAAACGAAAACCTCCCTCCTCCTCCAACACTCAGACTCCTCCGATCCCTCTCGAACCCTCGCCCTCACAAAATCAAGAAGCTCATACAACCGATCCACAGTCTCAGCGCGACTGTTGAGCCGCTGAGGGAGCTCGGCGTAGAGATGCCGCACCGCGAACGGGATCATGGATCCGGATCGGTTCGGG
The DNA here is from genome assembly GCA_022839385.1 of Asparagus kiusianus. Classification (NCBI taxonomy): domain Eukaryota; kingdom Viridiplantae; phylum Streptophyta; class Magnoliopsida; order Asparagales; family Asparagaceae; genus Asparagus; species Asparagus kiusianus. The sequence continues at coordinate 237,795 of BQKN01000185.1, forward strand.
TACGTTTCGGGGTAAGTTTCGTAGCGGTATTTGGGGGAGTCGAACGGGAGGAGGGTTTGGATCTCGAGTGAGGAGGCGGAGAAGTTGCGGAGCTTGAAAAGGGCCAGGGCGTTGAAGGCGAGGTAGACGAGGTGCTCGTGGGGGGTCGAGAGGCGGTTGAGGGAGCGGGCGGCGGCGACCTTGTCGGTGACGGAGCGCCACTGGCCGCGGGAGGAGAGGTCGATGAGGGAGGAGAGGTCGTGGCAGAGGTCGGAGGGGGAGGTGAAGAGGACGGCGGGGGAGAGGGGATCGCCGACGGCGGCGGAGGAATCTAGGGTTAGGGATTCGGGTGATTGGTTGTCAGAGATTGGGGTTGGTCGTTGGTCCATTTTGAGGAAGAACGAAAGTTGGGATGGAAGGAGAACTGGGGAGTTAAATTGGGCTAAAATGTACCGTCGGCTTTAATTACTACTTATGATAATTGAATTTTTTTTTTAATGGGTTCGATTCCGGGCTGTTAAAAAAAACAAAATTTCTGGCCTTGGTACTCCCAGGAAGATGGTTTATTCATTTATTTATTTATCTACTTTCCTTTATAACTAAAAGAAAACCTAAAGATGAACAGTAAACTTTTTAAATATCCACGTATTTTCCTATCATTTTCTCACAACCGTCCATTTTCCTATCATTCCACTCTCCACTCCACGATGTCTCCCTCCACTCTCTAATAAAAACCCACGATGTCTCGCTGGAGCCCACGTCGAGTTCTCTTCTTCTTTCGAACAGCAAAAAGAAAAAGGGGGAAACGAATGTGAAAATATCTAGATCTTTGCCCTCTCTCTGTGCAAAGATCCCACCTTTTTCTCTCATCTCCGATCGCCGCCGCCTCCGTCTCCGACCGCCGCCGCAGCGACTCTGGAATCAGCGCAGAAGCAAGCAAAGAAAGCCTCCCTCTCTTCTCTTTCCTTTGCTCCGCCTCCAAAAAACTTCTCTCTCATTCTTTCATGCTCTCTTCTCTCCAAGCAAACTACAAGATCTTGAGGTAAAATTAACAAACAACCCATTTTCTAAACAATAGTATTTCTACTTGATTTAAGACGTGTTTTTGTTTCTGGGTTTTTGTCAGTAAATGGAGAAGGAACAAAAAACATAGAGGCCGAGAGTAGCGGAGCCCGAGCTCTTGCTGCAATGGGGGAACAGGAAGCGTCTCCGCTACGTCAAGATTCAGGTTGATGCTGGAGGGTCGTCGCCGGCCAGATCTGAAGGCGAGAGGCGCGCCACGTCACGGCGGCGTGTCATCAGAAGGGTGTTGTTCGATAGCAGCAAGGATTGCAATAAGGAGTCCCCCTCTTCTCCTCTGGTTTCCTCCCCCTTCATTCATAATAGGTAACTGTCAAAAAAAAATTTAGGATGGAAGAAAAATTAGATTTTGACGCAGTTTTTGTGATACCCAACTGTTGATTTCATGCAAATAGAAGATGGTTTTGGTTGTGTTTGTTTTGAGATTCCTGGGTCTTTGGCTCTGGTTCAATTTGATTAAAATTACAGGAGGTTTTTGTTGGATTCAAGTAATGTTCCATCCAATTGAAGTAAACAAGTACAGCAAAGAAAAAACTGTATTTTGATTCAAGCCTAATGTTGGTTATGTTGTGATTTAAATTAAAAGAGGAAAAGAGAATAAAACTTGAATTCAATGCAAAAAGAGAAGAAAGCTTTGAATTTGATGCAATTGAAATGATCAATTCCGGATTTTTGTAAAAGTTTGGTCACAAAACAAGATTTTTGATGCAATTTTAAAATATCTAATTGTTAATTTTATGCTATCTGACAGGAACAAAAGAAACATGTTTGTTGATCTAATTTAAGAACTCCCAACTGTTGATTGTTTCTGCAGGTTAACTCAAAAGAAAGTAAAGCATAAGATTCTCTGTAGAGCTCATATTAATTGAAAGAACAAAGATAGACAGGACCTTTGTTGCAATCTAAGAATATTTTGATTCTACTAACACTCTGACTGCTATTTCTTTATAGGAAATCCGAATCGGCTGGCAGTGAGAAAAGGAAGTCACAGTCGATTTCATCATCACCGGAGAAAGAAGATTGGTTCTATACGACGAGAAGGTCAGTGGTTGGTTTTGAATAGCAAGAGAATGGACACATGAACGGATTTGGTATTGGAGTTGGTGGAGACAATAAAGGGGGAGTCATGGTTTTCCCTAGGTTCTTTGTTTCTCTTTCAAATAAAGAGAAGGAAGACAATTTCATGGCAATGAAAGGGTGTAAGTTGCCTCAAAGACCAAAGAAGAGGTCTAAGCGCATTCAAAAATTCATACTCGTATGTAAAATTTTCTCTTAGTAGCTTATTTTCTTCTGTTGTTTATCGAAATTGATGGGTATATTGATGGAGTAAAAGGATTTAACTTTTCTCTTTCTATTTTTTTCTTTTGGTTATTATTTGTGTAGTTAGTGAGTCCTGGAGCTTGGCTAACAGATCTAACACAGGAGAGGTATGAAGTCAGGGAGAAAAAGAGCTCAAAAAAGGTTGGTAACTTATTTTGTCTTTGAGCTATTGTGTTTGGTTTTATATTTTGGTGTTTTATAACTAAAGGAAAACCTAAAGATGAACAATGCTAACAGTTACATTTATTCCTTTATCTTTATATTCATATTTGATAATTTTTATTTTAGCGAGGTTTGGGTGCTTATGAGTTATTATGAGTAATTATAACACTACGAGTTTTGGGTGCTTATGGTTTTTTGATCATATGGTCTTTGGGGTTATTGACCACAAAGACAATATATTCTCTTAGATGTCGTTCTTCCATTTCTAGAAAGATGAAAAAAATCCATTATAGCTTAAAGGTATGTGTTATAGAGCATAAAAACAAATTCATGATAATTTTAGAACAAAACAGTTTAAAGTTCATAATGTTTCTTAAATTATCCTTTGCTACATGTTTTTTGAGTTACTCATGGCCACAGGGTCTTAGGTAAAACATTCACATTGATCACCTCACCATTCAATTAAATCTATGGATATATTTTTACATATTGTCAAATTTCATCTTCTCCCAAACCCTCAAACCTTTTATGGACTGAAATTTTGATGATCCTGAAAGGATATTTCATCTGAGTTCACTAGTCTCTTTAAGAAGTAATCTCATGAGATATGTATACTTAGAAGAAAGAAACTATATCCAACTTAAATAACTTATCCTCTCCTTTACATAGCTTTCCACAAGAATGAATATAACTCATTGATTTAGATCCTCACATTATGGTGTCTAGACCCCACTTGATGGGGGCTAGACACTATTCAACATATCTTGACACTTGGTCTCTTTGCTATGTACTTGGTCTCTTTGCTATGTATTTGGTCTCAGCTATAAACAAGGGTGTATAGAAAGCTCTTATTGTTTTTCATTCAAGTTTTATTTTGCTTTGATACTCTTTAAACTTAGCAGGGAGATCTATCTTAATGCCATCATGAGTTTATATAATTGTAATATAGTGTCACTCGGAAGTGCTTATTTGTTGAAAGAACTCATTCTTTATTGTCATTCACCATACGTTTGTGTTGTCTGTGTTGTCTATGAATTTAGAATTTATATTTTATTTGAATATGCATTGAATTTACAATACAAATGTGACTATGAATTGTATTTTCTGATCTCTGATGCTGATATCATACATTAATCCTTATCATATTTTATGATTAAGTAATCTTTATAGTTTCTCAAATACATGTGCTGGACTGTGAAAGTTACCCATTTAATATAATTGATTATTTTTATTACAAAGAAAATTAGGTTTAATACAATATAAGTATTTCTAATTTATTTTGCATTTAAGTTTAGAAACTTAACAAAAGTAGAGAAAACATGCATTTAAGCATAAATACATTCAATTGAAACTTAACAATAACTCTTTGAATTGAGAACGATGTTGAAATTAAGAAAGACAACAAAAAGTGTTATAACAGTAGCGCAAGTGATGCATGAAAATATGTACCCATAAAACGGACCAAAGGATTAATATTATTCGTGCTTTGCACGGGATAAATACTTTAGAGAAAATGGGATAATCTCATTTGATATAAACTAATTGCCTTCTATGTATCTATTCTGCAGTGCAACATCGTGTTTTCAAAGTACTGATCAAGATCTCAGAGTTTGAGAGGAGGTCATCATTGTAAGTCTGTTAGCAAATTCATACTCTCTAAAACCTATTGTGTTGTATTAAGTTGTTATAATGTCCATAAATACTGATTATGACTCTCTTTTCTTTGTCCATCTGAGTTAAGTTGAATTTAAGTTGTTATAATGTCCATAAGTATGTTTAAGATAAATTTACCGTGACAAAAACAAAAAAATGAGACGAGGAAAAATTGTGCACAAAAATAATCTGTAAGGATGCCGCGCTTAGCACGGGATGAATACTAGTTATTATTTAAAGACTAAAGTCTTATTTTCCCTATTATCTTCTTCCTCACTCGTTACCACTACAGATGCAAATTTCCTAATTATTTTAAAAGAAAAAGGAAAAACTATTGATAATTGTAGAATTAAATTGCACTGAGATAGAGGGACGGGTGAATAGAATTGCTATAATTTTAAGACTAACTCAGAATAAGTAGCGAAAATAAAATAAGGGAAAAGCTAGAAGCAAACAAACATAGGAACACGAGATTTTTATAGTAGTTCGAATCAAAATCCTACATTCACACTTTCTTCTCGCGAAGAGTCTTCTTTACTATGAGCAGAGTTTACCTAAATCACAACTGATTTGGTAGACTTTAAAGGCTGCATACTAAAATCTACCTGAAATCAATTGTTTAATCTAACTCTTCACAATGACGAAAAGAAACCTAGCCCTAGTTAGCCAAACACTCAATTAACTTGGCTTGAGTAGGTCAACCATCAATTAATCTGGCTTGAGTACGTCAACCCTCAATTACCTCGGCTTGAGTACTTTGTCAAACTCACATGTTTAAAGTACAACCAATCAAAATAATTAAAAAAATAAAAAGAACAATCTTACAGCTCTTTATTAAACCATTCTTCAAATCGATGAAGATGGAGATTTATGAAGAAGCGATATAGCAGTGTTAGCGTAGGACACTCCATCTTGCTGAATCAAACTCTGATGAAAAGCACACTGAGAAGAAGTTGAGTGAGGCTCGAGAGATTTGATCAAATCTCTCTCTCTCAAATCCTAGAAAAAGATCTCTGCTCATTATGCAATTGTCTTTTCTCTTCTTGTTGACTCTCTTGTTATCTCCCCTCAAACATGATCTCCAATTCCTCTTATATAGACCTTGATAGAATATGACATAGATACTCTAATCAGAGTGTCAATAGAAGATCAAATCAATCAATGAACAACTTGGATTATATCTGAAAATCTGTCAAAACGTGTTATAACCATCAATGGTAAGAAATGATCATCGATGATCCATTGAAGATCATTGATGGTTGACTACAGGCTATCAGTTGTGCAAATTCTAGTTTCTCGATTTCTCTGATTGTTGACTGTAGTCCATTGATAATCTTTACGATCATCGATCACCTGATTTTTTATTTCTATATCTCCAATTCTTTATTGTAGTCCACTGATGATTTGACTTGACCATTGATGTGGCCTCTTGACCATCAATGGTTCAAAGGCTGAAATTAACATTCATGTTGATTTTTGTATCGCTTTAAACCTCAACTTGTTTGTAGTTGTTTATACCTGAAGTATATCATCTCACAAATATATCAGTAGCAAATGAGAGTTTGTCATTAATCAAACAAGAGATATTGCATGAAGAACATTATGCACGAACAACGTTATGACGTATCCTTTCTTGAGCTTTTATGAAAAATACTTTAAATGAAAGTCGTTCAATCCACTATATTCATCAAAACACAGTATTCTTTTCTGTATCTCAATATTTCGTTCCAAGAGATGATCAAAAGAGGAACTAAAGAGAGTTTTAGACTTCTACTTATTGATGCTGATTGCCAAAGATTTGAACTTTAGCAGTCATTTTTATCTAATTCACAATAATTACATATTAGTCTCTCAAATCTTAGATAGTACATATTAGCCCCTCACATCTTGTGTGGTCTTGTAAAATGGTCCCCTAATGTTAGTATTTGAGATAGTAGAGACACCAATGATCTTAAGGACGCATCTTATTTGCATCGGCAGATGATAGAAGTTTAATGACGTAGAGTACCTTGTATTTTGTTCCCCCAATATTCCAACCAAGTAAACCAATTGTTTTGACAATTCCTAAAAAAATTAATGTCTGGACTACCTTGTATATTGTTCCCCCAATATTCCGACCAAATTAAAACAATGTATTTAACCAAGGATTGACCGCACCAGTTGGTTAGTAATATTATGAAATATACGAAGAGAACTATAGTCATAACATCTGTACGACCAATCATAGTTCTTGTGTGTTACTTTAATTGATTTAGTTTTTCTTTTCCCTCTTTTACTATACGTGTACATGATGAGAAATTGGTGATGCTCTTAAGGCACGAAGACCGATATGTATCATATAAAAAAAGATAATACATGGACACCTAATTTTATCTTCACCTAATTAAGAATTCTTATCAAATTCAAACTATTCATATTTATTTAATAATCAAGTATTTTGTAATCCTAATTAAATTACAAACAATCCATAATTTAAAAAAACTCATAATCTTATCCCTCCTTTATATATAAATTAAAAAATGTTGCCAAACTACCCCTAATCAAATTAAACAATCCATAATTACAAAAAATTTAACAATCAAAACCCTCCTTTCTAATCCTCTTTACCTAAGAATCATTGTCAAATTAAAACTAGGGGTTTTTGTCTTGTAACCCAAAGTTTTATCCCCGCTTATTTGAAAAGACAACCCACTTCCTTAAACACCAATATACCCAAAGTACTCAATATGACTTATTTATAAAGCCAATTTGGAGTATACTCCCACACTTTACACTATATTTTCAAAACAAAATTCTCAAATCTCAAAATTGCCCTTCAAAAAAAAATTCTTAGATCTCAAAATTGCCCTTCCAAATAAACCCAAAGCTTCTCTCTTTCAATTTTTCTTTATTTGACAAAATGCTAAACCCTAAGAGTTGATCCCTAAATCCTTGGCGAAGTCAATCCATGAAATCTACTAAAACTAAGTACTTTCTGCGAAAACATAGCTTTTTATGAGCAAAATATGACACATTATAAAGAAGTATAACTCTTTATGACTAAAATATAACTCTTTATTATTATAATATAGCTCTAAATAGAAGAAATTAATATCGTGTAATATGTTGTCAACAAAGTTGCTACAAAAAATAGAGGAAGATTTAGTATCCATTGGTCTAATTAAGATACAAATATGAAAACTTAATAACTATTAATTCTTTTATTGAGCAAAGTATAATACTATGTTTGAAAATATAGCTTCTTATGAGCAAAGTATAGCATTATATATAGAAGTATAACTTTTTACGACTAAAGATTTATCTCTTCATCACTATAGTATAGCTCTTTATTGATTTTTGGGACTTAGAAAAAAAATATTTAATGACTATAAATAGAAATCATATTAAAGTCAAATTATTGTATTTTATGATGTTAATGGAAGAGAGTTATATTAGAAAGAGAAAGAGAGTAAAGTAGAGGAAAGAGTGATTTTGAAGAAGGCAAATATACTAATGGATTTTGAAAAGTGAGGGGAGCAACACACAAAAATAAAATTTTCCCTACATCACCATTATGCAATGGCAGAGGAGTGTGATCTTTGTTCAAAAGAAAAGAGGAAAGAGGAAATTTGGTTTTGCTATGGGAGATTCATGTTAAAGTTTGAAAATATACTATAGGTTATCTTTAAAAATGAGCCACAAGTTGGGCTTGAAAATAAGTCATATGAGATACTTTAGTGGTACGAGTGTTTATGGAAGTGGGTGTGTTTTTAAATAAGTGGGGATAAAATTTTGGGTTAAAAGATAAAATCTCCTTAAAACCATCCAGAAATTGAAAATTCTATTAATCATAGATCTCTTTTATATAATAAGGTTTTTCAAGATTAAAAAAATTATCAACTACCCCCTTCACAATTTAAAATTACAGACAATTTTCTTTAAAATTTTTAAAATTAAAAACAACCCCGTAAAAATCTAAAATTAGAAAAAACTTTTTGATAAATCTAAAATCTAAACGGGACTGTAAAAAATCAGAATATTGCAAACAACTCCCTAAGATTCAAATAACAAATAAACCCCTAAAATTTTGAAATTTATATATAGCACGATAAAATTCAGAAAATTATAAATTACCACTTTAAAATATATAAACTACAAAAAACCCTCAGGAAATCTTAAAATGAAAAAAATTCTAATAAAAAGTTTAAAATTACCAATAGATATAAACTCTGGAAAATTTTATAAGTAATCCCTCAAAATTTAAAAAATTACAAATATTCATCTTTAAAAATTTTAATTAGACCCATGAAAGTTGAGAAAATGAAAAACACCCTACTAAGAATTTTAAAATATTACAATCAACTTCCTCAAATTTTTACAAATGATCCCTTGAAAGTTTCATAAATTACAAATACCCCACAAAAAAAATATAGATAGCCCCATGAAATTTACGAACAATTCCTTTAGATCTAAAATTAAAAATAATGAGAAATGCAAATAGCACCACAAAATTTAGAAAATTATAAACTACCCATTAAAATCCATAAATTGCAAACAATCCTTAGAAAATTTGAAAATTATGAGCAATCCTATGAAATTTTAAAAAATTCCAAACTTGCAGGCCTTAGTAATTTTAAGTAGTCACGTCAGTACATCATATTACTCATGATGATTTATGGATTGCCATTTGAGACCAAGTTAAAATGAACATTATCAAGTATATATTAGGATTCATGGATGGCTAAGTAAGGGACAGTGAAAAGCACAAGAATTGTCGCAAGAATTTCGCCTCCTTTTAACTTTAGCGTCTTCAATGTAGTTTTAGTTTGATTTCTTATATAGTTATATAAGAAGATGTATATACAACAACATGCATAATATGGCATATTAAAACATAGAAAATACTTAGCACATGCATAATATGGATTACACAGACACAAAGTGGACAATATGGGTAGGCCTGTCCATCCGGCCCGGCTCGAAAATCCGGGCCCGGGCCCGGGCCGGGCAAAACCGGAGCTCGGACCGGGACCCGGGTACCCCGGGCCTGACCGGGACCCGGGTACCCTGGCTAGGTCCGGGCCCGACCGGGTCGGGTTCCGGGCTGGCCCGAATTTTTTTAATTTTTTATCAATTTTTTATATTTTATTTAAATTTTAATTATAAAAAAAATAAGAAAAATTAATAAAAAAATAACTTTATTAATCACTTAAAATGACATAAATTACAAATAAAAAATGATAAAAACAAATTCTTTATTAATAATTAATAAATTATTTACAAATTACAAGTACAAATTTATTTTGGAATTCATCGCATCATAATAGATAAGTACATCCCAACTAGGTTGGCACCTACTCACCTATATCACTATCATTTGTAACTATTTCCAAAATAATTCTTTACAAATTTTAATCTAAGATATAAAAATTACAATTTATTCTTTATATCTATCTGCTAGTCTCAATTCTTCAAATTTATCTTTAATTCCAGCCATCCGATCGATGCCTTGCGTTCGCTTCTCGTACCTCCACTAATCTTGTAAGCACATCACCGCTTGTACAGTATACGGATCTAAGCATGTCCTGTGGTCGTCGATCAAACGTCCTGCTGTGCTGAAAGCGGATTCCAAAGCTACCGTCGAAACCTGCACTGTTAGTAAGTCACGAACCATGGTGGAAAGTATAGGATATGAAACTGATCCATATACTTTTCACCATTGCAAAATATCTAAAACATTTCCTTGACATTTAACTAAAGAAGCAGATAAATATTCATCTATTTCAGAAACCTCCAATGATGACGATCCAAGTCCAGATCCACCAGTTATCTCAGCTACCATTGCATACCTATCAAAACTTACACTTTTACCTCGGGATGAGCTCGAAGAAACCGAAGCTGTAGACTGTTGTGTAGCTACACCATGTTTAGCTGCATACTCATCATATAAGGTTTGAAAATAATTTCTAATAGCTAAATGATGAGTAGTAGCAGTAAGAGTGGTTCCATCATCTAAATCTATAATCTGATTACCATACAAGGATTGTAACAAACTTCGAAGGCCAATATCCTTCAAGCATGGATCAATAAGAACCCCCAAACCAAAAATATGAGGAATAGGCCTAAAGTACTTATTAAATTTGCTGTCCATTTGAAAAATCATAGGTTCAAAAGTATCATCCAAACGATATTTCCCAAAATTTTTTTGAATATTTAAAATTTGTAAAGCAGCTAATGTAATGATTGGATAATAACAGCCAGATAATAACATTGTAGCATCATAAAAAACTTGTAACATTTTATTTAAATTATATATAATTGTCCATTCATCTTTAGTTATTCCATAAGTGCTACCAAAACTAGAACTAGAAGCATAATAGTTTATAAAATCAGTTATAATGTCTTTATATTCTATTGCTACACTTAACATTGCATAGATGGAATTCCACCTATGGTCAACATCTTTTGGAATTAGTCTGGGCTTTACATTTTTTCTTTTACAAAATTATTTCCATCTTTTAAGTCTTTGTTCAGAAGCATTATGCATATAAGCAACTGTTCTAACCTTTTCTATCTTGGGTTTAATTTCAGTAAATGCACTTTGAACAATTAAATTTAAAATATGACAGATACACCTAATATGAAAAAGATCACCATGACATAGCAATGATAAAGTTGATCTGATAAAATCAACAGCTACATTGTTATTACTTGCATTATCTAGTGAAAGAGAAAATATTCTTTCTGAAATTTCTAATTTCATAAGTTCTTCAATTATTAAATTTACAACATTAATACCAGTATGTGACTCTTCTATTGCAATAAAAGAAATAACTCTTTTAAACATTTGCCAATTTTTATCAATCCAGTGTGATGTGATACATAAATATCCAGTTTGTGCTCTAGATGTCCAAATATCAGAAGTTAAAGAAAATTTATAGTTTAAATTTTTAAAATAAGAAATTATTTTTCCTTGTTCCTCCTGATAATATTTTAAAATATCACGTTGACAGGTTTGACGAGAAATTTTTTTAAATGCATGATAAAAACCATCTCTAAACATATCTTCAAATTCATCATCTTCTACTAATTTAAAAGGAAGGTTTTTAAGAATGATAAACCTGATTACGCATTTCCTGGCTCTGGCAGCGTCATAGTTCCAACTACCGAGACTACCCGAAGAGGAGGATTAAGAAACCATAGATTGTCGGATATCACATTGAGGAGTCTGGCCTTTGTTGTGTTTATCTAAATGACGTTTGAGGTGGTTGGTGCTGCTCTTATGATAAACTTGAAAAATCTTGGCGCACAACGCACACTTAGCCTTCTGGGTGAGGATCCTATCGTGTTCATCCTTGGTGACGTCGATCTTCTCGTAAAAATTCCACATATCGGATCTTAGTGCAGATTCGTCGCCATCGGATTCAGGATTAACTTCGGTAAGAGTAGACCTAGTAGGAGGACTCATTTCAGGATCAGGAGATAGTTTTTGCTCTTCATAATCAGATCCGTAAGCCATTTGGTGAAAGGATTAGAAAATATAAGAGAGTATAAGAGTATAAGAGAGAAGTAGATGAGTTTTGGTGTGAAGAAAACAAATAAAAACTCCTCTCTATTTATAGAACCAACCGCCTAAGCAAATGACCAAAATAACCTTACAAAATAGCCATTTTTTGACCGTTTTTGGGGACAAAACGGTCAAAAGACCGATATGGCCGTTATGACCGGGCCGGCCCGAGCCGGTCGGCCCGGCCCGGCAGTTTTGACCACAACGATCACTCTGGTGACCGTTGTGGCCGGGCCGGGCCGGGCTAGGCCGGGCTAGCCCGACCCGGCCCGGTTTTTTGGGCAACGGTCACTAGTGGTGACCATTGCCACCGGGCCGGGCGTCGGGCCTGTAGGGGTTAAAAATTGCCCACAAGGCCTTAAACACAGTTCAAGACGAGGAAAAGACGATAAACGTTATTATCCAAGTCAAGGGAATTCATCCAACATCAGCAAAGGAATGAAATGGATCGATAGAGTGCACAAGTCAACGAAGAGATGAAGCGTGCACAAAACAAGGGAATAGGAAAGGTCACAAATCGTAAAAAAACATCAAAAAAGTGAACGAAACGCCACTTGGAGGCCTATGTAGGCGCGAGTCACCAAACGGTGGCTCGCACTCATGTGAGCCACCAAATGGTGGCTCGTACCCATGCGAGCCACCAAATGGTGACTCGCATAGTGCCGAGCCACCAAATGGTGACTCGCACAGTGCCGAGTCACCAAATGGTGACTCGCACTGTTCCGAGCCACCAAATGGTGACTCGCACAGTTCTGAGCCACCAGGACTCTTACTGAATACAAAACCTCCCCAAACACGGATTTCGATGATTTTTAAGGATTCTTTCGTCCCAGAACCTCTCCAATTGTTTTGAGGTTATCCCTAAACACGTCTAGACAGTTATAAACTGCAGATGACGTCTAAACACTAATTCTTGTTCATTTAAACCTCTCCAAAGGCCTATAAATAGAAGCCTAGGGTCTTCTGTCAAGGGGATCTGAGATTGAGAAGGCGAGGTGCTGTCAAATTGTCAAGCTAACCACGAATTTCAGAGGAGAATCACCAGATCTTGGCGAACGCTTTCATAAAGAAACCCCTTCGAAAGGTTTGTGATTCTTTCTCCTTCTTTCCTCCGGATTAAACTTGGTTTTAATCTCGAGAAGAGCCACAATCTCGCTTGGTCGTGATTGTCGCTTCCGTAATTATTTCCTTCGTGAAACAAGAGCGTAATCAATTGTCTATCGGGTTTGATCTGCGGCGGTCCACGGATTAACGCGTCCCCAGCACAGGCAAAGATCCCACGCAAAGCAGCGGGAGATAAACAACTGCTGCGTTTTGTTTGAGAAAGTTGTAATCTTTATTTTTCGTTGTAAGAAGATCTTATAAAAAGATCAACTTTTCTTTCAGTTTGAACTTGTAATCGATAAACGGTGTAATAGGTTCAAAAACAATGGAAAAGGTAACTTTTGAACCAAACAAACTGGCGACCACAGTGGGAGCCGACAGCTTTTCTGCAAAAGCTATAGTGTCGCAACCAAAGATCATCATCCCGATCAACGAGGAGGTTGAATACGAGTTCGACCAAGCCAAGTATGAAGAATACTTGTCCTCCTCATCCCGATCATCCTCCCCTCGAAGGAATAGGAGAAACTCCACGAGGAAAGATCGAAGACACATGGATCTGAAGGTTCAAGACCAAGAACCTCATCCCGCAGCGGCTCAAGGCACACTTTGCGAAGCTGAGGCCGCTACCGGAGGCGAGCCGACCTTATCCAAGAGGGCGCGTCAAAGAAGGCGTCAACGCTACGCACGCCGATTGGCTAAAGCCTCCGAGCCAGTTGATGGAATCAGCTATGAAGCGGATCTGAAGTCTAGAAGATGCCAACCGCCACGGCAGCAAGTTGGCAACTGGTCTAAATCAACGGCGAATGAATGGGTCACCGTTAAAAGGACACGTTCAACTTTTGAAAAACGGATCAAGAAACGCCATGCTTTACTCGCGCACGCAAGAATTCTGTTGCAAGAAGCCAGAAAGCTACAAATAGATAGTCCAGACAACAAGCCGACGAAACCACGTCAGATTTGGAGGCCAAAATCCAAAACAAGACCCGAAAAAACCAAGTCCTCGGCTACTGGCTCGGCCAGGGCCGGGTCACTAGCTACTGGCTCGGCCAGGGCCGAGTCACTAACTGCTGGCTCGGCCAAGGCCGAGCCACCAAACCCTGGCTCGGCTAAGGCCGAGTCATCAAACCCTGGCTCGGCCAAGGCCGAGTCATCCAGTGCTGGCTCGGCCAAGGCCGAACCACCAAACACTGGCTCGGCCAAGGCCTAGCCACCAGTTCCTGGCTCGCGTCATTTCCGAGCCAGCTGTGACCTGTTCGCAGAAAAGTCATCTCCCGCGATAGTTTTCGGGTCTCCAACAGCCCCTGTTCCTGTTCCGATCGCTTCCTCACCTTCAATGGAACCCTGTGGCAGTGTGGACCTATCCCGATTCAAAGTAAGCATTATGGATCGTCTTGGTCCTTTGCATAAAGATGAACCCAATATGGGTCGTCGGACTGGGGGTCGTACACGACTCCCCAGTAAGTCAAAGATCTCTCTTACAGAGAAACCGCCAGTAGCCACCCGACTCGGATTGCGGGTAGAAGTCCAAGAGCCTGTTGGGTCCTCACGCGCATGAAGGCGTAGTTTCAAACGAGCGACTCTTGAAAATAATGACAAGGCATTACGTCCTCAAAGAGAGCCTTATTCGTCAGAAGACGACGATGTTAAGTTAGGAAAATCATGCCAACACAAGATAGGTTGCTCCGATAGTCACATTGATGAGTTGTACTATCAAGTCGGGGGTACGAATAGATCTCGGAAGAGAAATACCCGGGAAATGGATTCTCCTTGTCCATGTACTAAACTTATTAAGGCGGTACTGTCGGAATGTAACTGTTCCAAGACCCCCTCACAAAGGATTTCGGTGTTTGAAAGACTTTCTACAGAAGCGGTGAGACACAAACCAAGATGTTTCCGTAAAAGAAAGCCGACCGTTCAGGAACGCAAACTTTCGGAATTCACGATTAACATGGCAGAAAAAGGAAAATCCACGCGACGCTACAACCCTGAACCTTTTCGGCAAATATCCCAACGGTTGACTCGGTTGCGAACCGGGGCTATTAGGCCCAGAGATTACAACAGAATTCAAAGAGGGCAGTCCTCAGATGATGAGGTGTCGGATGCTAACTCTGCGATCGCGTCGGATGCCAACTCTGCGATCGCTTCGGATGCCACTGTGTCCAGTACGGGACAGACTCGAGAGTCATTCATGATCACCACTGAGCAAATGGCTCAACTTCTTCAAGAAGCTTTGGCAAAGCAGAAAGAAGATTTTAAAATCGAAATGGAGATGGCTGTACAACGCGTTAAAGATTTACATGCACAACAACTCCAACAGTTGACAGGCCAACGTGGTGAATCTAGCCGTCGCCCGACTACTAATCAAATAGATAGCGACTCAGAAGTGGAGGAAAATATCAATGCTGACGACCCTCCCTTTGACCAGAACGCTGGGGGTGGCGCCAATATCCATCCTCAAAATTGCCAGAAAAGAGAGGCAGGCGAAGACCTTAAAATGAAAGACTTGGAAAGCAAAATCAATGCTTTGATGTCTGCCCAAGAAATAAAAAAGACTGGTATTCCGTGTCCCTACCCTAGAGAGTGGGACTCCATTCCCTACCCACTAAAGTTCAGTTTGATTAACTTCACGCCGTTCGATGGGAGGGGCTCCCCTATCCAACACTTAATTTATTTTAAGTCACATCTGGGAATCATTTCGGGCAATGAACCTCTGATGGTACGATCGTTCGTAGGAACCCTTCGCGCAGCTACGTTTGATTGGTACCGCCGGCTTAAACCAGGAAGTATCAATACGTGGGACGATATGGAAAACATGTTTCTCACTAACTTCTTCGACGATGACACGGAAGTATCAATTGGAACGCTCTTTGAGGAGAAGCAGAAAAATGGAGAGCTCTTGGAGAACTTTGTTAAGCGCTTTAGGAATAAGGTAATGAACTGTCGGGATCCGGTCACGGAGGAATTCATCCTCCAAACGTGCCATAATAACCTTTCCATAGATGTATTAGAAGCTATGGGCACCGCACCATCCAAGACATGGAAGGAGTTAAAGGTACGAGGAGAGCAGGCTGAGCGCTTCCTAAAGAGGAAGAAAGCTGAAAGGGGACAACCGACAGACAATATCCAAAAACAAAATTTTACCCCCCGTGGTAAAGGGAAAGGACCGGCGAACGTGGTGGATGCAAATCAGACATTTGAATTGCAACCCTAACAGCAGCCGCAGCAACAGCAGCCACAGCAACAAGCGCCAAAGCAACAAACGCCTCAATGGCAACAACGACCACCGAGACAACAGAAAACTTCTGAGCCAAAATTCCCGAATGAATACTCCTTCAAGGAAGACGAAGTCCCTGGTATCTTCAAGTATTTAATGGAAAATAACAAAATTAAGCTGCCTCCGATCACTGATCATGAAGGAGCTAAGAAAATTACGGACCCGCGATATTGCGCATTTTACAGGACCGTCCATCATCCTACGAAGGCGTGCTACGCTTTTAAGGACAAGATTCAGGCCTTAATCGATGTGGGAATTATCACTCCGAAGCAGCCTAAAGAAAAGAAGGTGGGCGCGAACGCGGTTTCCGTCAGCTTTGGTTCTGTCCCTTTGGCGTGGTTTCAACCAGAGCCCGTATATAAGGTGCAAATGAAGACTGTCAATGATGATCCTTATGGACAACATCAAAAGGGGCTCGTACAACACATAACACCTAGCGACGAAATTCTTTGGGTCCATCCGGACTTGTTAAAAGACGAGCAATGGGCAGGACCCTCATCTAAGAAAAAGTACAGGGGTAAAGGCAAAACCTACTGTCCCACCACAGCAATTCCCGAAAAAGATGATGAAGCTATCCCTACCTTATCACTCTCTGAGGATGAACAAGAGGCTTTTGCCACTAGGGGTGGGAATAAATATCATTATAAATACCCCAAAACTTCTGACGCGAATGCCAAGACAATAACCGAACTGGGGGTGGTTACAACTCCCCCTGCACCAGTTGAAAAAGCTCAACAAAAGTCAGCTAATAAGCAAAAAGAGAAAGAGCCTCAACCTCAAGAGGCTCAGAACCCGAAGCAGTCTCGATTCAATCGCCCGATAGGGAGAGATAAACCAGGAAATTCAAACACTCCTTACCGTTTTGACGTCATGGCTCAGCTAGCTAACAATCCCAGCAAGAATAACTTTGTATGAGTTACTGCGCCTTTCCAAGGATACTAGAGAGGCATTGCGAGAAGCTCTGGCCGATTCTGACGCATTCCTTGCTCAAGTCAAGCCGGCCCGCGAAGAAACGGAATCACCAGTTCAACTTTGTAACTTATCAGCCAAACAATTTCCCCATATCACGTTCACTAAGGATGACATGCAAGTGAAGAATTCAAAGCATGATAGGCCTTTATACTTCACCGGATATATTGGCTCCAGCATGGTTAACCGGGTCCAAGTCGACCCGGGTTCCGCTGTTAGCATCATGCCGCTCCGATTGATGCATAATCTCGGAATCCCGGCAAGCAAGTTGGCTTCCACAGGTACCGTTATATACGGGTTCAATACCAGTGGATCCAGACCTCTAGGTAAAATCCGGATAAAATGTCAACTTGGGGATCTGAAATCCGAAGTTACGTGCTACGTAATCGACGCAGAGACCTCCTATAATTTACTATTGGGTCGACCATGGATCCATGGTAATCTTATAGTTCCCTCTACTCTTCATCAGTGTCTAAAATACGTAGATGCTAATAATGAAGTCAAGACGGTGGTCGCAGATAAGCAACCATTTAAAGGATTGGAAAATTACTTTACTGATTCCCTTCTTTACGGTGCTGAATCTGATACTGAATCATCGGCTCAAGGCACAGATAGTGGGGGAGAAGCTGACACAGAAGCAGGATTTAATTACAATGGCGGTTTTGTACTAAATGACATTGTACCCTTTGTAATTGGTCCTAACGATGACGAATCATCAGATGGTAGTTGTAATTGGTAACTTGCCGAGGAAGTAATAAATAATGATTTAGAGTACTTACCGTGTTTGGCTAATGTAATGCAGGGATTGTACAATAATCCCGACGTACATATGCCGCTTCAGTTATCTTGCTTCACGAAAAAACGCTTCCAAGATTCGTTAGGAACAACCTTTGTCATTCCTGCTAAAACAGTGGGTGAAAAAGAGTTAGTGTTCGGTAAAGGGGAGAAATCCCCGCCATCATATTTCTCTCCGAGTGAGGACAAAAATGAAGAGAGATCTGGCCTTCATTCATCCAGGTATAGCCACCAAGCGCGTGATTACATGGAAAAATGGGGATATAATTTCGTACTTGAAGAGGGTCTTTGTTTTGGTCGAGGCCCACGAGTTCCACCTCGTATGGCCTATGCACCAGAAGGAAAGTCTTATAACTATTATAGCTATAAACGGGGTCTGGGTTATGCTTCTGATGACGAATGTGGTTGGCAAATCGTAGACCATTTAACAAATCAAGATGGATACTCATCCGACTCTTCTAGTTGGGATTCAGATGTCAGCCTAGGGGAGGCGTTCAAAGGCCTGATGTCGAATATGACCACAGTCGATCCTTCCACGACTCAAGAAGATGATCAACTACCGGCTTGGGAGGATCCCTGGATTCATCATCTAAATATACAGTATGGAGATCGATTCGAACAGAGAGAACCTCCTACCGAAGATAAGGTAGTCCAAATAAATATGGGAGATGAGACGAATCCAAAGCTAATATTTATAAGTGATAGCCTTCCATCAGATGAAAAAAGAGGAGTTAATTTCCCTCATCAGAGAATTCATAGATGTTTTTGCCTAGAATTATGAAGATATACCGGGGCTCGATCCAAACGTGGCAGCCCACCGTCTTAACATCAAACCGGATGCAAAACCTGTCAAACAACAGCAAAGACGGTTTCGCCCACAAATCATGGAAGCGATCGAAGAAGAGGTCAAAAAATTAATCGATTCTGGTTTTATCCGGGAAGAACAACATCCGGACTGGCTTGCAAATATTGTTCCGGTCCTCAAAAAGAATGGGAAAATAAGGATATGCATTGACTTCAGAGACTTGAATAATGCATGCCCAAAAGACGATTTCCCTCTCCCTATCACCGATGTTATTATTGATAACACGTGTGGGTTTGAGAGAATGTCCTTTATGGATGGGTTCTCGGGTTACAATCAAATTAAGATGTACCCAGAAGATGAGAAACATACCGCATTCAGGACACCTCTCGGAGTGTTCTGCTATACAGTAATGCCTTTTGGGTTAAAGAACGCGGGCGCCACCTATCAACGGGCTATGTCTAAAATTTTTCAAGAACATCTTCGTAAAACTGTCGAATGCTATGTCGACGATTTGGTAGTGAAGAGCCGTAATAAAAACGATCATATCAAAGATCTAAGGACTATGTTCGAGCTTATGCGAACTCACCAGTTAAAGATGAATCCCACCAAGTCTTTCCTTGGAATGTCCAGCGGTAAGTTTCTAGGATTTGTCGTCACTACAACGGGTATCCGCATCGACCCTGATAAAGTAAAGGCAATTAATGAACTACAACCGCCGAAAAACCTCAAGGAGCTCAGAGGATTGCAGGGGCGTTTAGCTTATATCCGTCGGTTCATTTCAAACCTTTCAGGAAAATGTCAACCATTCTCCAAACTCACTAAAAAGGGCGTGCCATTCGTGTGGGACGACGCTTGTCAAAAGGCATTCGAAAGTATTAAAGAATATCTTTCAAAGTCTCCTGTACTCGTGGCACCGAAATCGGGCAAACCGTTTTTGATTTATATCAAGGCGATGAGCCACTCATTAAGTGCATTACTCGCACAAGATGACGACAACGGTCACGAACAGGCAGTATATTACTTGAGTCGGACCTTGGTAGGTGCCGAATCCCGATATCCCATGATCGAAAGGGAATGTCTCGCTCTGGTATTCGCAATTCAAAAGATGTGGCATTACCTGGTAGGACAGACTATTTATGTTATCTCCAAAGTTAACCCAGTCCGAGTCACAACCAGCTTTCATGAATTGGCGTTTAGCAAAGTGGGCTTTGCTTTTGTCCCAATATGACCTGCACTTTAAACAACAGAAATCAGTAAAAGGACAGGCCATCTGTGACCTCTTGGCAGCTAATCCCACTACGGATGCTGCTGAAATATATGACGATCTGCCAGATGAGACCCATGAAGTCAACGTAACCTCGTGCAAACAGGTATGGCGGTTATACTTCGATGGTGCTTCACGAGCGACCAATGTAGCAAGCGCTCCTGGATCCTCTAAGATTTCCTCCGGAGTTGGAGTCGTCTTAGTCTCCCCAGGAAAACATGTGATGCCTCGGGCTTACTCGCTAACCGAGCCGTGTTCAAACAACGTAGCCGAGTATAATGTGTTGCTTATTGGACTCAGCTTCGCTAAAGAGCTGGGGGTTGAGTATCTCGAAGCCTTCGGTGATTCTCAACTAATAGTTAAACAAATTCAGGGAGAGTACGAGGTCAGGAATCAAGATTTAATACCATACTACGAGATGACCATCGAGATGGCAGAATCGTTCGAAGGATTCTTCATCGAATATATTCCACGCTTACAAAACACGTACGCTGATGCGCTGGCAGCATTAGCCGTGTCCCTGGCGCAGCCTCTCGAAATGGAACAATCCGTTACGGTGAGAACTCACCAACTCTTCGTGACAATTCACGATGAAGATGACAAAGAAGTGAATGTCCAAGAGGTATATTCAACCCAACTCGAGCTTGAACCCCGAGATTGGCGCTTCCCTATCATCGATTATATATGTCTTGCATGGAATTTTACCAGAAGATGTGAAAGAGCGGGATTCAATCCGACAAAGAGCAGCAAGATTCTACTATAACACGGAGAGTCGAACGCTATATCGCAGGGGGTATGATGGTTTGCTGCTACGTTGTTTATCAATTAAAGAAGTGAAGGAAGTCCTCAAGGAAGCACACGAAGGGATCTGTGGCGCACACCAACCTGGTCCCAAACTTTATGATCGCATCAGAAGAATGTGATATTTCTGGCCTTTTATAATGACTGACGCAGTCGCGTATGCCCGAAGATGTCATGAGTGTCAAATACACGCGAACTATATGCACCAACCGCCAGAGCATTTACATCCTTCGGTCACATCATGGCCATTTGAGACTTGGGGAATAGATATTATCGGTCCTATAAATCCCCCGTCGGTCAAAGGTGACCGATTCATCTTAGCAATTACTGACTACTTCTCCAAATAGGCTGAAGCGGTCCCACTCAAAGAAGTTAAGACAAGCAACGTCATCACATTCATCAAACACCACATTATATACCGACATGGTGCACCAAGACGAATCATACATGACAACGGTCCTCAATTTGTCAGCAACGCCTTCATCAGGTTTTGCGAGAAATTCAAAATTTAGGACATCTCCTCAACGGCTTACAATCCCACAGCAAATGGATTGGCTGAAGCTTTCAATAAGACCATCATCAAATTATTATCAAAACTCGTGAAAAATAATAAGCGAGACTGGGATGACAAGCTTGGCGCGGCTCTATAGGCCTATCGTACTACAGTACGTACACCAACTGGCGCGACCCCGTATTCCTTGGTGTACGGGTGTGAAGCCGTCCTCCCGTTAGAGATACAAATTCCGTCTCTTCGAATCGCTCTCGCAACCCAGATGACGACCGAAGAACAACATCAGAAACGTCTCGAAGAACTCGAGATGCTTGACGAAAAACGCTTAGAAGCTCAACAGCATATTGAGTTCTACCAAGCCAGAATTTCTCGAGCTTTCGACAAGAAGGTTCGACACTGGAGTTTTAAAGAAGGAGATTTGGTGTTAACTGAAAGATGGCCTATGATCCTTAACTCCAAGAAGAAAGGTAAATTTGAACCCAAATGGGAGGGGCCATTCGTGGTAGAGACAGTCTACTTGAGTGGCGCATATCGCCTGGTTACCAAGGATGGCGACCGACTTATGATGCCGATAAATGGCAAGTTTCTGAAGAAATACTACCCTTAGTATGCTCAGAATAGATTTGTAAACGGGAAGTTCCTGGAGAATGCCACATATGATATTCTTAAGGATAACCCGAAACCAACCAGCTGTTCTCTAAATGATTCAAATCTGGTCATTGAGAACCCCTGCTGTAATCTTCTAAACTCTCTCCTGTTAAGATGAGATTCGATTACTCTTTAGAATCAATCTTTCCTCATAAAAGAATTCTCCTTGTCCCTCGTGATCAGGCTAGTTCATGATGAAACTAACAAAGTTCCTTGAACCAAGTCTGATCAAACTTCCATTATGATTTGTATTCATATTCCTATTTTTGTACGGTCAAACCTTTTCATAGTTAGGACCACAGCAAAAATCTCCTCTCGATTCCTCCAATGAACGAGAGGCCCACTTTCAACTCGTTTTCCCTTTCGATAAACGAAAGCCTTCATTCCACTTGAACGACCAAACCTATAAGAGTTAGGGTCGTCTCGATAACCCTTTTTGGTCAAACTGTCCAGCCACCCTGGCCAGGATCCGATCTCTCTTCGATAAACGAAAGCATGTCATATCCGTCCCTCCAGCTAAACCTATAAAGGTTAGGGTTGGAGTTCGAATTTCATCTTGATAAACAAGAAAACTTATTTCCAGATCAGATAACCTACACTATAAAAGTTGGGGTTAACTAAATCCTCTCGATTCTCAGGATGGAGATCCCATTCTTAGTTTCATCTCACAGATTCTCAAAGTGGAGATCCCACTTTTAGTTTCTTTTGCAACCAAGGATAGAATATAAAATTCTTCCTCTTTGGTATCGGGTTCACTTCTCCCCTAAAAGAAGGACTGAAGAAAGAATATAAAATTCATCCTCTTCAGTATTTGGTCCTATAAAAGGATGCTACATGTTTGTTAACTCCGAAATCCATGCCTTATCCGTATGGGGAATTTTATCCCGAATCCTAAGCAGGGATAAGTCGGCGCCTAATACGCGCTGCCGGTTCGTCTTTACCGTAAGAAAACGACTAAGTCTACGTATTCAAATTCGTAGCATTAAGTCTAAAGGGGTTTCATTCCTTTAGCACAACGTTACTTGTGAAACGGACCCAGATAATTCACAAGCTAGCCCGATTCAAACGGTAGTCGGTAAAGGCATATCAAATCCGTTGACGGCTAAGGATTTGCTAAAAATCCTATAAGTATTATAGTGGATTATTCTAAACAGAATAAGAAATCATAATAAGAAGATTGAACGGAACGCGCGTATCATTAACAAAAAATAGAGTTCAGACACAACTTCCACAATCACTTTACATTGTATTTTTCACTAATAATTTCCTGTTCAAGTGTGTTTAGCTCTTCAGCATAGGCACGTTCAAGCTCACGCTGTAGTTCGATCTTAAAGGAGTCCTCGGAAGCAGATAGGAGTTGGGCAGCTTCTTCCTCCATCTTGGCTAGTCTTTCCTTCGAGAGCATCACTTTACTGGATATCACGGCCTTGATATGCTCCTCCCCGGCCTTGGTCACCTCTAAAAAAGTTCTTCGTTGTTTGGCTTCCCCTAGTTTCTGCTCGAGCTCTGCTATCTCGGTGTCAATAGAAGTTAAAGACGAGTCGATTTCGCGCAAGTGAGCCAACCTTTCGAAAAGAACCCCCTCCGCTTGTTCGACACGTTTTCTCTGCGCCTGGATCCCAAGTTCGATGGATTCTCGAGATTCACGCCACGACCGCATACGAGCCTCCATTCGCGCAGTAATGTAACTAGAAACACCAACAGATTGGAGCTCTTGTAGTTTCGCAAATCTACGCTCAAGTTGATTCACATGGTCGGTCAAAGCTTCAGCAATGACAAGAGCACCAGTGTCTTTTATCAAGGCTATTTTACGCTCAAGGAACGATCGGAATTGGCCAAAGGGGAGCCTTTTCTCCAGGAGTTTGTTAATTAGGGACTCTACGAAGTTAACAAAATTACCGACTTCCAAGCCGAGGAGGAGTTTATCTGGGTCATCATCAGATAACAAAGCATCGGTACTCGCGCGCAGATGAGACGATGATCCTAGAAAAGGAAAATGCAAAAAAATATGAATACCTCGTAACGGTAAGTCAAAGAAAAAAAAGGTATAGAAGGGAGAAGACAGCACACGAGATTTACCAGTTCCTGAAGAGCTCTCTGCGACCGAACGCGCTACACCAACTTCTCGTTGCTCAACTTCATGGGTCGCAGGAAGCACTATGGGTGTAGTGGCCGTCGAAGCACCAACTCCGTCAGTTGGTCTCGCGGCCAGTTTTGGTAAACTCTTGCTAATAGCGGCAGCGGGCACGGTGGTCTGCATTCCCGAAGAGACCGGTGGTTGTTGTGTAAAGTCCGATGACCGAGCGTCAATCACAACTCCTGCCAAAAGCAAGAAATCAAGACCCTCAGATTCATCAGATTTTCCGTTAGGAGTAGTTGTATCAGTTTTTATGACTGGTCCTACGATTTGAACCCCCCAATGAATAACTAAAAAAAAAATAATCGCAAATGAATGAGAAAAATGTGAGAACGAGGATCTTACTTGCAGGTGAGTCGGCGGTGATTATCGGCTCGACGGCCTCATACTGGGCTTGTTCGCGCAACATATCATCTAATAACCTATCGTCCGAAGCCGATACCGGATCTCGGGAAGCTAAATCCTCTTCTTCAAAAGGTGTGGGTTGGAAACCCCTCTCATCACCTTGAACCTCTGTTACCACATCTGTAAAGAAGAGCGAGAGTCAAAATACAAATGGTTCTAACTCACCAGAATTGCAACAAAAAAAAAATCATCAAGAAGGATTTACCTTCAACAGCAGCGCTAGGCTCCTGCACCCGTTGGCTTTGATCCACCTCTTGTAGCTTTTCTAACAGAGTAAGAAGTATAGAAACAGTTAGCGGGGATACGAATTCTCCATCGTTCAGTGCCCGCCATCCCAAAGAGGCGTTACTGGTTTTAAGAATACCTGGACTCTCAGCCTGTCCGGCTAAAACTAGCTCGACATCGTGACCCGCGTCAGTCTCGTCGAGGATATTAGTCTCAGCATCGATACGCTCTTCTACCCTGATTCCCGGAGTTGGTGCCGAGAAATCAATATCAGGCGAAGAAGCGTCAAAAATAAAGTCGCTTGCAAAATCCCTTTCTGCAAAGTGTGAAAATTGTTTAAGTCCGAAAGCTTAACATATATCGGAAGAAGATATACGAGCAAATACTCACCCCTCTTGGCTGCAACTCCTTGAGTCGTTGGTT
Source organism: Asparagus kiusianus (assembly GCA_022839385.1). Lineage (NCBI taxonomy): Eukaryota > Viridiplantae > Streptophyta > Magnoliopsida > Asparagales > Asparagaceae > Asparagus > Asparagus kiusianus. Next base: position 262,896 of record BQKN01000185.1, read on the forward strand.
CTGTTTCAAGGCTACTCTGTCGTTTAGTAGCTAGCTTCTTGCGTTTAGACGGACACCCCTCTTTTGGATCAACAGACCTCTCCTCTGAGAATTTAGAACGTAATTCACGCCTCAGAGTAACCTCTGCTGCAGATTGGGATCGCGTCCGAGGAATAAGGCTGGGCTCCTCTCTCTCCTCTTCAGAAAATTCACCTGGAATTTCAACCGACATCTTGTTAGGATAGGTGAACAAGACCTGCATCTTCGGCTTCTTTAAAGGAGGTGAAGGTTTCGACAGTTGAAAGCGGCGAGTCCTTTCGGCAATTGCTAATTCAAATAACTCTAAAGAGAGAGGATCTAACACACCTGTTACCGGCCCCTCTTCTCCACCATCGCCACCAACCTCTTCACCACCCCTAACATGAGGTTCTGCAGTTGGCTCCCCCCGTGCTGAATGACTAGAAGGACCCACCGGTCCCCTCCTTCTCTTCTTTTCAAGCTCGGATTCATGGGCCCTGCGGGTAGCAACCCGAGAAGTTTCTTCGTCGGTTGACTCGGTGATCGTTTGAACTGACACGTGTTCATTGGCCGCCAAAAGCCACCGGCATTGTAGGAAAGTCACCTCTAACTTGCGCTCGATGCCCGGAAGATTAAATTTGGCACCAGTACAACCAGTGATGCTCCAAAGCTACGCTCGAGCCCCATCCACTAAACCTCCACGAGTCCGGAGCTGTTGGTTTGGGTTCCCGATATAAATTTGATCGTAACCAAATTGGTGAGCGAACCGACATGGCAAGTAGGGTTCTATGTAACAATGATTTCGGACGCGGAAGATCACATAGCCTGACCGAATATTAACCAACCAATCGAAGCAGCCAGAATCAAGGAAAGTCCGACCTATACTCGGCTTCTCTACATCTATCAATGAGTCGCCGTATTGACCTGAAAACCGTGGGAAGCAAGTAGGGAAGACCTAACATTTTTGATTCTGAAGTTGCTTCCTAACATCTGTGAAACCTCGACCCTTCCACTTACAGTTTTCTATTATTTGAAGAAAGGGAAGGGAGGGATCCACCAAGGTCGGCGCCCACATCATATCTGATCGATGAAGTACTAGCCAAGCCATTAAATAAGTATAAGGAAGCTCCACCTTTGTAAGAGGAATCTGAGTAGGTGGCGAGTTATCTTGACTAAATCCACTTACAATCTGACGTAATGTCGTAGGCCGGATTGGTTTAATCCCATGCCACAAGAAAATTTGGAATTTCGTTCTGGTAGCAAAGCCGTCCTCAATACCACCGGTGGTGTAAGATTAAGCATTTGACTTCTTGATTAGCTCGTTCACTTCGGAGATGGTTAGCGGCGATAATTCATGAACTGGTTCGTCCAGAACGCTGTCTATATTCTTAAAAAGATAATCCGTGAACTTCTTTAAACTGAGTTGCGGTCTCGATTTTTTCGATAAAGGATCAATACCTGTAAGAGCTATGTGATAATGGCAGGCAAGGTCCCAGAAGGTGTTGTAATGATTGGGAGTCCGCGACTTCAGTTGCTGCAACTCCTTATTAGAAGGAAAGTACTCCTGATAAATCATGTTCCCCATCGGAAGACCGGAGATTTTATGCATCTCGTGCAGCGCTAATCCCAACTCCCCATGCTTAGTCAGAAACGTATTGGCGTCAGGATTGTAGAGTTCCAGCAGCGCCAAGAAATGGGGGACGCTCATCGCCAGTCTGTAAGTGGTGGCACGAATGGTTACATATAGACCACTAGCCTTCAAATCCTCGCCAAATCGATCCAAGATGTAGTGGCTCAAACGGGTCCACCATAGTTTATCTGACGAGTGTATCCAGCCATAACATCGATGACCGGTCGCCGGCATTTCTCGGCCCAAAGCCGCAAGCCGATTCTTCACAGTGTTTGCAACCGTGAAGATCTCGCCTTTAGGCGGGTCATTCAATCTCGTGATCCCCGGATGCAACCCCGTTATCCGATTCCGATTACTTGAGCCAACCGTACCGTGAGTAATGTAGCCACAGTGAATGCGCTCGTGTTCTTCTGTTAACCTCCATGACATCTCCCTAGGAACAGCTTGGCACCGAAGTTCAACGAGCGAACGGTGACGGGGAATCGGAGGAAGGTATAGGTGGCCACCGTCGTCATGATGCAGCCACTGTTCCATTCCAAGAAAGACGGTTGCGGGATCTTCTACGGAATCCCCAAACAAGTAGTCTAGCTTTTTCAACGGGTGCGTGGAACTTGGGTCCTTCACCAATGGTGCATCCGTGATAAGTTGCCGTAAACTATGGCGCTCTCCCTTCCGTATTAATCGTGGAAGTTCTGCTGGTACGCCCGGAGCAAACTGAGGAGCTACCGGAACAGGGATTGGCTCATCAGTAGAGGCATAAGCCTCACTGCAACGACCCTCTACGGAATGAGCATCAAATTCCCTTGAGCAAAATTCAACTGAGGTAAAACAATAAGTATTATCAGATATATTCATAAAGCCATGTGTTAAAACAGTTCGGGCGTCGAACTCGACTCACAAATTGTGAGATAGAGTCACAGCTTTCACCCCACAAAAGAGAACAAAACGAGGAAATTATACCAACAAGATATTTGCGATAAATTATCCAGGCGAAACGAGTAAGAGCCGCACTACACACACAAGGTATGGGATATATCATCGCACGAATAATGTGACAATATACCCATCCCTCGGAGTATAGTACAACAAGAAATCGCCCAGAGATAATTCAGTCATGTCTTGACCAAGCAAAACACAACTTGTAAAGCGTCCACCCCCACGAAGGAGGGTGGCGGCTCTTCCCAATCGCCTCACTAAGGAGAACGAAGCGGGGATGCAACATGCAGTATGATATCTTGATGTTTAAACTCATGAATAAAAGAGGTGGTTATGATATACCTGTGCAGCTGAACGGCACCGGCTCGGGCGACTGAGTCGCCGAACGGCCTCGAACTACGCGAGATCTCTTGGGTGACATATTTGTAGAGAATTAACAGGTCAATTATGAAAGAAAATTGAGAAGTATCAGATTAATGCAAAGAAAAATGGTACTCCTATCAAACTTAAATAGTGGGCTTAAGATAGGTTTAGTTTCAACCCACGACAGGTCATGCAACAAATCAAGCCAGAATTTTAGGATTTTGGCCAAAGCCATCTACGTGGCCAACGATAAAGCACGACGTGCCTACAAATCAGGCTATCGTGTACGCTAAAAGCCAGATACGGCAGTTATCATGCATGGTATCGGATTCAAACTACGTAATTGTTCGTGATGAAAATCGAAGCCCGGGAATTTTAATCACATCTAAATATAAGACTAAAAGATCAGTTCATACAAAACCAGTTTCTACGCATGACTACACATTCAACATGAGAATTTAGGAGGATTACAAGCCTAATTTGGCTAAATTCATGCATGCGAGAGGATAGGCTCTGATATCCAAGCCTAAGGTCTCAAGATTCCCCTCAAAACTGAAAATCAGAATGCAAGAAAATGGGTCAAAGGTAAACAACCGTGCACCTAAGTCCAATATTAACTCAATAGATTCGGTTAGCACCCAAACCGAAGTTAAATCGTCGACGATCATCCAAAGTTCAACTTAAGGGTTGAAATAAAGAGTTCGATCTCCATTCAAACCTTCTCACGTAATCAAGAACAGGTCATGGTTCGAGATTTTTCAAAAAAAAAAAAAGAGAACAGTCTAGGGTTTCCCCAAGAACCCAAAGTCAAGCTCAAATTCCACTCCACTCTTACGAATAGCAATTAATTTTGCACAAAAAAAAACCAACAATGGGTTCGGCCACAATCCAAGACCAAGACTTGTGATTTGCTCCCCAAATCAAAGAGCTAGGGTTTTAGAAAATCAAGCATTCAAGATGAAGAAATCAAATTGAGGCTATTGAACGTGGGTCTTACCTGGAATTCATGAAGAATAAAGCTTGATGTCAAGGAAAAGCTCGAACTTAATTAGGGAAGAATCGAAACCCTAAATCACTAAGTTGAAACCTCAAGATCCTAACCTGGCTCCCAAATCGAACAGAGAAGACTCGAGGAGGTTGAGGGGCTTAAAGAGAAAAGAGGAGGGAAGAGATGAGTTTTCGAACAGAACAAGAACCGTCAAAACGAAGAAATGAAGAAGAAGAACAGTTCGGGTTTTAAAGTCCCCCCGAAATTGAACCAAAATCCGAGCCACCATCAGCTGGCTCGCATAACCCGAGTCACCAACTCCTGACTCGCAAGTAGACGAGTCACCACCAGCTGGCTCGCATACAACGAGTCACCACCAGCTGGCTCGCATACAACGAGTCACCTTTGACTGACTCGCACGCATACGAGCCACCTTTTGCTGGCTCGCAGGTCTGGCGAACTGTCTGGCCAATTCACAGGTGTTTTGGTCCATCGTCAATCATTTCCAACATATACAGTATCCGTATTCGCACTCCAATGGGTATATGAGTTTAAACTGTTTCCCACCCCTGAACGGGAAGTTCCTGGAGAATATCGTATAGAATATTCCTAAGGATAACCCGTTGAACTCCTAAGAGTATACGAGCATAAACTGGTTCTCTCCGCTTCAACGCCAACTTTTGACCAATGTCTGTCAAAGCGTCGACAAAGATAGTCAGCTTAACGACAAATCAATGACACCATTTGGTTTTAATTCAAGATTCCAACAGCGGTCAGACGATAAATGTAGAACCGTTAAAACTTCATCTATCCGACAGAACGCTGATTAGTTTGAAGGACGAAGGAGTCAAGAGATGAAGCCCATTACAGGTCTTTCTGCAGATAGGACCTATCACATCCAAAGTATTTCAGGCTCTTCTATAAAAGAAACGAGACTGAAACACTTTGGAGGGGGTATCTGTAGGGGTTAAAAATTGCCCACAAGGCCTTAAACACAGTTCAAGACGAGGAAAAGACGATAAACGTTATTATCCAAGTCAAGGGAATTCATCCAACATCAGCAAAGCAATGAAATGGATCGATAGAGTGCACAAGTTAACGAAGAGATGAAGCGTGCATAAAACAAGGGAATAGGAAAGGTCACGAATCGTAAAAAAAACATCAAAAAAGTGAACGAAACGCCACTTGGAGGCCTATGTAGGCACGAGTCACCAATTGGTGGCTCGCACCTATGCGAGCCACCAAACGGTGGCTCACACTCATGTGAGCCACCAAATGGTGGCTCGCACCCATGCGAGCCACCAAATGGTGACTCGCACAGTGCCGAGTCACCAAATGGTGACTCGCACTGTTCCGAGCCACCAATGGTGACTCGCACAGTTCCGAGCCACCAGGACTCTTACTGAATACAAAACCTCCCCAAACACGGATTTCGATGATTTTTAAGGATTCTTTCGTCCCAGAACCTCTCCAATTGTTTTGAGGTTATCCCTAAACACGTCTAGACAGTTATAAACTGCAGATGACGTCTAAACACTAATTCTTGTTCATTTAAACCTCTCCAAAGGCCTATAAATAGAAGCCTAGGGTCTTCTTTCAAGGGGATCTGAGATTGAGAAGGCGAGGTGCTGTCAAATTGTCAAGCTAACCACGAATTTCAGAGGAGAATCACCAGATCTTGGCGAACACTTTCATAAAGAAACCCCTTCGAAAGGTTTGTGATTCTTTCTCCTTCTTTCCTCCGGATTAAACTTGGTTTTAATCTCGAGAAGAGCCACAATCTCGCTTGGTCGTGACTGTCGCTTCCTTAATTGTTTCCTTCGTGAAACAAGAGCGTAATCAATTGTCTATCGGGTTTGATCTGCGGCGGTCCACGGACTAACGCGTCCCCGGCACAGGCAAAGATCCCACGCAAAGCAGCGGGAGATAAACAACTGCTGCGTTTTGTTTGAGAAAGTTATAATCTTTATTTTTCGTTGTAAGAAGATCTTATAAAAAGATCAACTTTTCTTTCAGTTTGAACTTGTAATTGATAAACGGTGTAACAGGTTCGAAAGCAATGGAAAAGGCAACTTTTGAACCAAGCAGGGCCCGGGCTGCCCGGCCTGGATTGTTGCCCGACGTCGGCCCTGTTCCAGGCCGGGCCGGGCCCGGGTCGGGCGCCGCTGAGGCAGCCCGGACTCGGGCCCGGAACCCGGCCAGGCCCGGATTTCCGAGCCGGCGGGCTTTTTGGACAGGCCTAAATATGGGCATAAACTGAATTGGGTACACAGATATAAAATGTTCTTGCTACGAAAATTCTCATACATGCTCCTCTATAAGATTCGACCTAACTTAGATTTATTTACTTTTTGTTAATCCGTATCACTTGTGAATACTGAAAGATATTATTGACAATTTAAGTTTATGTTTAAATTACATTGGTCCAAACTTTTATTGTTGTTGGCTGCATAAAAAGTTGTGAAGCCTATAAAACATTATGAGTAAAAACTAAACCTCAACTGGATGTTTCATTTGCTTTCTTGAGCTATGTACTTTCCTTCTCTGTTATTTAGGCTATCTACTTATCCTTTCTTTGTATTTTATTCATCAATTCCAGCAGGTTTTTATGTTCCTCTTAGTTTTGATTGATTTGCCAGACAGTGATCACATTGAAGGAAATTCATGCTAATTATATGCAAATTACGGAATGGAAGACTCTATGTATAACTATACTAAGCATGTAGAGAGCATGAAATACAAAATAGGACCATCCTAATTAAATCTAACATGATCCCTATATTAAAGAGAGCACACAAGAGTTAGAAAGTCATACTTTCGAAGCGTGGTTTGATGGAAGATCGAATAACCCCTAGCTCTTGCTCCTTGTAGTAGTAAATCTCCTCGTAGTGGATCTCCAAGTCTTCAAGTGAGCTTGATAAAATCGGAGTCTTCTTGAGACACAAGACAAGATATCCACCCCAGGGTACTTTAAAATTCTACTACTTCCTCTTGCTCAAAGATTGCTAGAGTTTTGTAAGAGGAGAGCTCTCTTTCATTCCCTTATGGAAAAAACAACTTAGCCAATTTTTCATTAACCTTTCCATAAGAAAGAGAGCTCATATATATAGAATAAAATATGTCATGACTCATCTCATGAGTCATGCCATGAGTCATCTAAATGTAATGATTTCTTTCATGAGTCATGCAATGACTCATCTCATGAGTCATGCAAAGAGTTATGAAGAATCAAAACTATGCGTTAAAACCATGTTCCCAAACCATACCATATTAATGACTCATCTCATGACTCATTAATCAATGTATAATGAAGTGTGTATTTCATAAATAAAAATACCACATCAATACAATATTTCATAAATACGGTATTTCATAATTTTCAATCATTAACTAATAAGTCATCATATGACCAAAAAGTTAATGAGTTGACCAAAAGTCAAATGTTGACCAAAAAGTCAAATAGTTGACTAAAAGTTAATTTTATAGGAAAAATACCGGAATTCATTTTCTAAGCACATAGCATTTTGATTTTACCGATATACATAACCGTTTATGTGCATCCGGTAAAATCATATATGCGTATCAATCATACGCATCACTGTATAAATTGTGTTTTATAGGATTCAAGTACGCACTTGGTGTGACTCTAGGGCCCAACTTAAGAACTCGGTGGTGGATGATATCCACAAGTGCAACAGAGGTGCTAGATACACATGAAGACTACTCGGGTATAAGTTGTGATAAATGTCTGCAAGATGCTAACACAATTTTATCAGGACCACTCAATGATACTATTATACAGTCCGGTCTCTTCGTCAAATCATGTCAAACTATCGAGCCTAGGGTATGGAAAACTGTCAAACCCTAATAGCTCGATTAGTGTTTATTAATATTAAACTCATAACCTATAAGATCAAACTGACACTTAGTTTATCTTATTTACCTCGGCCAAGGATTTCCTGACTATAGCTATATCAAACAATCTTATGACATCAACCCCCTATACTGGGAGAGACGAATCACATATTGGCATCTCAATATCTACTTATGTCTCAGGATGCACCCAAAAAGAACCGTTATGCACAACTTATTGAGAACTGTGGTTAGGTAAAAGTCTAAGTACACCTATACTAACATGTAAGATATTACACTCATGCCTCAGGTCAAGAGACTACTATGTACTATATCACTTGAGAACTTCTATTTGACAGTTAAGTATAATTACCAACTAGATATTCTCAGTGAGTCGTTCAGTTAACTCATTCACTAATGAGTCACCTGTATACTATATCATGATGTCTCACATCAATGATCCAAGAGATGGATCATCATTCTACCAAAGGAGAAATGGAGTATATACTAGTCTTCCCAAAGTGATGATGTCTCATTTCAATACTTTATCGACTAGGAACATTTAAGAATATACGTTAATGACAAATCAGATCTTTTCATTACGATTATATCCAAAATGTCTAATAGTGTAGTATCATTCTAAGGACTATATCTGTATTTTAAAAAATATCAGATAAATACTGACTAAAATAGCATACTATCATTTTAAACAAGGATGTTATATTCATATAGGTCCTGTTATAATATACAATTATTGCCTACAGGGCACCTATATCTAACACACATTTGGTGTGGCTTTCCGGATATAATGGGACCTATGCTGGAGACATTTGATGGCAATTTCAATGACGAGCATATTGACATGCCTCTCAAACTCATATGGAAGACAACTCAAGATGATGTTATAATCAAATACCCCCGACAAGAATCACGAAGAATGTTTAGAATTAAATAATTGGTAGATTTTTTAATTCCGATTTCTATATGTTTTTGGAGTGTAATTTGTTGTATGATATCATCTCTACACAGGTCTTGAGTATTTGTGCATAATATTTTTGGCTGATTTTTTCTATTTGATTTGTCTAACGGCCTAACGGTCGAAACCGTTGGGAAAATATTAGCCCCAATAGTTCCAACTACTAGGGAAAATATTTTTTTTGTTAGGACCGTTGGAGCAAAGTTGGCAACTATTGGGGCTGATATAACACCAACGCGATTTGCCCTAATGGTCTTTTTTGCAGCACCAACGGTTCTGACTGTTGAGGTCATAATTTGCCCCAACGGTTACAATTGTTAAGGCAACCTTGCTTTGTACTAGTGCACCCAAACTATCTACTTTAACTGAATAAAAAAAATTATATTATCTTCTTTTCATACTATAGCAAAAAGAAGTACTCATTGTCTCTTTCTTCATAAGCACTTAATGTATTAGTTGATAGATAATCTGTAATTTATTATCAATAAATAAATATAATCAATCATCCCTCTCATTGCATTAGGGTAGCTTAACATATTCAAAAGCAATATAAACCGACATAGATAAACCATAGAAATCAAAACAATTCATGTGAGGACGGGTTTAATATTTGTTTTAAAGGAAATAAATAATCAAGAGGTAGGATACATGTCAAACCTGAGTTTAGAGAAAACTAAGACCCTTCCACCTTCAAGATACATGCAATGCCCCTCCCCTACCAATGTGGGCGCACCTTATACTTTTTAATACTAATTCAAAATTTTGAAAAAGGTGACAAATAAACTACCAATCTTAGATGAAAAGCTGATAACCTTGCTACATTTAAACTCTCATGTTCACCTACCAGTCTAGACAAGATGAACTTCTCTATTGAAGAATTACAGGAAATCTGCAAAGGAATCAGCAGGTAGAAGCTAGAAACTCTGGCGGTCGACCGCTGCGGTCGACCGTGAACGTGCACAAATCCTACTGGGAATCGGAGCTAGTGGCGGTCGACCGGCGCGGTCGACCGCGGATGACTGTAAGCGATTTTTGCTCTCGGGACTGAGATTCGGTCGACCGCGAGACCCGCGCGGTCGACCGTCGATGAACTGGGCTGGGCCTTTCGGTTTTTGACCCGTTTCGTTTCTGAGTTGTATATAACCAAAATCCTGTTTGTTTAGGGTTAAGGCAAGGACGAATTTGAGCAGTCTTTGAGAGAGGGTTGTTGCATCCAATTGTGGGAGAGCTTTGAGAGATCAAGAGCTTTGTTTTAGGGTTTGGTCTGAGAGATTTGTAACTCTATTTGTATTCCCTTGATTTCTAGTACTAAAACTCCCCCCTCCTTGCCCCGTGGACGTAGGCAACTTGCCGAACCATGTAAATCTCTTATTATTGGTGATTGTGCTTGTTGATTTTGGTTGTGATCTCTCTTGTTTGGATTGTGTGCGATTCGACCGCTTCCGCGCCGAGCACAACAATTGGTATCAGAGCATCAGGTTCGACTTGAGGCTTGTTTGAAGGATTCGTTGAAGGAGTCCTATTTGAAGAGGTAGATCGACAACATGGGTGAAGGAAGCACATCGGGATCGTCTCTTACGAAGACGATACATAGTTTGAGCATCAATAACATGAAGATCGATGTTCCGAAGTATGATGGTAAGATCAATTTTGGTTTGTGGAGGTGCCAGGTGATGGATGCGTTGGACGCTCAAAATTTGGAGGAGACTCTTGAGTTACAAGAGAAACCTGCCGAGATGAAAGCTAAGGTTTGGAAGAAGATGAATAGTAGGGCATGTGGAGTTATTCGGTCATGCTTGACACCGGATCTTATTTATGATGTGATGAACGAGACTTCGGCAAAGAAGATGTGGGAAACACTCAATGAAAAGTATCTTACTGAGAGCAATGAGAATCGGCTTCACTTGAAGAAGAGATTTACCAGTTCAAGATGAAGAGGGGAGTTTCCATTAGGGAGCATGTTAACAACTTCACAAAGCTACTTTCAGACATGGCCAATGTGGATATCATGGTTGAGGATGAAGACAAGGCGATGCTACTTTTGTGTTCGTTGCCCGAGGATGATTATGGTACATTTGTCCTAACTATGATTAATGGAAAAACTACTGTTAGTTATAAGGAGGTGACCTCAGCGTTGGTGAATTATGAGTTGAGGAAGAGTGTTGATGAGTCCTCCGAGAAGGCATCGGGAGATGCATTAGTAGTTCATGACCATGGTTCAAACTGAAGCAGGAGGTCGCAGTCTAGAGGTGCACATCGTGGGATTCATAGGAATCAGTGTGCCTTTTGTAAAGAGGATAGACATTGGAAAGCCGAATGCCCAAAGTTAGATCGAGCCGAGAAGAATAAGGGGAAAGCTGTACAAGTTTCAGAGGTGAATGCTGTCAAGACTAGTGGCAATAATTCAGATTCGGATTCTTCGGGCTATTCGTTGTCTGCACTACCGTCAATTTGTGTTGCCAACTCTATAGAGTGGATATTAGATTCGGGTGCTTCATACCACGTATGCCCTAGGAGAGATTGGTTCTCCAGCTTACAGAAGTTAGAAAGAGAGAATGTTGTGATCATGGGTAATGGACATGCATGCTCTATTGGTGGTATTGGTACCGTTCGTATTCGGATGTATGACGGAGTGATTCAGGAGTTGGAAGGAGTGAGGTTCGTTCCACAGTTGTCGAAGAACATCATTTCACTAGGAGCTTTGGAGGCAGCAGGCTATAAAGTGACCTTGGTGGATACACATTTGAAGGTCACATCGGGGCCATGATTGTGATGAAGGACGTCAGAAGAAGCAATTTGTATTATTTGCTTGGAAGCACGGCGATTGATAGGGAGATGACGACTTCATCAGATTCGGCTAGACTGTGGCGTTGTTTGATGCTGGGTTATTTGATTAGTAATTCCGTGCTTTGATTATTAAGGAGTGCTTTGACCTACAGTTTGAAGTCCTATGAACCCATTAGTATGAGCGAGAAGACCGAGATGGAGTTTGGCATTTCTATCCATCATTCGAGGGGTTTTTTAAGGGGTGTTCATTCAGGCATTCGGGAGCCTTCCAAGGGAGCATTATTGGGAGGTAATAGGTATATGGTTTCCGCAGTTGGGGATTGCTCTAGGCATTGGTGGGTTGCAACCAAATCCTGTTGGTGTGAAGTCCTAGAAGCCTGCAACAGATGGAGGAAGTGTGTTGGTAGAAATGTAACCCGACATTCTGATTATGGTAGGGGTTCTTTCTTGTATTTATACTGAGCTCACGGTAATAGGAGACACTTCATTGGTGTGGAAACTTTGAGGCGACAAGGTGAGATGGCAGATTTGGGCACCTGTTCCTTTCTGGAGGAGGATCGGCGTTTGATCTCGAGAATTGGCATTGGTGTGAAGGCTATGACATGTTTGGGCCGTCTTATGTATAGGTTGCCGACTGTTGCATGTAGAGATATGAGATCTGGTGGAGTTGCTTTAGATTTTGGGTTGTGTCGGATGTTTGGCTACCCAGCACTTGGTCACATTGTGGATGTGAGATTTGATCCGATAGCACATTTGGGATTCAGAGGCGTGTTTGATTATAAGGTATTGGCTTCTGACATTGTTCTGAGCAGGAATGTCACGTTTGACTCTCAGCAGGTGGAGAGTGGTGATCAGATCATTAGGACATCGCAGCGGGTGGAGAGTGATGCTACTCCACGTTGGGTGGAAACTCCAGATCATACTGCATCATTTGGGATTCTAGCTGATGTGACACAGATTGGGAATCGTGTCAATTTGGATGCAGATGATAGGTTGATTGATTCGAGTACAGCTGATAAATGTAGTTTGGATATGGTCATTGGTTCATCTCAGGTAAAGATGTTTGGATTAGTTCAGTTTAGGGCAATTGGAGGTGCTATCAGCCGTAGACTTGATCGTGATGTTGGAGAAGGGTTACGAACTATTCTAGTGGATTGAGGCCTTTGGAGGCCGTTTGGGTGAACTACGTTCGGCTTGATTCCTTGGGCAAGAGGATACGTAGACAGTCTTTCAGATGCAGCCGGTTTGATCAGTTGATTCAGATAGGGGGGGGGGGGGGGAGGAGAAGATCACGTTTTAGCTCTAGATTGGTTCCCTGACTTGTTGAGGGACTATTGGATGATTTGGTGTCGGCTCAGTTTTGGTGAAACATTCGCCAAGGTGGAGAATTGAAGAATTACAGAAAATCAGCAAAGGAATCAACAGGTAGAAGCCAGAAACTCTGGCGGTTGATCGCGAACATGCACAAATCCTACTGGGAATCGGAGCTGGTGGCGGTCGACCGGCGCGGTCGACCGTAGATGACTGTAAGCGATTTTTGCTCTCGGGACTGAGATTCGGTCGACTGCTGCGGTCGACCGCGAGACCCGCGCGGTCGACCGTCGATGAACTGGGCTAGGCCTTTCGGTTTTTGACCCGTTTCGTTTCTGAGTTGTATATAACTCAAATCCTATTTGTTTAGGGTTAAGGTAAGGACGAATTTGAGCAGTCTTTGAGAGAGGGTTGTTGCATCCAATTGTGGGAGAGCTTTGAGAGATCAAGAGCTTTGTTTTAGGGTTTGGTCTGAGAGATTTGTAACTCTATTTGTATTTCTTTGATTTCTAGTAGTAAAACTCCCCCCTCCTTGCCCCGTGGACGTAAGCAACTTGCCGAACCACGTAAATCTCTTGTTATTGGTGATTGTGCTTGTTGATTTTGGTTGTGATCTCTCTTGTTTGGATTGTGTGCGATTCGACCGCTTCCGCGCCGAGCACAACATCTATCTCATCTTTGATTTCATGACAAAGTTGGGATCTCTTACACTTTTTATCATTATAATTTGAATACATAAAATACTAACAAAATAATCCTAGATGAATGAAAGTATATGTGCACCCTACTATTAAAATCCAAGTTAAAATCCAAGTCGATGGAATGTAGTCCTATTACATGACAAGAATGGTACGTGTAATTGATCTTACTAAGAGTAAAATTAAAGTACGAAGGATCTAGTAGGAAGAACAAGTGTAATGAAACCGAGAAGGGGGGAAGATAAAGATCACCCACCCACAAAAAAGTGATCAACTTTTTCCCTCTTTTTTTACTTTGTATGATGGTGTCATCAAAACAATCCTTAAGTCTATTGGATAAGTAAAAAACTTTTGATATTGTTTATATCATAAAGTTAATTGCATGAGTGGGTGGATATTTGGAAGAGTTTAGAGCCCTTAATTTTCTTTGATGACTGATTAATCAAGGGGAAGCAGATCCCCGCAAACATAATACTCGTTAAAGGTCCGGAAAAGAAATTTCCGGCATGGCCTCCAACATTCAAGTTAGTTCAGATTAAGCAAACAAGTATAATCCAGAGTCTAGTTTTAGGGTTTTGCTTGGCATACCTTCGTGTAGTGGAGATAGGCACTATTTATAGCAAACTTGTGGTGGTGGGGGGGGGGGGGGGGTGGGGGGCACATTACACGTTTCGACGGCTGACTAAGTGAGCCAACTTTACATTTAATGCAATGGTGATAGAATGGCTAAAGTACGGGCATCATCTAAGGAGTCATTATGACTTCAGCTCGAGAAGTCATAATGGCTCTGGTTGTGCATTTAATGTGATGGCGATTGGGCGGCGAAGTATGGGCAATGACTAGCCATGCATTAAACGTGACATAACGTTGGTGAAGCTGATAGGTCACTCCTTCATTGGAGATATTCTTTAGTGGAATCCAAGCAAAAGGCGTCTTTCATCTCTTACCCGGATTTCTTTAACAGATCCCGACTTAACGACGTTTTTCGTCTTGGACTCAAATTGTTAGGGAGATAAACGGTGCTCACACCAGGTCGGGTCTTTAGATTGTAGGATTTGGCATGTTAATATGACAAGTGAACAACCTCTAAGAGCTTGTTTTACTTGGTAATTCTCAGAATACAAACAGATGTAATCCATATAGTGTTGTGCAACCATCAAAATAGCCTTCAAGTCTAAGGTATATAGAGTTTGATTCAAAAAAAGGTATCATTTTGGAAAAAAACCACCTCTTGAAATAGAAAGAAGAGGAACCAAAGAGTTGCGACATAATATCCGGCCTGACGAAATTAAAAACATGTGTACAATCAATATGTATACATGTACACGAGCTCTAAATTGAAGATGCCATACTTAGATTACAAATGGATAAGGATTGGTAATATGACATCAATGTTAGAACAAGTGTACAATCGAGCAGAAATGATTGAGAAGAACAAGCACAATAACAAAAGACGAGCAATCGCAAACATAAATTTTTACATGGTTCACCTAGTTTTACTATGTCCACAGTAAAGGCGTTGAGAAATCCCTTGATTGCCTGCCATACAACATCATACATGATAAAGAAATAATAGTAAATCATGTTAGAACATTGTCCGTACAATATCTTTTATTTGACTAATAACAAATATTTGTTTAAGTATAATCTATATTTGAGATGATCTAGAACATGCATATACATGTATAGAACAAGAACGAGGCAAAATGAAGCAAAAAATTAGCACAAAAAGTTGATTTCAGGGATGCACTTTGACCATTGATGATAGCAAGAAGATCATTGATAGTTCCTCTAGTCATTGACGTGCAAATGTTCAAAGATATCTAGATCATCAATGACATCACTTGACCATTGATGGTCGCTCGACACCAATCTATCGTCAAGAGTCATCATCGATGATCAAGTCGGCTAATTCAAAATTTTAGGTTTTAATCACAACCATTTGTTCTCTATCCTCTTCTATATTTTGTGGCATTATGTTCTAGCCTAATTAGAAGACAAAAAGAGAGAGAAAGAGAGAGAGGAAATCTAGGGTTTGAGTTTTGTGATCTAGGAGAGCTTTTCAATCCCCCAGAGTCTCATCAATCGCTCACTTGCTGCACACAACGTCATCCAATCAGTTCACAGTAGTGAGAACTGCCCTTGAAGTTCATCTCCATCATTGTTCTTCATCAAGCTTCACTTAGAACTTTTAAGGAACAATTTGCAAGTTGAAAGGGCTGTAAGATCATTTTTGTATTGAAATAATTGTTAATTATTTTTCTTTTCATTGAACTTCTTTTATAGCACACTAAAGTCAGTTGAATTGAGGACTAGGACTAGTTAAGGCAAGGAGTTACTCATTGTGAGACTTAAGTTAGATGACTCATTTCAGATTGAAACTAGGGTATAGTTTTATAGGCATACTGAATCGGGTCTGTAATTTAGGAGAACTTAATCATAGTGAGAAAACCCCTATGTGAGAAGAAAGAGTGGATGTAGGATTGTTTATTTGAGCCAATATAAAATCTCGCGAACCACTTGTTGGCTGGTTCTATGTTGATATTATTGTTAATTATCATTTATCACTATTAGTTATTTTTATTCCACTGTATATTCTATATTTATGTGAAAAAGGGTAGACAATCCTATTCACCCCCTCTAGGCTTGTATTTCAGATCTAACAAGCGGTATCAAAGCCTAGTTACTCATTTTTAGATTTTACAACCTAGAGTAGAGATGTCGAATCTAACTGTTGTATGGGTTTTTTTTCCTAATGGACATACAATCAACTGACCCCCATTTCTCGATCGGTCAAATTATACCTATTGAAAAGTATGCATGAAAATCTTTTATTGTCAACCAGCTTTGAGATCTGAAATATCATTGAGACTGGATATAATAAACCACTGCCTACTGTCAGCGAGACCATCATGGTCACACCTAGAGATAAATAGACTCTTGGTTACAAAAAGCTTTACTCTTTGATTGCAAAAGCTATGGATGCTCTTTACTATTCCTCAATGTAGGCGTCTTAAAATGCCTATAGGTTCTCGTATGTAGTTCGAGATAGAGAGAAGACGATGAATGTCATTGTCCGAATTAAGGAATATTATTCGACGTTGATATGCGCATGAAGCAAATCGGTGAACCGTTGATGATGAAACAATAAGCTACTGGAATAGCCATTAACCACCAAATCGGCAAAATGACTAGCTCATGCACTCACCAGCCACCTCCAATTGGCCCATGTACTCATCAACCAGCTTCAAGTAGCCCGCGTGCTCATCGGCCACTAAAACAGAGTACCAAATGGCCTACATGCCCGTCGGTCATAGTCAAGCGATCCGCACATTCACGAAATGCATGAAGTGAATCGGGAAAGCGTACAAGTCAATGAAATACGCATAACGATAGAATAAGTCAAAACCTAAAAAACGAGAAAGCCTCTAGTGGCCGAGTCGCCTCAAAACAAGTCAGCCGGGCCAGTGGTTCGGCTATGGACCGAGCCACCATTTGGTGGCTCGGTGTCCGTGCCACCATTTAGTAGCTCGGCCAAGGCCGAGCCACCAAACGATGGTTCGACCAGTTTCGATCCGAAAACGCATTCTTTTCAATTTTGACGGGTTTTCTCAGGATTTGTTCATTCCTGAGTGTCCTAATTGATTGGATGTCATCCACAAACGTGGTTGCACGATTATTAACTGAAGATAGGGCTGAATCTGTCATTCTTATCCGTAAACTTCCAACCGAAGCCTATAAATACAGGCTTAGGGGCTCATTTTAGAGGGGGACATCAAGAGGGCAAGGTGCTGTCAAAATTAAGAGTGAAACCATGAATTTTAGAGGGTTAGCAGATCTTGACGAAGTTTCTCCATAAACAAAAAGAGAGTTCGAGAGATCTAAAACCCCTTTTCCCCCATATTCCTTCGGATTTAAGCTTGGTCTTAAATCCCAGGAAAAATCATAATCTCGCTTGGTCGGGATTACCACTTCAGCGAATACTTCCTTCGTAAAGTAGGAGCTTTGATTTTTAATCTGTCAACCGAATCTGATTCGCGACAGTCCACGAATATCAACGTCCCCGGTATAGGCAAAGATCCCATGCAAATAACAGGCGATAAACATCTGTTGTGTGTTGTTTGAAGGAATTGTAATCTTATATTTTTATTGTGTAAGAAGATCTTATAAAAAGATCGACTTTTTATTTGTTTGAGTTTATTAGAGCATCTTCAACCGTTTTTTCATTTCTCACTTTTGGAGAATTTAGTTAGGTTTTTGATCCAACAGATTCCCCATCTCATTCCCCAAAATAGGGATGGAGGAGAAAAAAATAGAGAAGCTTCCCCAAATCTGCAGCATTCTCTAAATTTTTGGAGGAAAAAAAGGATTCTTCAAAATGGGAAAGCTGTTGGAGTTGGTGTAAAAATGATTTGAAGAATATGACTTTTTCTTCCCCATTTTGGAGAATATTTTAGAGAAGCTGTTGGAGATGCTCTTATAACGGCTAAAGTTGTAATAGATTCGATGATAATAAAAATAGCAATTTCTGACACCAAACACGCTGGCGATCACAGTAGGAGCCAATAGCTTCATTGCCGAAGCTATCGTGTCGCAACCATGAATCCGGATCCTGGTTGATGAGGAGGTCAAGTACGAGTTTGACCAACTAAAATTCGAGGAGTATCTGTCGTCGTCCTCCTCCAAATCCTCTGCCCCTCGCAAGCGCAGGAAGATCAAGGCCTTCGTTGCTGCTGCCATCACGCCTTGCAACGCCCCTCCGGCCTCGAACGAAGCCGGATCTGTAGCTCTGAACTCCTCTTCAATCAAGGAGATAGCCGCTGGTGGCGCACCTACTTTATTAAAAAGAGCTCGCCAAAGACAGCACCAACATCTCACGCGTCGACTCGCCAAGGCTTTGGAGCCTGTTGACAGGATCTACTATGAGGTGGATCTGAAACTTAGAAGGAATCGAGTGCCCTAGCAGCAAACATATGTCCTCTCCTCCAAACCAATAGCAAATGAATGGATCCAAGTTAAACGGACCCGCTCAACCCTCGAGGAGCGCATTCAGAAGCATCACATCTTATTTCCGCACACACGGATTCTCGTGCAAGAAGCGTAGAAGTTGAAGCAAAAAGAGGTAATCAAGAAGCCACTGAAACCATCACCGAAACCATGCTAAGTCTGGAAACTGAAGTCGAAAATGGCATCGACAAAAAGTCAAACAGCGCCCGGAACTGCCGGAATGCGCAAACCACCATATGGTGGCTCGACCAGAACTGAGCCACCAAATGGTGGCTCAGCCAAAACCGAGCCACTAATTGGTGGCTTGGCCCAAGCTGAGCCACCAAGTGGTGGTTCGCACCGGTTCGCTCCCGGTTCGGTTCGGTTCGCACCTGGTTTGTTCGCGGGAAAAACTGATGCTTTCTTCATTGACGATTCCATTGCACTCTTAAAGAACAACTTTTTGCGTTACAGAAAGATCTGGTCTTTTTATAAGATCCGGTTACAATGAAAATCAAACAAAAAAGAAAAAATTACAACTTTTCTCTTGTTTACCGAACAAATCACGAGCTCCTGTTATCCGGTCACTCGCTTACGTGGGTTGTTTGCCTGTGCCGGGGTTATTTGCCGTGGACTACCTTGTGATCTTGATCCGAACAGATCTACGCAATATTACGGGTATTATTTCACCAAGGAAATAATAGCCGGAGGGATTGTTTCACCAAGGAAACAACCGCTCAAATCTCGGGATCAAAGACCAAGCTTTGATCCGGAGTGTAGCAACGTAGATCTGAGATCTCGATCCTCTCGAACTCCTGCCTTTTGTGATGCGGGTGCTCGCCAAGAATCAGATCCGAATGTCCAAGTCTTCAAGCCTTCAAAAACTCAAGCACGAGGTCTCAATCCGGCAGAGTTTCGGCTCTCCAAAAGTTCTTCCAAAAGTCCTCTCACCTGGCCTATTTATAGGCAACCAGATCTGTGCATTTGGCACAGATCTGGTCGGCCACCTCAGGGTGGCTCGGCACTGGGCCGAGCCACCCTGAGGTGCCCTTTGAGTGATTTGTACGAATCAACATTCTTACAGTAATTTGTACTCTCACTCTCACTTTTTACTTGGTCAAACCTTCCTACAGTTAGGGCCAAAACCAAAATTCCCTCTCGATTCCTTCAATGAACGAGAGGCCCACAAATCGAGTGATCAAACCTTCTTATAATTAGGATCGTTTTAAACCCCCTGCTTGGTCAAACCTTCCTACAGTTAGGGTCAAAACCAAAATCCCCTCTCGATTCCTTCAATGAACGAGAGGCCCACAAATCGAGCGATCAAACCTTCTTACAATTAGGATCGTTTTAAACCCCCCACTTGGTCAAACCTTCCTACAGTTAGGACCACAACCAAAATCCCCTCTCTATTCCTCCAATGAACGAGAGGTCCGCTTTCAAATCGAGTGATCAAACCTTCCTACAGTTAGGGTCATCTCAAGCTCCAGTTTGGTCAAACCTTCATATAGTTAGGACCAAAACCACAATTCATTTTCGATAAATGAGAGATTCATCTTTAGTTCGGTAATCAAACCTTCTGACAGTTAGGGTTATCCGATTCTTTTCGATTCTCGGAGTGGAGATCCCACTCTTAGTTTCACCTTTCCGAATTCTGGGGGTGGAGATCCCACCTCGAGTTTCCTTTCCTTCTTTGTTTAGGGAATAGAATATAAAATTCTTCCTTCCCACACTAATCATTTTCCAAGAATTTTGGATTCATTCTAGGTATTTTATCCCGAAACCTAAGCAGGGATAAGTCTGCGCCTAACACGCGCTGCCGGTTTAGTCTTTCTCCGTAGAAGAAGACACCAGAGTTCGATTCTGGGGTATTTTACCCTGAAACCTAAGAAAGGATAAGTCGGCGCCTAACACGCACCGCCGGTTAGTTCTTAACCGTTAAAAAGAACACTCGCTCACATATTCAACATTGTGGCAGGTTGTTATTAATAACGCCAAAATCCATGCCTTATACGCATGGGGAATTTCATCCTGAATCCTAAGAAAGGATATGCCGACGCCTAACACGCGTCGCCGGTTTAGTCTTTCACCGATTGAAGAAGACACCAGAATCCGATTCTGGAGACCTTTATCCCGAAGCCTAAGTAGGGATAAGTCAACGTCTAATACACATTGCTGGGTAGCCTATTCCCATAACAACGGCGAAGTCTACGTATTCAAAGTCGTAGCACAAAGTCTTAGAGGATTCACCCTCTTAGCACAACGTAACATGCGGAACGGAGTTAGACAATCCGCATGCTAGCACGACTCAAACGGTAGTCGGTAAAGGTTAATCAAATCCGTTAAAGGCTGGGGGTTAGCCAAAAATCCTAAAGTCAACGCCTAACACGCGTCGCCGGGTAACCTATTCCCGTAACAAATGGTAAAGTCTATGTATTCAACATCATAGCACAAAGTCTAAGGGAGTTCATTCCTTTAGCACAACGTCACATGCGGAACGGATTAAAACAATTCGTATGTAAGCCTGATTCAAACGGTAATTGGTAAGAGCACGTCAAATCCGTTGAAGGATGAGGATTTGCCAAAAATCCTAAGTCAGCGTCTCATACACGTTGCTGTTTAGTCTTTTCACGGGAGAAAGACGAAGTCTACGTATTCAATATCGTAGCACTAAAAGGGTTAACTCTTTTAGCACAACGTCACATGCGGAACGGACTTAAACAATCCGCATGCTAGCCCGACTCAAACGGTAGTCGGTAAAGGCACATCAAACCCATTGATGGCTGAGAATTTGCCAAAAATTCTATAAATACGAGTCATTGACGCATCAATTTTATGAATTGGTCTCGTGACTCAAGTATCTGCCACACTCCAATACCTTAAGAGCTTAAACTGTGTATACTCCAGAAGACGTACGAGTATAAACTGTGTCGGACGTCGAACAATACGTCGCAATGAAGCCTGGACGCCAGACAACGCGTCGTAATGAAGCTCAAACGCCGGACAACGCCGTCAATCGATGATCAGTTCTATGTTGAAGCAACCAACTCGAGCTAAAAAGTCAAGAAATCAAGAATCGACTTCAAGTTCAAAATTTTGACAACGGTCAGACAATAAATGCAGCACCGGAATCCTTACAGACATTCGACAAAGCACCGAATAGCCTGAAGGAATTGAAGGAATCCAGAACAAAAGCCATTCCAAAGTCCCGTTACACCGACTAAAGGTTGGGACAATCACATCCAAAATATTCCAGACTCTTCTATAAAAGAACGAGACTAAAATACTTTGGAGGGGTATCTGTAGGCGTATAAAATTGCCTATAGGTCCCTTCGCACAGCTTGACACGGGGAATCGACAAATCAACGAACCATCGAGTGACGAGGCGGCAAGGTCAACAAATTGCACGCGATCAACAGAATGTATTCACGTGCGGAATCAATCCAACGGTTCGGGGAGTCAATGAGTCGTCCAACCAAGAACGGACTCGGATGAATCGTGATCGAATCAAGATCAGCTTCGGACTCGAACTCAGAAATGGATTTACTGCCAAATCGGGAATCAAGTCAACAAATCGATTCCAAACCAAGTCAACCACAAACCGGAAACAGCGGAAAAGACC
>BQKN01000185.1:285441-375082 GCA_022839385.1 Asparagus kiusianus
CGATTCATCCGAGTCCGTTCTTGGTTGGACGACTCATTGACTCCCCGAACCGTTGGATTGATTCCGCACGCGAATGCATTCTGTTGATCGCGTGCAATTTGTTGACCTTGCCGCCTCGTCACTCGATGGTTCGTTGATTTGTCGATTCCCCGTGTCAAGCTGTGCGAAGGGACCTATAGGCAATTTTATACGCCTACATGGTTCACCTCCCACAGTCCCGTTTAAGCTTCCGACAGTCCCTGTTTCTATCCTGATGAATCACACACCTCCAGCAGAGCTCCACGGTAGCGTAGACTTGTCTCAATTCAAGATGAGGATGATGGATCGCCTGGGTTCTTTGCATGAGGATCAAGGCAAAGTTTCGATTAAAGAACGCTTGGGCCCATTGACTGAACCTTGAGAAACTCATCAAACTGGGGGTCGCACACGCCCTCGCAACAAGTCAGAGTCTTTCTATAATAGTAAAACTTCTATAACTGACCATCTTGGACTGCGAGTCAGTGTCCAAGATCCCGTTAAGGTCCCGCGCTCACGAAAGCGTGACTCCAAATGTGTGACCCTTAAGAACATCATCAAGGCAACAAGTCCTTAGAAGGAAACATGTTCGTCAGATGACGATGCTATACCTGAGAAGTCGTGTTAACACACGATAGATTGCTCCGGTCATCATGCCGATGAGTTGTACTATCGAGCTGGGGGTACGAACAAGCATCAGAAGAGAAGTACCCGAGAAATGGACTCTCACTGTCCATGCACCAAGATTATCAGGATAGTATTATCAGTATGTAGCTGCCCCAAGACCGATCCACAGAGGGTCTCGGTAAATCTCTAACGGAAAGGCTAAGTCCAAACCAAAGCGTCTCTATAAGAAACGATCAACTGTACAAGATGACGAACTTTCAGAAGTCATAATTGACATGGCTGATAAGGAAAAGTCGGCTCGACCTTCTAGTTCTGTCCCGCTCATATCGTATCGTCTAACTCAGCTACGTGTAGGGACTACTAGATGTAGGGATTATCAGAGAATGCAAAGGGGATTATTCTCGGATGATGAAGCATCAGATGCTAACTCTGCAGTCGCTTCTGACAAAACGGTATCCAATCTAGGACAATCCTATGAAGTGTTTATGATTAACACTAAGGAAGTAGCCAAAATAATTGAGGATGCTCTAGCCAAGCAGAAAGAAGCATTCAAAATTAAAATGGAAATGGCTATGCAGCAGATAAGGGAAGAGCATGACCAACAGATTCGGGCCTTATCTAATCAAATTGGTGAATCTAGTCATCATAATAATGCCTACCGGATAGGTGACGATTCAGGCATGGACGAACACCTTGATGCGGATAACCCTTCCATTGATCAAAATATTAGGGGTGGCCCCACTAAAGGTAACGACGCTGGGGGTGGTCCCACCAAAGATGACATTACCAGGGGTGGCCACATTGCTCCTCTTAGAAATCATCCAAAGCATGATACAGACGAGGACGAGAAGATGAAAAATCTCGAGAGCAAAATCAACACTCTGATGTCTGCTCGAGAGGTGAAGAAGATCGGTATTAAGTGTTCTTACCCAAGAGAGTGAGAGTCGATCCCGTATCCGGTGAAGTTCAACCTGAATAACTTCACGCCATTTGATGAGAAGGGTTCGCCCACTCAGCACCTGATCTACTTCAAGTCCCACTTAGGCATAATCTCCGGTGATGAAGCATTGATGGTTCGGTTATTCGTTGGTATCCTTCGTAGGCCCGCTTTCAATTGGTATCACCTTCTCAAGCCTGGAAGCATTGACAGTTGGGACGACCTAGAGAACTTGTTCCTCGCTCACTTCTTTGATGATGACACCAATGTGTCAATCAGGAGACTCTTCGATGAGAAACAGGAATACGACGAGACGATCGACAACTTCATCAAGCTCTTCTAAAATAAGATGATGAACTACCGAGATCCGATCACAGAAGACTTCATCCTCCAAACCTGCCACAACAACCTCTCTTTGGACGTGTTAGAAGTTATGGGGGTAGCACCGTCCGACACCTAGAAAGAGTTGAAAGTGCACAGAGAGCAGGCCGAATGCTTCCTCAGAAAGAAGAAAGCAAAGAGAAGCCAACCGATGGCTAACCCTCCAAATTCAAGCTTCGTCTTCCGTGATAAAGGGAAGGCCCCTGCAGCTGCTGTTGATGCTAATCATACATCACAATAGTAATCCCGGAGACAACAAAAGACTTCAGATCCAAGATTTCAAAAAGAGTACTCCTTCAAGGACTAAGACATTCCAGTTATTTTCGAATCCCTCCTTAAAGATAACAAGATCAAGCTACCACCTATCACAAATCAGGAAGAAGCTGACAATACTTCGGATCCAAAGTACTGTGCATACCACAGGAGGATCCTTCATCCTACCAAGGCTTGCTTTGCTCTTAAGAGTAGCATCAAAACATTGGTTGAAGCTGGCGTCATAACGCTAAGTTGAGCCGAAAGAGGACTCTAATAAGTATAAGAGTATAAACTGCTCCTTCCGATACTCCAAAGAGTATACGAGTATAAACTGCTTCTCAATACTCTAACATATATACGAGTCTAAACTATTTCCTAATTTTAATGAGAAGTTCCTAGAAGAATATCGTATGTGATATTCTTAATGATAACCCGACCATTCAGTTGAGTACAATGTTAGACCCAGTTTCACAAAGAAAGCTAGGGGTGGATGTAACAAGAACTTCCTGAAAGAATGCTATATGTGGTGTTCTTAGGGATAACCCGGTCACTACAAAAGGGGATGAATAAGAAACTCCCACTTGAACTCTAATGCTTCCAAGAGTGAAACACATCCAATTGCTGGGATCAGTTTCACCAACTTCCAAGCATTCTTTTGCTGAGACGAGATTTGATTACTTCGTTGGATCAATCTTCCCTCATAAAAAACTCCCACTGTTATTGATGATTTACAATCTTCTACCACAAAATCCCTCACTGATCAAATTAATTGACAGTGGGTCCACTAAAATTCTTTCTGGTTTAATCCATTCAAACTCACACTGTGTTTGTGCACTCAACACTCCTATTGTTAGAGTTAGGGTATAATGCTTAGAATTTTAATCTGCCAATCCTTGACGATTGTCAAACCCCTTCGTGTTAAGTTCTTATCACTTAACACCAAGAACCCCCATCGAGTGATCGGTACAAGTCAACACTCCCATTATGATTTGTACTCCCACTCTCACTGCCTACCTAGTCAAACCTTCCTACAGTTAGGGCCACAACCAAAATCTCATCTCGATTCCTTCCATGAACGAGAGGTCCACTTTCAAATCGAGTGATCAAACATTCCTATAGTTAGGGTCGTCTCAAACCTCCTACCTGGTTAAACCTTCCTACAGTTAGGATCACAACCAAAATCTCCTTTCGATTCCTTTCATAAACGAGAGATCCACTTTCAAATCAAGCGATCAAACCTTCCTACAGTTAGGGTCGTCTTAAACCTCCCACTTGGTCAAACATTTCTATAGTTAGGACCACAACTAAAATCTCCTCTCGATTCCTTTCATGAACGAGAGGTCCACTTTCAAATCGAGTGATTAAACCTTCCTACAATTAGGGTCGTCTCAAACCTCCTACCTGGTCAAACTTTCTTACATTTAGGATCACAACCAAAATCTCCTCTCGATTCTTTCCATGAACGAGAGGTCAAATTTCAAATCGAGCAATCAAACCTTCCTACAGTTAGGATCGTCTCGAACCTCCTATTTGGTTAAACCTTCCTACAGTTAGAGCCAAAATCACAATTCACTCTCGATAAATGAGAAACCTACCTTTAGTTCGGTAATCAAACCTTCCAACAGTTAGGATTATCCGAATCTTTTCGATTCTCGGAGTGGAGATCTCACTCTTAGTTTCACCTTCCCGGATTCTAAAAGTAGAGATCCCACTTTGAGTTTCTGTTGGCAACTGGAGATAGAATATAAAATTCTTCTTCTTCAGCTTTGGGAGATAAAATATAAAATTCTTCCTCTCCCGCATCGGGTTCGTCTTTGCCCTAAGAGAAGACATAATCTTTCAATATTATAACTCCTAAAATTCGTGCTTCACACGCACAAGGAATTTTATCCCGAATCCTAAGTAGGAATAAGTCAACGCCTAACACGCGTTACCGGTTTAGTCTTTCACTGATTAAAAAAGACACAAGAATCCAAGTCTGGAGACTTTTATCCCGAAACCTAAGTAGGGATAAGTCAACGCCTAACACGAATTGCCGGTTAGTCTTTTGCCGTAAAAAGGACAAAAGCCCACACATTCAACATTGTGGCAGGTTGTTATTCATAACGCCAAAATCCGCGTCTTACACGTATGGGGAACTTTATCTCGACTCCTAAATAGATATAAGCCTATGCCTAATACGCGTTGCCGGTTTAGTCTTTCACTGATTGAAGAAGACACCAGAGTCTAATGACTTTTATCCTGAATCCTAAGTAAGAATGAGTCAACATCTAAAACGCATTACCGGGTAGTCTATTCCCATAAGAAAGACGAAGTCTACGTATTCAATATCGTAGAACTAAGGGAGTTAACTCTCTTAGTATAACGTTACATGTGGAACAGACTTAAATAATCGGCATGCTAGCCTGACTCAAATGGTAGTCGGTAAAGACTCATCAAACCCGTTGATGGCTGAGGATTTGCCAAAAATCCTATAAGCGTGAGAGTCATTGACACACCAGCTTCATTAGATGGCCTCGTGGCTTTAGGATCCAACAACTTCAGGATAAGATCCATACATACAGATGAATCAGCTTTAATAGTTGGTCCTGTAACCCCAACATTTAGGACCGCCATGCTCCAATGCCTTAAGAGTTTAAACTGTGTAAACTCCAGCAAACGTACGAGTATAAACTATGTTAACGTTGATCAACACATTACAACAAAGGTTAACACAGGTCAACGCGTTATAGTAAAAGTCGAGGCCGGTCAACGCATCGACGATTTCGCCAAAATAAGGCTAAGGAAAAATTTCGGATTAAAGGATGATTCCAAGGAGTTCAATTGTGATTCAGATATGAGTTTCCGACGAAGATAATCAGTTCAAAGTAAACTCAATGACACGAGCCAATACCAACTCACCAATTTTGATTCAAGATTTTGACAACGGTCAGACAATAAACGTAGCGTCAGAAGGACTTTTATCTATTCAACAAAACACTGAATAGGTTGAAGGCTGAAGAAGTTAAGAATTAAAGCAAGCTATAGGTCCATTGACACCGACTGAAGGTGGGACCTATCATATCCAAAGTATTTCAGACTCCTCTATAAAGGAATGAGGTTGAAACACTTTGGGGGGGGGTATCTGTAGGCGTCTAAAAATACCTATAGGTTCCCGTTAGACGTTATTGTCCGAATCAAGGAAGATTATCCGACACCGATAAGCACATGAAGCAAATCGGCGAACCGTTGATGATGTAGCAATAAGCTACTGGAATAGCCATTGGCCACCAAAAAATCGACAAAGCGACTGGCTCGTGCGCTCACCGGCCACCTCTAATTGGCCCGCGCACTCATCAACCAGCTTTAAGCAGCCCGCGTACTCATCAGCCACCAAAACAGCGTACCAAGTGACCTACACACCCGTCGGCCACTGTCAAGCGATCCGCGCGTTCACGAAATGTATGAAGTGAATCGAGGAAGCATACAAGTCAACGAAATACGCGTAACGACGGAACAAGTCAAAACCTAAAAAACCGAGAAAGCCTCTGGTGGCCGAGTCGCGTCAAAATGACTCGGCCGAGCCAGTGACTCAGCCATGGGCTGAGCCACCATTTGGTGGCTCAGTGGCTAAGCCACCATTTGGTGGCCCAGCCAAGGCCGAGCCACCAAACGATGGTTCAGCCAGTTTTGATCCGAAAACACGTTCTTTTCGGTTTTGACGGGTTTTCTCAAGATTTGTTCGTTCCTGAGTATCCTAACTGATTGGATATCATCCACAAACATGGTTACACAATTATTAACTAAAGATAGGGCTGAATCTATTGTTCTTATCCAAAAACCCCCAAATCAAAGCCTATAAATACAGGCCTAGGGGCTCATTTCAGAGGAGGACATCAAGAGGGTGAGGTGCTGTCAAAATTGAGAGTGAAGCCACGAATTTCAGAGGGTTAGCAAATCTTAGCGAAGTTTCTCCATAAACAAAAAAGAGAGTTTGAGAGATCTAAAACCCCTTTCCCCCATGTTCCTCCGAATTTAATATTGGTCTTAAATCCCGAGAAGAGTTGTAATCTCGCTTGGTCTGGATTACCACTTCAGCGAATACTTCCTTTATGAAGTAGGAGCTTTGATTTTTAATTTGTCAATCGGATCTGATTAGCGACGGTCCACGGATATCAACGTCCCCGGCACAGGCAAATATCCCATGCAAGCAATAGGCAGTAAACGTCTGGTGTGTGTTGTTTGAAGGAATTGTAATATTATATTTTTATTGTGTAAGAAGATCTTATAAAAAGTTTGACTTGTTATTATTTGAGTTTATTGTTACGGCTAAAGTTGTAATAGATTCGATGATAATAAAAACAACAATATCTGACCTAAACCCTTAACTACTGAGGAATTTAATCATGTATCAACCTATTCAACTTTAGACAAATTAGAAGAGGAAATTTCTGATAATGAATTATATCCTTTCTACGATGTTTGAAAAATATGATGAAACGTTGGGCCAGTTTGATAAATTTGTTGATTAATATAACACTTCAAAAAGAATACATTTGAATCTAAAAAAGAGTATGACCACTAGCAAAAGAATTTAGAAACCTCCACTTTAAAATCGAGTGTATCTAACATGACAAACATGAACCCTTTATCTCATGATTGCATTGAATATTCCTCTCATAAGACAAAATTTAGTTTGCTAACTCAAGAGCTAAATAAATTAAAAATTGAAAATGAGAAAGTCAATGATCTGTTAACTACACTATCACATGAAATCTCTCTTGAACAAAAAAAGATTGAAACCTGTACTACCATTGTGTTTGAGAAGCAAAAGGCCAAAAAATTTTTGACTTGAAAAAAGGCATTAAAATTGGACTCAAAAGGTCTAAAATATGATTCTCTCCAATCAAAGATTCATAAAGGTAAAAACTAAATTTGACTATTCATACTTAGAAAAACATAAAAGTTTCAAGACTTCTTTGTTAAAGGAAACAATATCTCATTTTATCAACCCATTTAGAATGTGTCACCTATAACATGTTATTTGTGTGGAAGAATGAGATACCTTTCAATGTCATGTAGGACTCAATATAGGATAAAATTTGTAAAATAGATTTGGGTACTATGAGGAATGATTACTAACCAGAGTGGACCTTCTTGGATGCCTAGACCATGTGCCACTTCCTTCACGTAGGTACATTAGAGAGCTAAGCAACAATGCAGCACATGGTATTTATATTCGGGCTACTAGCGATACATGACGGGAAAGAATGAACTATAACTTATCATCGATAAAAAGAAAAATGAAAATGTGACTTTTGGAAACAACAATAAAGGTAAAATTGTAGGGGTTTGTGATATAGGTAATGACTTTATTAAACGCATAAACGTATTACTCATTCATAATTTGAAGTATAGTCTTATTTCAATTAGTCAGCTATGTGATAAAGGTATGTCTATTCTTTTTAAATCCACTATATGCAAAATTATTGATACAAAAACAAATTCAGTTGTTTTTACTAAAAATATACATGCTAATGTTTACACTCTAAACTTTAATAATATCAAATATAATATTGCAAAGTACCTGGTTGCAAGAGGGGAAAATCATGAGCTTTAGCACATAAGGCTTAGACATTCAAGCACGAGACTATTATAGAAATTCTCAAAGAAAGAGCTAGTAAGAGGTTTCTCCTTCTCTACATTCAAGAGTGAGAGTTTATGTGAGACTTGTACGAAAAGTAAATTTATTAGATCTTCTTATAATTTGAAGAACTAGGTGAGCACTACTAAACCTTTCCAATTGCTTCACTTAGATTTATTTAGTCTTGTGTCCACACAGAGTTTAGGAGAGAAAGAGTTATTGTTTGCTGGTGCTTGATGATTACTCTATATTTATATGGATCATGTTTTCAACTAAGAAGATTTATTCACTACTAGAAATACGACAATTACCGACGGATATATAGCAACGGAAGTTTCCGTCGCTATAAGTTAACATATAGCGACAGAACTATCCATTGCTATATATCAGTCAGTAATTTTGTTTTACCAACGGATTATTTAGTAATGGCGACGAAAAACATCCGTCGCCATTAATTTAGCGACAGAATATATCCGTCGGTAAAATACCGATGTTAATAGTTCTTTTAGAGATGGCTTTTCCATCACTAAAAGTTTATTTTCTGAAAAAAATTTAGGGCGCGGGATTGCCCAAAAAATTTAGGCAAACGAGCGCCCAGAGATAAACCCTCGTCAGATCCCTCCCTCTCCCCCACCCCTTCTCTCTCTCTCTCTCTCTCTCTCTCTCTCTCTCTCTCTCTCTCTCGTGGTCTCTCTCTCCCCCCGTTCTCTTTCTCTCTCCGCCGCCATCACTGTCGACCACCACCATCACTGCCATCACCGTCGACCACCACCACCACCGCCATCGCTGCGCCCCCACCATCGCCGTCGCTGCGCCCCCTCCGCCATCGCCGCTGTGCCCCCACCACCGCCCCTCAAGGTGCCATTCTCCCCCTCACTCAATCTCTATTTTTCTCCCCCCCTTCATCTCTCGATCTCCTTCTCTCTGCCTCTCTCCCGTCGGCCGACGCCGGCGACACTGGTGGTCGGTATCGGTTGACGGGAGAGAGGTAGAGAGAAGGAGATCAAGGGATGAAGGGCGGAGAGAAAATTTAATTTTTTATTTTTTAATTATATTTTTAATTATAATTAGAATTTAATTTTTGTAAAACAAATAAATTATGAAAAATAACCCAAACCCTAATAAAAAACCAAAACCCTAATAAATAAATTGAGTGTGATTTATGGTTAGACGAGGGTTAGGGTTAGGGTTAGGGTTGGGTGAGGGTGACGGTGAGGGTTAGGGTTAGGGTTAGGGTTAGGATTAGGGGAGGGTGAGGATTAGGCGAGGGTTAGGGTTAGTGTTAGGGTTAGGGTTAAGGGAGGGTGGGGGGTAGGGGTAAGGGTTAGGGTTAGGGTTAGGTGAGGGTCATGGTGAGGGTGAGGTTGAGGGTTAAGGTTAGGGTTAGGTGAGGGTGGGGGTGAGGGTAGGGGTGGGGGTGGGGGTTAGGGGAGGGTGAGGATTAGACGATGGTTAAGGTTAATTAGGTGAGGGTGGGTGTAGGGGTGGGGGTTAGGGTTAGGGGAGGGTGACGGTTAGGGTTAGGTGAGGGCGGGGGTGAGGGTAGGGGTGAGGTTAAGGGTTAGGGTTAGGGTTAGGGTGAAGGTGAAGATGAGGGTTAGGGTTACAGTGAGGGTGAGTGTGAGGTTAAGGGGTTAGTATAACTGTTATATCGCTAATTACATAGAAATTGCACACACTATGCACTCATATTTTCGAGCCGTAGAATTCCCCATCCAATAAATACTATATATAATCTCTTTATTTACTTGTCACATACGTGTACGGGATGGTTGGCAGATACGAGACCATCGTATTCGGTCTGACAACCTTTTCATACTCGTATGTGACAGGGGGCTTATATATAAATATTTATTGGATCTGTCCAGTGTGGATGGGTTAGGTATGTAAATATGGCGTGTATCTGTATTTACGTGTGTTCTTGTGTACTTTCTTTTCGTCAGAGTTTCAACAGCGCTTACTCATTGTTCTCCGTGTACTATAGTGTACTAGGAGAACAACGGGTAGGTACTGTCAAAATTTTGACGAAATAAAAGTACACTTGAACACACGTAAATACATATACACGCTACGTTTACATACCTAATGGGATAGAAGCCTTCCTCTGATAGCCGGTCACACACGCTTGTCCTAACTTAAAATGATATATATAGGGATATACTCACTTCCATTGCCAAAATTTTAACAAAATAAAAGTACACTTGAACACACGTAAATACATATACACGCTGTGTTTACATACCTAATGGGATAGAAGCCTTCCTTTGACAGCCGGTCACACACGCTTGTCCTAACTTAAAATGATATATGTAGGGATATGCTCACTTCTATTAATTTTTAAATTCTAGATGCGGACAATTCCTGACAAATCGTTCATGAGCATACCACGTAATCGAAGGCATCTAGACACCTGATACAAGGATGGGATAGAAGCTTTCTTAGCCTACTCTGACACCAACCCTCTATGGTCACTCAGCGGGTTGATTTTCTGTCCTTGTAAGAATTGTAGGAATGGTAAAATGCTCACTAGGGGTGACGTAAGTTTCTATCTGTTAATCAATGGATTTGATAGCTCTTATGTATTTTGGAGTTATCACGGTGAAGGCGTCCTAGTGATGCAATTAGAGGAAGAGTTTACTGATATCGACAATCCGACAATTGACACAATTGATATGTTGGAAGATATTCTTACCGTGCCGTCTTCGAGTGATGTTAACACTACTGATATGTTTCAAGATGTAGACCGATTGATGAGACTTGTTGAAGAGAACGAGTCACCGTTATACGAGAGGTACAAGGAGTTCACAAGGCTTTCTTTTATGCTGAGGCTTCTTCATATCCAAACACTCAGTGGGATGGCTGTTACACATTTCGAGATGTTATTAGACTTGCTCAGGAAAGTCATTCCAGGCAACGAGAAGAGCATCCCTGCAACTTATTATGAAGCTCACAAAATTATTGATACGCTGGGGCTTGATTACAAGAAGATAGACGCATGTCCTAATGACTGCATCTTGTACAATAAGGGTAATGAAGGTCTAGAGGAATGTCCGACATGTCATGTATCATGCTGGAAAGAACATACGGGCACATCTGAAGGCATATCATCCAATAAGCAGAGCAGAATCTCTGTGAAGGTTCTTCGATATTTTCCAATTATTCCTAGGCTGCAGAGGTTTTATATGTCTGCCGAGCTGGCTGAGAATATGTGATGGCATTCGACCGACCGCAAAGAGGACGGGAAATTGAGATATCCTGCTGATGATGAGGCATGGAAGCACATCGATTGTATATACCCTGACTTTGGTAAGGAGTCTCAGAATATTAGGATGGGGCTTGCTAGCGACGGATTTAATCCGTTTGGAGTAATGAGCTCTGCTTGGTCTACCTGGCCAGTGTTGCTGACACCGTACAACCTACCGTCGTCGATGTACATGAAGCAGCCGTACATGATAATGTCACTCTTGATCCCTGGAAGATATTCTCCTGGAAATGACATTGATGTTTTCCTCCAACCATTAATTGACGACTTGAAGCTTCTCTGGGAAGAAGGCGTCAGCACTTATGATGCTTATGGTAAGGAGGCTTTTCGTATGCGTGCAATGGTCATGTGGATAATTAATGACTTCCCAACATATGCTAACTTGTCTAGATGGTCGACGAAGGGTCAGAT
This sequence comes from Asparagus kiusianus, assembly GCA_022839385.1. NCBI lineage: Eukaryota > Viridiplantae > Streptophyta > Magnoliopsida > Asparagales > Asparagaceae > Asparagus > Asparagus kiusianus. Next base: position 296,953 of record BQKN01000185.1, read on the forward strand.
TGCTTGTCCGGTTTGCATGTTAGATTATGAGGGAAAGTTCCTGAAATACAACCGTAAGTTCTGTTATTGGCAACACATAAGATGGTTGCCTACAGGGCACAAGTTCAGAAAGTTAATAAGAAAGTTCAACAGCAATCCAGAAAACAGACCCGTACCACCAAGGCTGACCGGGGAAGAAATATTTGAGCTTCTACATCCTCTAACTAGAAAAATATTTGGAAAGAAAAGATTCAATAAAGAAAATCCATTTGGGGTTAGGAGAAAAATATTGAAGTAAAATTGGAAGGGAAAGGGAAAGGGTAAGCAATTTCTCAAAGGCAATTCGAAAGGAAATAAGCCTCGCAATGTCCAATCGCATGGGCGTGTCTTTAAGGGTACTGAACTTCCGTATGGATGGTCAAAATTCAGCATATTTTATTAATTGCCATATTGGAGAAGTTTAAAAATATGTCACAACTTGGATGTTATGCACATCGAGAAGAACATATGCGAGAATCTCTTGAACACTTTGTTGCAGGATGAGAACAAATTGAAAGATGACTTAAGAGCACGTCGAGACCTAGCAGAATTGAACATCCGTCCTGAACTGTAAGCTATAGATAAGGGTGACGAAAAGTTTGAACTCCCAGCCTCCCGTGTCATACTGTCGAAGGATGAGGTCTATAGTATGTGTTTATTTCTAAAGTTCGTGAAGACACTAGATGGTTATGATTCAAACATTTTAGCAAATGTGCATATTGAGGACATGAAAATTTTGGGACTCAAGACACATAATGACCATCATATTCTATTGCATCAACTTCTCCCGGTTGCGTTGCGACATGTTGAGAAGGAACTCGCGATGGTGGTAATAGAATTCTACGGTTTCTTCAAGAAGTTGTGCTCCAAGGTGATTGATGTCAGAGAGTTTGAAGAATTAGAGGGACGTGTAGCTAATACACTGTGTAAAATGGAAATTCTATTTCCACCCTCGTTCTTTAAGGTCATGGTGCATCTCACAATACATTTAGCATATGAAGCCCGCATCGCTGGACCAATTCAATATCGCTGGATGTACCCTGTGGAGAGGTATTTATTATTATAATGCTCAATTAATATTTGTCAAATTACGTTACTAAGTTTTATTTTGTCATAAATCATGAAACTATATGCTTGTAGGTATTTGGGTTTCATAAAACATTTGATGCATAACCGTGCACGTCCTGAAGGATCGATAGAAGAGAACTACATAAATAATGAGAGTTTGAACTTTATCTCTCGTTACTTGCAGGGTGTGGAGATAAGGCTTAACCGTCCCCAACGAATAATTGATGGAACATTCTATAATGATCGTGGGGAGGACACTAGATTCCCCATAATGGAGCTAGATCAAGCCCACACATATATCCTGAGCAATGATACTACATTTAACATATACGTGGCATAAGTATTTAACTGTTTGAATCAGATCATAGCACATCACAATAGCTATCTCTATTTAACTGTTATAAATGATTTTATTCTAGGCTTCACATCCAATATGTCCAGACTATTCTTAAATGCAGAACAAAAAATAAAAGAGTTATGGACACACACTCTGAACAATTCCCTACATGGCTGAAGGGTGAAGTAAGATCTATTTACATTTCTGATTCGTATATCAAATATACGTGCCTGCCAACAGATATTTAAACTATTTGTTTCTTTTCTTAAAGGTTAACCGACGGATTACGAATGGAGTTAACCTGTCTAAGAAAATATGTTTATATGCGAGAGGTCCTTCTAACATGGTTAAGCGTTATGGAGGCTACTGTATCAACGGCTTTAGGTTTAACACCATCGGTTTCGAAGAAAGACGACAAACACAAAATAGCAGTGTGTTCTGCTCCTTCTCGCAACTATCATACGCTAGTTCAAAAGTTCTAAATCCGATACAAGGTGAAATCTACTGCTACGGTCAGGTAGAAGACATCGTGGAGATTTTCTATGAGATTAATAATGAAGTTAGACATGTGATGTTTAAGGTTCGTTGGTGTGAGCTGAAAAAGACGAAGGATGACTACGGTTGCACACTCGTTAATCTTAACAAGGAAATATATCAGACTAAAAAGTACATGTTAGCTGCTTATGCCAAACAGTGCTTTTTTATGTCAAAGATATAATAAAAAATGACGAATGGGTTGTCCTTAAGAATCCGCCTAGATCCTACATTCATGAAGCCGTGTCTGACGAAGATCACGAAGAGGTTATCTTGGCCGACGAAATAGTTGCTGAGTTTTCATTGACACAAAATAATAATCTGGTGGATAAAATTGCACTGGCGTGCCCTGATGTACCTGCGATTATATATGAGCCAAGGCGTAAAGTTAAAAAACGAGTCCACGACAGAGTCGATAAAACTATAAGGACATTCCTTTTGTCGGCACACACACGGTCGCAGGCTAACCGCACACGGTCACAGAGTAGAGCCTCAACATCATCATAATAATATAATACTTGGTTATGATTTAAAAAGAAAATTCATGTATCAGTTTGACTGGTTATCATGTATCAGTTTGTGTCATGTATTATAGTATTACCTTTATATTATCTGTTTGACTGGTTATCATGTATCAATTTGTGCCATGTATTATAGTATTGCCTTTATATTATCTGTTTGACTGGTTATCATGTATCAGTTTGTGTCATGTATTATAGTTTTGTTGGATACTAATTATGTTTTCAAAGTATAGATGACAAAAGGATTACATAAGAGAGCGTTTGAGAGACTTTTTAGTAGACATTCTGGAGGTGAGGCACATGGCTCTACGTCAGGTATTTTTATTTATTTATTATATCTGTACATTTCTATAAACTATTAATATGAGCCTAACATTATTTTTTAATATTTCCTACATAGGATGCAGAGATGCTACACATGACTCGCCGCCACAGGACACAGGACGAGGAGATGCTCCACCTGATACGGAGACACTCGTTGATCCTACCCAGCATGCGAAGATGCCGCCGTCGCCGCCTCCACATGCAGATGCATTGGAGGAGCGCCGATATGAGCCGTATAGCGCAGCTGTAGAAGCTGCGCTACTACCACCGGATTCTATTACAGATCAACGAGCCCACGGTCCGGCCAAGGTGAAGGGGGATTGAGATGCTTATCATGCTTTGCGACCTATCACACAGCATAGGTACGAACAGGCAAGGCGTAGATGCGTCAAATTGAAAGGTGTGTATAGATTTTTATAGTTTATCTGTTAATATTTTAATTTGTATTATCGATATTGATTGATTTATATTTCACCTGAATTTCATTTTTTCATATGTACCGAGTGACCTACTAGGCACGACCAGGGTCGTACCAAGACACAGAACCTCATCCCAGATATTCATCGGAGGGCCGTGATCCGATGGGAGAACGGCATGCCTGTCGGGCCATTTGCTAACGTTTTCAACAATTTCCTCGCCGTTTTAGCCAGAAGACATGATTTTTTCAATATATTTTTGACGTGGAAGTCGCAGTGGATTGATGCGCTGGTGGCTTGTTAGAGATTTATACGTGTGAGTTATTTATTTTAATTCTTATAATTATTAGTCATTTTATTATTTTGTTTAACACACTGATTTGTATCTCTTTTTTCATTATATGCTGAAGCGATTTTTCTTTCTTGACGACTTGTGCTTGGACTTACTGCTTCTCGTTCAAGAGGTGGCGGTTTGAGCTGAAGAGAAAATATTTTATTCAAAGAACAGAAGATTAGGAGCGCTACTGGCATCTTGACGAGAGCGTAGATGGAGTAGATTTTTTTGCACTTTGCGATTACTGGGACACGACCAAAATTCAGGTATTATTAAAGTATATATTTTCATTTATTGTTTGAATTTCTATATTGTATCTGTTTAACATTGTTTTGTAGGGTCAAGCTAAAACAGCAAGGAGGAACCGCAATGCGCCCCATAGTTACGAGCATCACGGGGGCTCCAGGTCCTTCAGCCAGCATTATTATCAATTAGCGCTTGAGGTATATAACATATTAGCTCTTAGGTTATTAATTTGAGTATAATTTATGTGTTATGAGTTAATGATATATTTGAATAAAATAGGTAAGGGGAGATCTTGGGCATTTTGCAGATCGTATTCTGACTTCATGGAGCCCAAATTACGCCGATGAAGAGAAGAAAGTGCAGAACCAGGATCTGGCTGTAAGTAGCAGTTGATTTGTATATTTAATTTTTATAACAATGCATTATTAATATGTCGACTTGACCGGGTTGTTTTGGTATAACGCAGGAGAAATTACATGCTAAGGTACAGAAGCAATTATCACAGACTCAGGTCGATTCTAACACTCCGACCCGACTAAGTAGAGAGGAGGAGGATAGCATCATCGAGACGGTCATTGGACCGAGTAGGAAGAACAGATACCGGTGGAGAGGATCCGAGCATCGGCCGCACGAGTCCAGTAGCACCTACGAGTCTGCAGCACAACCAATATGCAGTTCTTCTCAAGACCCGACTATAGAGTAGCTGATGAAAGCGATGGAAGATTGGCAGTCGCATCGGGAGTCAGAGCTACTCCAGATGGCGGAGGAAGAACGGAGGCGCCGGGAGCAGAGGGAGCTGGAATTCACCCAGTTCATATCGACTCTGCCTTCTGATTCTCAGGAGGCATATAGGAGACGGTTTATGGTGGATCAGGTAATATATATATTTTTCTTTTTTTAATTAAATGAATTAAATATAAAATTCTTACTTAGTTATGAGTATGCCATGTGACTAAATGATATCACACACACACACACACACCGATGCACACTGATACAAACTGTTACACACAAACTATAACTCTCTCTGAAACACAAAACCAAAAATATATACTTAATGTTTTTATGTGATGGTGGTGTTGATGGTGCGTGCGTGCGTCGATGGTTGTATTGGTTAGTGAGTTGGTTATTTGGTTGTTGTTTTGTTTTGTTGTGGTGCATTCGTGCGTAGGATCGTTGGTTATGTTATTGGTGGTAGGTGTTTTCGTCGTAGTAGTGGTGGTGGTGGTGATGATGGAGGGGGAGGGGGTGGGGGGTAGAGTTTGGTTGGTTGGTGGGTGGGGTTGGGGGATTGTTGTGATGGTGGTGGTGGTGTTGTTATTGTTGTGTTGTGGTGGTGCATGTGTTGTGTTGTCGTGGTCGTTATATGCGTGCTTGATGTTAGGTTTGGTCATGATGGGGGAGGGGGAAGTGTGGGGATTGGGTGGAGCTAGGTACTCATGCGTGCGTGTGTACGTGTTGGTGGAGATAGGTACGCATGCGTGCGTGTGTGCGGGTGGGGTTAGGATGTGTGCGTGCGTTGTTAAAAACATGTGCGTGCTTGCGTATAATACATAAAAATATGCCATGATACTCTCTCCGAAACATATAACATGTAAGAATATGCCATGATACTCTATTATTGCTATACTTACATGTCATGCCATGTTGTTTTATAATTTGTTACTTTACTGCAAAATTCAGTTTTTGATGATGTACATATTGCTCTATAACTCTTGTTAACGTTTTATTTATATTTTTAGGCTGGGACTTCTCGACAAGGTGGAGCTGGTGATGAGGATGATGATGATCGGGACTGATTTGATTTGTTTTAACATTGAAAATAATGGGTGTGCTGTATAAATAACATTTATAATGTTAGGATATTTATTATGTTTTTAGTGAAATATGTGTTATATATGCGTGAGAAAAAATATGTGTTATATGTGCTTGTGCTGTGTAAATTTATTATATATGTTTTTATTGTGAAATATATTGTACAGGGATTTTAAATTTCCAAAAAAAAAATTTAAAAAAAAATTCTGCTAATTTTTAGCGACGGATTATCTGTCACTGAAAAGGCTTTTGGCGACGGAAAATGGATACAGCAAATAGAAACTAACACTCACTTTTGGCGACGGATTTTGCATCGCTAAAAGTTTTGCTGTCGCTAAAAGATATAGCGACGGAAGTTGTCGTCGTAAAAAAATCCAACATAAACGACAGATTTACCATCACTAAATATCCGTCGCTAAAATTTAGCGATGGAAATGCCGTTGCTAAAACTTGCTTTACTTATCCTAGTTTTAGTTACAGAATTTTGGCGACGGAACTTTTATTTTTCCGTCGCCAAAAGTCCAGTATGTAGTAGTGATTACTTTAAAGTTCTTGAATATTTTTGAAAAGAGTCAAAAAATAAAAAGATCTTCCAATCGTATCATCGTGTTAGACCATGTAGGAGAATATGAAAATAATTTTTTTAAAAATTATGCTAATAAGGGAATCACTTACGATAATTCTTCCCCTCCAACACCTCAACATAATAGGGTAGTCGTGAGAAAGAATCAAGCCTTATAAGAAATTGCTAGAAACATTTAAATGAATATAAACTTCTAAAGCAATTCTAAACAAGACAGTTAATACGACATGCTACATAAGTAATAGAATCTATCTAAGATAAAACTTCTTTTAAGCTTTACTATCAAAAGTCCTTGAGCATTGCATTTCTTTGTGTTTTCATGGAAAATTTTATTTTTCAATACAAAAGATCAATTAGAAAAAACTTAATCTAAAGTTGATGAGTGTGTGTTTTTAGGATACTCTTCATGTAGCAAAGCATATAAAGTTTACAAGAAAAGAATGAAGAGTTCATCCATACATATTAAATTTAATGAAACTCACATTTCTATTGTTTCTATTAATAATGCAGATGACCCTCTTGTGATGAATCTCAGTGATCAGGTTGAATAAGAAAGGACATTGATGGAAGATGAGAAAAAGACTTAGGAGAAAATTAGGGACAAGCTTGATAACTCAGCCCCTAAAGATTCAAATCTCTTTCCAAATCCATTTGATTCAAAAAAGTAGCAAGAAGTTTCAACCAAAGATTATCCTAAAAAAATCATCATCCACTTAACCACTTGAATAATTACTATTGATCCTTAGCAATATCAGGTGTAAGTGAAGATAAAAATTCCCATCCTTTCTAGGAGAGTGCTATACATATGTTAATTTCATCTCTGAAATATAACTTAAGAATGTGAATGACGCTATAAGTGAAGAAAATTGAGTAATTGCTGTGCAAAAAGAACTTAGTCAATTCACAAGAAGTAATGTATGGAAATTAATTCCAAAACCTAATGATTACGCCATAGAAAGAACTATATGAGTTTTAAAAAATAAATTAGATGAAAAAGATAATATCATGAGAAATAAGGCTAGGCTTGTTGCTAAAGGTTATGATTTCAATAAAACTTTTGCTCCAATTTTTAGACTTGAGGCCATCATGATTTTGCTTGCATTTACTTATGATAAAGGCTTCAAGCTCTATCAAATAAATATAAAAAGTGTCTTTCTGAATGAGTATCTCGATGAAGAAGTCTATGTAAAACAACCTTTAGGTGTTGTTGATCATGTTTTTCAAGAGTATGCGTATAAGTTAGATAAAGCCTTATATGGTCTTAAACAAGTACCTCGAGGCTAATATGATCGTCTAAGTTCTTTTCTATTAAAACATAACTTAAATAAGAGGTTTGGTGACAATACCTTACTTGTTCAATTTATTGGTAAAGATATTCTTATTGTTCAAGTGTATATTGATGATATCATTTTTGGAGCTACTAATAAGGATCTTTTCTATAAGTTTGAGAAGTTGGTGCATGATAAGTTCAGAATGAGCATGATGGTTAGAGCTAAAAATTTTTCTAGGATTTCAAGTGAAGCAGACAAAAAGATGGTGCATTTATTATGCCGGAAAAATAAATAGGAAAACCTCTAAAACCCTTCAAAATGAACAAGCTTAAAGTAGCTTCAATGCTGATGAGTTCATCGACAAAGCTTACGAAAGACAAAACGGAAGTGTCCCTCAATGAAAAGATATATAGAGGTATGATTAGTAATTTGTTGTATCCTAATGCTTTTTGTCTTGATATCATGCTTTCTATATACTTGTGCATGAGATTCCAAGTTAATCCTAAGGAATCACATTTCAAAGCTATAAAATGAATTTTCTAATATCTTATTAGAATGCAAAATTTCTGTTTATGGTTTCCAATGTGCAATTATCTTAATCTAGTTTGATATTTAGATAGTGATTATGTTTGGTATTCACCTATCTAAGAAAAGCACTTAGTGGTACAGTACACCTTCTATGATATTCTGTTGCGTCTTGGTCAAGTAGGAAACAAGACTATGTTGCCCTATCAATTATTGAGGTTATACATTGCACTAGGTAGTTATTGTGTACAAGCCCTTTGGATAGCTTTAACTCTATAAGATTTTGACATTACCTTTAAGAAAGTTCATTTTAGGTATGACAACTAAAGTGCTATTGACTTGAGTAACAACCTAGCATACCATTACAGACAAGACACATAGATGTTAGGCATCACTTTGTTAAGGACCATATTTCTAAGGAGAATACTCAAAATGATTTCATCCTCACCCATCCATAGCTTGTTAATATTTTTACTAAGCATTTACCTGAAGACTATTTCATTAGACCGAGACAAAAATTAGGCATTTTATCTCTTGAATGCTTCTTTTTTGTACATATATTATTTTTATTTTTGTTGATTTTTTGTTATATTTTTTATTTTTCATTTTATCTTTTTTCTTTTCTTTCTTATTTTTGTTTTCTTTTTTGTATGAATATGTTACGCACAATTCACATTTGTTTTGATTTTTGTTGCTTTTTTTGTTTTATTTGTTTTGTAATCTATATGTGTATTTGTATACACAAAGACTAAATGTTGATGGCATGACACTTTGTTTCACAAGACACTTCACATGTCATTTTCACACCCTTATTTCATATATATCTTATATACTGTTGTGGAATGGTTAAGTTGTAGTCTTATATTCAGTTCCAGATATTTTGGTTAAGTGTGTTTTTTGAGCTTCTTTGACTTCACTAGTGCATAAACTTTATCATGTACTTAAGTTCATCTATGTTAAAATGTGAGCAAACAATAAGAGTGTATTTGTTAAAAGATAATCGAAAATCTACATTCTTTGTTAAATCTATAAAAAGTGAGTGTATTTGTTAAAAGATAGCGAAGACCCCTACTTGTAGAGTATTGTCTGTGTGTTTCTCAATGGGTAGCCATCCTCTATTGAATATAAATATATATTTAGACATAGTTTGAATCGTCTGCCAAACAATATCATTCTTTATAAGATCTATATGACTAAAGTGATAGAGAGACACCTTGGTCTTTACTTTTAAAGGTTAACTTAGTTTGAGTCTTTATATTAGCTCATTTATCATATTATTATTACTAAATATATCTTTTTGACAAGTATAAGAACTTCACTCTCTATTTCTTGCATTTATGATGATTTTCCTCTTTTCATGTGTGCATATAACCGTGTCCTTCTCATATTCATGTGTGTTAGGTCTCATATTTATGAGCCTACAGTCTAATCTTGTTTTGGTGATTTACAAACAATCCCTAACATCATTTGTCTAGTGTTTGTATTTGTTTATTAGGTATTCTAGACAAACATCGATGTTGGAGGTTAGATGGACTTGTGGCTATGCGATTATATCCATTAGAGGATGGAAGGAATATCAGAATGAAGCTTTGCATTTCAAGTCAAGTACAAGTTCAAGATTCATCCGCAACCAAGATGAGCATATCGAAAATCTTTTAACTTGGGTATATCGTTTCTAGTTTAGATCTTATATTTTGTATGTTTATACTTAAAGCTCAAAGATTGCACACATACACATTTTCAGTTTACCGCTTTCAGGTTAAATCAAATAAATATGAAACAAATAGTTACATTTACAAATATACATGCTAGTTTCATATTTATCATCTTTATTTGGAACATAATGTGTTTATGGATAAAGAATTATTTACACTATTTTATATCTTTTCTCATGTCTATTAATCTATTAAAAAGTGTTTCAAAACTTGTTTGTATTGATTTCATCAAAATCAAGTTTTGACGATTTTGTATTGTTTAATAGTTTGCAAAATAAATAGATTTTCACAAATGAGAAATAAAAATTAAGAAATTATTTTTCTAACATGTTCTATTATATGTTTAAATATATTCCAAATTTTAATCAATTTTGAAGTTGATTTACTATGGTAAATTGATTTTACAAACTCAAGTGTTTCAGAAGTTTTCAGAATCTCGCATATATATTTCAAAACAATTATTTCTCACAAATGTTTCTCACAAATAGAAAGTGATATTTAAGAAATTGTTTCTCTAAAATGTTTATCTACATGTCTAGATACTTTCCTCAAAATTTTACGATATTTGGAGTTGATTTGATATTTTTAATTGATTTTATAAAACCAGTTACGCAAAAATTTCAAGATCTGTCAAATGTACCGTGCATGTTTACTATCAATGAACAGCGTTTCGATCGACCCGTAGAGTGCCACCAGACAACCTACCAGTGTGTCATTATATAACGGCTAGTTTTTTTCTAGATTTTGATTTTTGGGGGGTTTTGCCTCTTTTTTTGTGCTTTCCTTTGGCTTGGAATGATATGTTGAGAGACTATATTCTATATATAGTCCTCAACACCTAGATTTTGTTATGAAAGTTTAGAACAAGTTTTAGAAGTTTTTAAAAATTTGTTTAAGAAGTTAAGTGTGTTTTAATTTATGCAAAAAGAGGCTTACAAGAGGAGGAGATCATTTTGGTTTTGAGCTTCAACTTTCATATCTCGATCTCTCTTTGTTTTCAGAGAAGTTTTTCTAAACTTATCTTCTATCTTATTCATATTTTTGATTCATATATATTTATACTAGTTTGATTTAAGTTTAGTTTTCATTTTACTCTTTGATTGCACACACAATCTATTGAGCTTAAGTATTTTTACATATAGTATAATTGGATTATGGTGAGTAATTCATTGAGTGTAAGCTTAATTTTGTTCTTATTCTTGTTAGGGAACAAACCTTTTTATTTGCACTAAATTGTTGAGATCATATTGTAATACACAATGAGAGGAGTGGTTTGTGAGGGACGAGGTCAATTCCAAGAGAAGTGGCTTTGGTAATAAAGCCTAGGGAGAGGTGGTAAATCCAAGCACTTGAGAAAGTTGACACAGGCTAGGCCAACACTTAGAGGGTATATTGTGTGATTGCAATTGTGTGAGTTGTAAAAGTTTTTGGTGAGCTAGAAAATCGATTGTGTGAGTTGTAAATATTTTTAGTAAACGTTAAAAACCGATTATGATAGTGAAGATTCTCCTCGAGAGTGGAGAGCAGAGACGTAGGTCGGATTGACCGAACTATTAGACCCTAGAGGGGGGGTGATTAGGGTCTTATGCTAATTTAATCCGATTTAATACCAATTAAAACTAATTAATAAATTATTCTTGCAAGATAGATATACAATATGTTAAAAGCAAGAATAATCAATATGAACAAATGAATATATCTTAGCAATGAGATATTACAAATATATGAGTAAAGATATATAAACTAACACAAGGGTAAAATAAACAATCTACAAAAGAGATAGGGCAATATGAAGAGCAATACACAAAGGCGATATAAGATATGCATACAAGAATAAGAACGCCAATGCAATCACAAACAAAACGATATGATCACGGAGTTTGGTCTAACCACTTGACCTACGTCTCCGCTCCTCACCTCGAGGAGATCTCTACTATCACAACCAGGTTTTCTACGTTTACCCGAATAACGTTTACACCTCACACCTATGGTTTTCTAGTTAACCGAAAACTTTACAATCAACACCCTTGCAATCACACTCTACACCCTCTCAAGTGTTGGAACTAGATGTGTCTCCCTCAAGTCCTCGGATACAACATCTCTCTAGGTTCGTCAACCGACACCACTCCTCTTGAGATGATCCCTGACTCTTGCCACACATTTCTCTCGGTGTACAAGTGTATTACAAAGTGAATCTCATAATAAGTACAATACAAAATGTTTGTTCTCTACAATGGATGAGAATGAATTATAAGCTCACTCTCTAAGTTACACAATCCCACAACCCAATTAGACTATGAATGTAAATACAATAAGCTCAATGGTTGTGTGTGTGTAAACAAAGAGAAAATAAAATAAACTAAACTCAATATGAACACTAGCTTAATAAAATGATAATCAAACAATATAAAATATAAAGCTAGATTGAGTTTAGAAAACTTCTCAATAGATCAAGAGTGGAAGGAGAAGAGTTGGATGCTCAAACACCAATAGATGATCTCCTCAATCTCTTGTGAAATTGATTTCACAAACTCAAACTCTCAAATACTTAAAAGCTTCTTAAACAAACTTAAACAATACTTAAACCCTTGTTAAAAACTCTTTAAACTTGTTTTAAAAACACTCTCTTGGATTGCCATGAGAACTGAGATAAATGGGGTATTTATAGCCTCCTAAAACCTCAGCCAAAAGCCCAACAAAAATAATAAAAAAACCAACAGAATTGAAAATCGGATTCTGTACAAAATGACCATTGGAGTGAACGGCGGTCAACCGTGAAAATCTCGTGGTCGATCGCGAGACACTTTCGAGGCTCAGAAAATTCCAGAAACTTTGACGGTCGGCCGTGACGGTCGACCGTGGGAATTTTCAAGCTGACGATTGATCGTGACGGTCGACCGCAAAAGTTGCTAATGGCTCCGCAGGAAAAATCAAAGGCGCAGTTGACCGTGGCGGTCGATCGTAAACTGACATATGAGAAAACACGTTTGAAAGTTGATTTTTTTGATTTTAAAATCCTTTTTAAAAATATCAACTAAATTCCAAAAAATATAAAACTTTGGAAAATGATTGTAGACATGATAATACACATGCTACAGAATTGGTTTTTAGAAAGGACCTCCCAAATTAAAAATATCATCATTTTGTAAAATAGTCTAAAACATAAAAATGTAAACATATGAGTTTTGACATTTTAGCTTAACCATGTTGTGAAACATTAAAAAACAATTTTGTAGACTTAAACAGAGATATAAACTATTGTTATGAAGTCTATAAACAATGAATACAGAATTTTTACAAATACAATAGAATATGAAACATATGAGTATGTATATGAATATATTTTTGTTTCATATCTATGAAATTAAACTAAACCAACTTATCCACATAAAAACAAACATGTATGAATATAAATATTTATTTATATGCTTGTAAAAACTTTGTTTGTGGATAAACCAAAATCCAAAATGTGTACATATATATAACTATATATATACATAGAAACCAATAAAATGTGTGTGTATATGATATTGAGCTTAAAGTACTTAACACACATAATATAAACTCCTAAACTAAATTACCCAAGCTTGTGATCTTCAACGAAGCTCTGTCTTGGTACACTTACGGATGAAGCTTGAACTTGAATCTTTAACTTTGAATTACGTAGGCTTCACTCCATAATTCCGCCAATCTCCATTGGATATGATCGTGAATGCACAATTCTATCCATCCTCCAACTCGTTGTTTGCCTAGAATTAATACGAAAACACAAACACTAGACAAACAATATTAGAAGTAAATTATTTGTTAAACATCATCAAAACAAGAAGGCCAACACGAACTCCATGATCACATTGTGTGTTTGAGTTTGCCTTGGTGTATTATTTGTGCTCATTGTTTATTATATTCTATATCATCATTGTCTCATGTTTATATCATCCTTGTTTTAATTACATATCCTTGCATATAATTTGTTGTATGTCATAGTTATTAGAATATTGTTAATAAGTTTTAATTTAGCATTAATATCGGATTAATTAGATTAGCATATACCCTATTCACACCCCCTAGGGTAATTTCAATGTGTTCTGTAGTTCGTTAGCTTTTTGTCTTTTGTGTTAGTTTTTATACAAATTTGTGTTTATATCTCTCCCATACACATTTTCTCTGATTTTATCTTGTATTAAGTATATCCTTTGGTGTGCTCTTCACTTTTGCTGATAACAAATGGGGGAGAACTGAGCGAATTTTGAGTAGTATCTTGTTGTATGCATGAGTTTTTTGGTTTCTCAAATATTTTTTGAAAATTCGACGCATTGTTATAGGAGGAGCTTTTCAATACATGTCCTTTCCTCACACTTCATTTATGCATTGATATAGGAGTATTGCATATCATATTCCATTTCATGAAAGTGTATGTGTGCTCATTTGTTGTCTATAAATCTCAAACATGTATTTATTGTGATATTTCAAATATTTTAGATCCCTACATTCCTTTGATGTTATTGGATTGAATTAAGTAGTTGGATAACGGGTTGTCCCTATTTTTAGTTTGGATTGTGAGCCCTTAATCTCTAATGATGGATTGGTGAATACTTGATATTTTAGAGTGTAAATTAGTGAAATAGTTTCCTTTTGGCATCCAAAACTAGAGTCAAATTGGAATATGATTTGGTTTTTTAATAGAATGAGCATTTGATCAAAAACATTTTGGGAGTCGCGGTTTCCAGCACAAGTGCACACGCTCGATCTAATGAGTGCAGGTGCTCAGTGAAATCTATAGAATAAAATGTTTGTAGGGTTTGAGCATGTGCCCAACTAATGAGCTTATATGCTCAAGTTAAAAGAATTTTAGTTTTAATTTTTCTCAGTCTGCAATCTGAATTTTGCTAACATGACACAGGATGAGTGCATGAGCCTAACCTCTGAGTGTACATGCTCGTCACAAGAAAATAGATTCTTTCAATTTTGAGAATTTAATCCGTTTAAGCTTGTTTTCGTGTTTTTTATTTCTTTTTATGGATTATGATATTAATTATGCAATTAAGCTTGTTGTTGTCATATTGAGATAAAGTAGATGTTATACTTGTCGCTTGGCTATAATTCCATGTTTATGTTATTTTATTGAATTTATGATATATCCATGTTTAAGTATACAAGTAAGGCGTGTTGTGCTATGTTATAGCATATTGTTATCGTATGTTTTGTCATGCCATGCTATGTTCTTACATAGAATTCATGAATATTATGCATGTTGGTCTAGGTTATACCTTAGACCTTTGTTTGCCCGATAATTATTATAAGATTTTCCCCTAAGTGTATGCATTATTAGGTACTATGATGTGGTAGACACGTAGATGACGATGATTGCCTATGTTTAGATATTGAGATGTCCCTCGTGAGACTAAATAAAGAGCATTTTTTGGTTTTGAAACCAAGAAAGTTTAGGGTTTGGGATACATTACAATAGTGAGTGGAGGCTCATGGATTTCCAACACCAAAAATTTGATCAAGTATAAAACATGATAAACTAAGAAAGAGAAATCAACACAGAGATCAAGTATATGTGTATCAAGTCATGATGACTTGTTTGATATTTGACAGACGTATTTTGTTTGCTTTGCAAACATAGTCGGTGAGGGCACCCACAAGATGGATGTTCTATGTGAATTGAGTTATTCAGGCCTAGTGCATGGCATATCATGTATGATTAAGTAATAAAAATATTCATATGGTTCACGTAATGCCGGGAGGGGGGAGGATTTGGACATCTTATAGAAAATGTGCCTTCTGGGATTCTGTTTGAACTAGCACCACATGAGTCTATGCACACAAACCAAATAAAGTAAGAATCCAAGTAACATTCTCAATGAGTACACTAAACATACATTATCCCGTTAAAACTTTTCATAAACAAGATTAAGTAAAAGCTAATTAGTTGCATGCAGACACTACCTTTGCATCACTCTTCAGCAGCTAGGTGCACTCTCGTTGTTAGCTTTATGTTGATGTTGTTCTGGTTATCTACTTCTATATGTTCTATGTTCTAGATTTTTTGGATGCATGTTCTTTTCATGAAAGCAAGTAAAGTGATACAGTTATATCACATTTCTTATGCTTAAATCAGTCATGCACTCATGATACATGTTACATGTGCACGAACCACTCTTTCATTTTATCACTTGCTAGATGATTTTTTGACTGTCCTGATTTGCACACTAGTGACGGACCTGAATCGTCCACCCTTATTTTCAGGCACAACAGAATTCAATGATCTATCATAGATGAAGTTCCTGACGGCTGGCTTATTTATCTATTTGCTTAGTTTGGTTTCAGCCTTTTATTAGACTTTCATGTTTATGTTTATATTTCCTCTGCTATGTAATGACTCAAATGTTTGAAGATAGTTATAGTAGCTATTTAGACTAATGAGTCCATATGGCCTGGCTTTTATGTATCTAATATGATGACATAGATGTTAGACTCATGATATCTTTTATGTTATTCATTATCAGTGGGCATATTGATATTTGTTGAGTATCTTGCTTCCTCTATGTATTTATACTAAATACTAGCTTATGTCGTGCAGCACTCAACTGCGAAAATGGAACTTACCCGAAATTTTCAATAGATTACATGAGTGGTCCATTTTCGAATGACAACTCCAGCAACACTCAACTGCGACAGTATCACTCATTTTTGTTTGTGAACATAAACATAATCTTAATATCTTATAAATATAAATTCTGAACATATTGCACATTGACAATATATAAGTTAAAGAATAGCACATACCTTAAAATGATGTCCTTCATATTTTTAATGTAGGCAGAAATAGACATATTTTGAAAATCATAACTGCTTGGCCTCTCTCATCTTTAGTAATGTGTAGTTAGTATTTAGGGAAAAATGTGTCCAGGCCCCAAAAAACAAAAACTTCATGTGCTGCAGCCCTCTTAGTTTCCCCCATGTGGTTCAGCCCCTTGAAGTGTGACACTTTGTACTCAGCCCCTTTTTAGCAATTATTACATACCAGCTAAGCTAAAATCCCCAAAATAATCTTATCACATTTCTTCAATCCCTCAAACCCAGCTCTCTCATCTCCCTATGTTAGTTCTAGCTAGTTAAGCAAGTTAGAACTAATAATATTCGAAGCGATATAACAAGAGATAGAAAATAAGCCTAAGTGAAAGAAAGATACCGTGTGATAGACAATATAAAGGGCTACACACCGGCAAAGACGGTGGTGAAAACGGAGACCGGAGGTGGTCGAAAAACGCGCGCGAAGTCGGCACGGCGCTGCTATTTTCTGCTCGCTGCTGTCGTCGAGCGATGTTTTGGACGTTAGCGAGATGGATAGAGACTGAGTTAGAGCGTGGTACAAATTAGAGGTGATAGGCAACATGTAGGGCTAGTCAACAAAGAACAAATCGGCGAAAACAAAGATTGGAGGTGATCGGAAAGTGCGTGCAAAATCGGCACAAAATTGTAGTTTTTTACAGTGCAATTTCTCACCGTTCGGGTTTGTTCTTCACTGTTGGGAGCTTTTTTCCGCTGTCTAGGCTTGCCGGGTGTGGGAGGAGGTTGTCGGGGTAGTCGGGGTGTCTCGGTGGGCTCCATCGGAGGTGGGAGGAGCTTTTTCTCAAGTTAGTTCTACGCTCTTGGGCTCTCAAGTTAGTTCTAATTTGCCCCATGTTAGTTCTAACACGTCCCATGTTAGTTTTAGCATGCCCCATGTTAGTTCTAGCTCTAATTCATCTTAGTTCTAGGCTCTTGGGCTCTCAAGTTAGTTCTAACTTACCTCATGTTAGTTCTAATTTACCTCATGTTAGTTTTAATTCACCACATGTTAGTTCTAGCCCGCCCCATGTTAGTTCTAACTTACCCCATGTTAGTTCTAACTTTCCCCATGTTAGTTCTAACCCGTCCCATATTAGTTCTAGCCCGTCCAATGTTAGTTCTAGCTAGTTGAGTAAGTTAGAACTATTAATATTCAAAGCGATATAACGAGAGATAAAAAAATGAGCCTAAGTAAAAGGAAGATACTGTGTGATAGACAATATAAAGGGCTACACACCAACGAAGACGGTGGTGAAAACGGAGACCGGAGGTGGCAAGAAAACGTGCGCGAAGTCGGCACGACACTGCTATTTTCTACTTGTTGCTGCCGTCGAGCGATGTTTCGGATGTTACCGAGAGAGATAGAGACTGAGTTAGAATGTAATACAAATTAGAGGTGATAGGCAACATGTAGGGCTAGTCAACAAAGAAGAAATCGGCGGAAATGGAGATTGGAGGTGATCGGAAAGTACGTGCGAAGTCGGCATAAAACTGTAGTTTTCTGCAGTGTAATTTCTCACCGTTCGGGTTTGTTCTTTGCTGTTCGGAGCTTTTCGCCGTTGTCCGGGCTTGTCGGAGGTGGGAGGAGGTTGTCGGGGTCGTCGGGGTGTCTCGGTAGGCTCCGCCGAAGATGGGAGGAGCTTTTTCTCAAGTTAGTTTTAAGCTCTTGGGCTCTCAAGTTAGTTCTAATTTACCCCATGTTAGTTCTAACATGCCCCATGTTAGTTCTATCACGCTCCATGTTAGTTCTACCTAGTTCTAGCTTTAATTCATCTTAGTTCTAGGCTTTTGGGCTCTCAAGTTAGTTCTAACTTTCCATATGTTAGTTCTAACTTGTCCCATGTTAGTTCTAATTTACCTCATGTTTGTTCTAATTCACCACATGTTAGTTCTAGCCCGCCCCATGTTAGTTCTAACTTTCCCCATGTTAGTTCTAACCCGCCCTATGTTAGTTCTAGCCCGTCCAATGTTAGTTCTAGCTAGTTGGGCAAGTTAGAACTAACAATATTCGATGCGATATAACGAGAGATAGAAAATGAGTCCAAGTGAAAGGAAGATACCATGTGATAGACAATATAAAGGGCTACACACCGACGAAGACGGTGGTGAAAACGGAGACCGGAGGTGGCCGAAAAACGCGCGCGAAGTCGGCACGGCACTGCTATTTTTTGCTTGCTGCTGCCATCGAGCGATGTTTCGGACGTTACCGAGAGAGATAGAGACTGAGTTAGAGAGTGATACAAATTAAAGATGATAGGCAACATGTAAGGCTAGTCAACAAAGAAGAAATCGGCGGAAACAGAGATTGGAGGTGATCGGAAAGTGCGTGCGAAGTCGGCACAAAACTACAGTTTTCTACAGTGCAATTTCTCGCCGTTCGGGTTTGTTCTTCGCTGTTCGGAGCTTTTCGCCGGTGTCCAGGCTTGCCGGAGGTGGGAGGAGGTTGTCGGAATCGTCGGGGTGTCTCGGTGGGCTCCGTCGGAGGTGGGAGGAGCTTTTTCTCAAGTTAACTCTAGGCTCTTGGGCTCTCAAGTTAGTTCTAATTTGCCCCATGTTAGTTCTAACACACCCCATATTAGTTTTAGCACGCCCCATGTTAGTTCTAGCTAGTTCTAATTCTAATTCATCTTAGTTCTAGGCTCTTGGGCTCTCAAGTTAGTTTTAACTTGCCCCATGTTAGTTCTAATTTACCTCATGTTAATTCTAATTCACCACATGTTAGTTCTGGCCCGCCCCATGTTAGTTCTAACTTTTCCTATGTTAGTTCTAACCCGTCCCATATTAGTTCTAGCCCGTCCAATGTTAGTTCTAGCTAGTTGAGTAAGTTAGAACTAACAATATTCGAACCGATATAACGATAGATAGAAAATGAGCCCAAGTGAAAGTAAGATACCGTGTGATAGACAATATAAAGGGCTACACACCGGCGAAGACGGTGGTGAAAATGAAGACCGGAGGTGGCCGAAAAACGCGCGCGAAGTCGGCACGGCACTGCAGTTTTGTACCGACTTCGCACGCACTTTTCGATCACCTCCAATCTCCGTTTCCGCCGATTTCTTCTTTGGTGACTAGCCCTACATGTTTCCTATCACCCCCAATTTGTATCACATTTTAACTCAGTATCTATCTCTCTCGGTAACATTCGAAACATCGCTCGACGGCAGCAACGAGCAGAAAATAGTAGCGCCGTGCCGACTTCGCGCGCGTTTTTCGACAACCTCCGATCTCTGTTTTCACCACCATCTTTGCCGGTGTGTAGCCCTTTATATTGTCTATCACACGGTATCTTCCTTTCACTTGGGTTCATTTTCTACCTCTCGTTATATCACTTCGAATATTGTTAGTTCTAACTTGCCCCCAACTAGCTAGAACTAACATAGGGAGATGAGAGAGCTAGGTTTGAGGGATTGAAGAGATGTGATAAGGTTATTTTGGGGATTTTAGCTTAGCTGGCATGTAATAATTGCTAAAAAGGGGCTGCAGTACAAAGTGTCACACTTCAAGGGGCTGAATCACATGGGGGAAACTAAGAGGGGCTGCAGCATATGAAGTTTCTGTTTTTGGGGCCTGGACACATTTTTCCCTAGTATATATTGCAAAACGGAATAAGAAACCCTTTAATCTATAAGAATGGAGATAAGAAAAGCATATGTAGAAATAATAGCAGTGAGAAAATGCAAGTGTAAAATGAAAAGTTTTTGAGAGATGGCAACATAAACACAAGTAGAGACATTCCAATATAAATTTACACATATCACTCAGAACAAAAATCATAAACATAATTTTAAAAGTGAGCTCTTTAAAGCTTTCAAAATATTAAAAATATTGTAAGAACAATAATCATAAACTATAGAGATACTTGTATAAATTAATTTCATCAGAGTTTTATATAAATAATCTGTTAAGCTAGATTTTCAAAGCCAATTTCAGCCAATTATTATCCTTTGCAATAGAGAACTATCCCGCAATGAATAATTAGAAAATTTTAGAAAGATCTTATTGCATCCATTTAAAAATTAGCTTGTTACAAAAATTGTAGTTGGTTCCCGTGGTATTTAGGATAAATCCTTTTCCTTACAATTTAATCAAAAATAATGTTCAAGCAAGCTGTTACCAAAGGTAAAAAGAGGAAGGGCGCAGAAACAGCTTATACAGGATAGTTACGTTTCCCATCTTTAAACCATACATGAGGGTTTCTACCCATTTTCACTTCAGAAATGCACAAAGAACTTACAAGTTCCTAGCACGTACACCAATAAACTTCATAGCACGAGGACAACCTTCTCCTCCATGCTCATGGAAAAACTTTCAATATTGTGCTCAAATAAGTACTGAAACAACCCATTGATACACGCTTTTAGTTACCCAGCCGGATCTTTTTTTTCCAAATTTATTAAGTAATATGAAAGTGGAAAAGACAAATTCTGCAAAATAAAATACCTTGGTAGTTTTTGAATCAAATGCAACAAGGTCTTTGCCTTCCAAAAAGTGCATATATAGGGAGAAAAGAC
Source organism: Asparagus kiusianus (assembly GCA_022839385.1). Lineage (NCBI taxonomy): Eukaryota > Viridiplantae > Streptophyta > Magnoliopsida > Asparagales > Asparagaceae > Asparagus > Asparagus kiusianus. Next base: position 318,011 of record BQKN01000185.1, read on the forward strand.
AAAAAAAAGATAAGAAGTAATAGCACACTAAACGATTGGATAAATGCAAAACTTACAATATATAGCTAGGAGAAACTTTTCATGATTATCAGTCTCCAAGAAGAATGGTCTTCTAATTCTGACAACGACAACATGCAAATGATAGAAAATAAATGTTAATGTTTAACTAATTAAGATAGAAAATATGTAAATATGTGCTTAAGTGATTATTAAGTGTATGCATTTATGTTTTGCCTTTTTCGTTTTATCATGCATCGGAATACCATTTTTGCTCAGACAAAATTTATTAATGTTGACCTCTGAGACATTTCATTTCGGAGGTGCTTTCTTAATCTATTGTTTATTGTTGTATATTCCTTAAAGAGTCTAAGAAACCTCAGAAAAATGTATTACAGGTACCGTATTGCAAGTCCAATACTCTTTCAGGATTACATACCTCACGCACGTAAAACTTAATCATAACAAACAGACAATCTTATAACTAACCTGTAAAAAACTTGTACAAATTTGTCTCTTATATGATAAATTCCATCAATTTTTGTACTTTGATCTCATTTGGATTAAACTCAATATTTTGAGATTCATGAGTTTCTAAAAGAGTGGATAATTATCCCAAGTAGCACCTTACATTTCACCTACTCAACAATTGTATGTGAGATCACTCCAACCAGCATCATCCATCTCTAATTTGCGGCAAAATAAGTGTGCGTGTCCCCCAATTTAGATCACAATATTAATAAAAAAGAAGAAGAATTTTCATTAATTTTAATGACAGCTCACTGCGCTTGCAGGAATCAGCATTAGATGTTCATAAGAAGTAAACTCGAAGAAAAGATAAGAGGACCGAAAAATGATAAAAATGAAAAGTTCAACAAAGTTTACCATTTTTAACAACCATTACCGAGGTGAAACCTCCAAAGGAGCAAGGGGATGCACGGAAAAAGTTCTTTTATAATCCTAAGGATTTCCTTTCCTACGTCCATACAAAAAACCAAACCAAAATAAACCAACCCATCTGAACAAAATAAAAAACAATGAAATTTCAGAAAAAAAAAAATATAGGAAAATTATAAAAACAATGAAACTCCATCTTGATCCGAGAGAGATCTTTCAAGACCTTGATGAGTGTTTTGGAGCTAAAGATACTTCCATAACCACTATGAGAGTCATGTCGGCCAAAATGGATTGAAACATGCTGCTTCAAAATCTGACCCTATTCAAACTTTTGGAGAAGACATGTTGAGGATTGAAACATGCTGCTTCAAAATCTGACCCTATTCAAACTTTTGGAGAAGACATGTTGAGGATTGAAACATGCTGCTTCAAAATCTAATGCTGAAAAACTGATTCTCTTGGGGGGAAAGATGCAATTTTTCTACCAATATACTTGAACAATGATGTGAATGTACATGAAAACATACAATATGTATATTTCTTAACAATATAATAAAATTTCAAAATTAATGTCACCAAGAAAACAGTTGAAGGAAAAAAATCTCAAATTAATGGAATATTAGGGTTAAAAACATTAGATAAATTTAGCAAAATCCAGCCCAAAATTAATCGAACTCATGCAGATTTAATTGATTGCATACAGATTTAATCATCACATGCCTAAGAAAATTCCTATAGATCTTACTTCCTCAAATTTACCAAAATAAATCAAAAAAAAAATTAATAGATAAACATTGCTGATATTAAAAGAAATCAAAATGTCTTTAAGGGTCTGTTTGTTTGTCTAAAAAAAGTGGGAAATCAAAGAAATAGAAAACTATTTCTAAGAAGAATTGTTTTGGGAGTGTTTGGTTTGCTAAAAAAAGAAGGAAATCAAAGAAATGGAGATGAGATGAGATGAGATGTCACCTTATTATAGGATGATGTGAGTGATTTTTTTAAGAAAAGTTATTTTGATGTTGTTTGGTTAGCGAAAAAATAAAGCTAACCATAAAGCTAACCAACAACTAAAGTTTAACAAATGACAAAGGATTTGGTACAAAAAACTAATTTTTTTTCTCGAATATGACGATGCTACTGTAATGCCTCAAGCAATACAGCGAAGCAGAAAAGGTGAGTAAGTTTAAGTTCACGTATAAAATTGCAACCCATTAGACCTCTTATCTGTACTTAAAAGGGGACGAATGCTCGTAGAAAAGGAAATAGAAAAAATAACATGCTTACTCTCTTTGCCCAAGTTGAGCTCCTAGAAAACAAAAGAGAAAATATCATGAAGAAATTTTCAAATTAAATTCATTCCCAATTTTATTCTAAAAAATCAACCATATTCAAACTTTATAACAAAAATCAACACTCTTGGGGAAAAGATGCAATTTTTTTCTACCAATATACTTGAACAATGATGTGAATGTACATGAAAACATACAATATGTATATTTCTTAACAATATAATAAAATTTCAAAATTAATGTCACCAAGAAAACAGTTGAAGGAAAAAAATCGCAAATTAATGGAATATTAGATAGGGTTCAAAACATTAGATAAATTTAGCAAAATCCAACCCAAAATTAATCGAACTCATGCAGATTTAATTGATTGCATACAGATTTAATCATCACGTGCCTAAGAAAATCCCTATAGATATTACTGCCTCAAATTTACCAAAATAAATCAAAAGAAAATTAATAGATAAACAATGCTGATATTAAAAGAAATCAAAATGTCTTTAAAAAGTTCTAATTTTTAGAAAATTCGAAATATCAGGTCAAATTTTCAACTATCTACCATAAAACTAACCAACAACTAAAGTTTAACAAATGACAAAGGCATTGGTACAAAAAACTCATTTTTTTTCTCGAATATGACGATGCTACTGTAATGCCTCAAGTGATACAGCGAAGTAGAAAAGGTGAGTAAGTTTAAGATCACGTACAAAAGTGCAACTCATTAGACCTCTTATCTGTATTTAAAGGGGACGAATGCTCATAGAAAAGGAAATAGGAAAAAATAACATGTTTGCTCTCTTTGCCCAAGTTGAGCTCCAGGAAAACAAAAGAGAAAATATCATGAAGAAATTTTCAAATTAAACTCATTCCCAATTTTAATCTCAACAATCGACCTTATTCAAACTTTATAACAAAAATCGACACACTTTCTCACCATGTAAACATCGTGGACAGAAAGTGGGTCAATTTTTAAGCGTTATCCTAATTAGTCGGGGTTGGCAACCCTAACAATTTTAGACCTCACCCACAATTTAGCTGCTAAATTAGTCGGGATTCGAAACTCCGACTAATTTTGAAATGCATAATTCGAAATGGTCAGGTTTCCCAATCCCGACCATTTGGCAGAGGCTTTAGCCCATGCCAGAAATGATCGGGGTTCCCAACCCCGACCATTTGGCAGAGATCCTCCAGCTCACACTTAGCTAGAAAATCTCACTCCTGCTAATATATCAATACACAAGTTAACACCAACTCTTCGTATACATTTATCAATCCACAATGTAATCACAAACACAAATAAACACATATTTTTTCAAACAGAAACAAACACATACCAATTCATAATCAATTTCAAACGTAACATTCAATTCACTTACTAAAAATCCATAATCAATCGGATACGTAACATTCAATTTACATCTTATCAAGTATATCGAAACTTAACAAATATTTACAACTCCCTTTCCTATCCCTCTTCCTCCTCTCCACCTTTCCCGTTTACCTTCAACATCAGCTCGGATGACATCCTCGTCCGGTTGTGTGTGAACTTGGGAGCGCATGACATTCTCATCGATTTAAACCTGCTGTGAGCCACCAGCTTCATCATGTGCACAGCTTGAGCTTGCTCCCGTGTGTCCTCGGAACCGTCGACGATCGTACCCTATGAGTCGTTCCTCATGTATATCATGTCACGCCTTACGTGTCCTCTTAAGAGCAGATTGAATTTTTTTTTATGATGCTGAGGAACGTGTTCCTCACCCCTGACTCAGTAGTCATTCTCAATGCATCATGTGCAATAGTAGCAACCTCATCGAGCTCTTACACCTATAAGATAAAAGCAAAAGAGAATTATTAGCTAGTGGATGATAATAAAATAATAATCATAAAATAATTGTATATTTTGACTATACACTCACCAACTCTCTCTCAACTCGACCTCTTGGTATGTACTCCTTAAGGGTTTTGTTCTCCTAATTATCCATCGATGAGTAATCCCCAATACCATCGTAAGTACACACTTAAGTCAAGTGCGCTAGCCCTCTCCATCACTATAGCCTCCTCCCTTAACTCCTAATTCTAGATGTAAGCATGACGAATTAATTCCCAATTTGCATGATGTGCTCATTTTCTAGGATTTTGCTCTATTCTTTCTACATGGTTTGGAATATGTTGCTTTTCCAAATTGTCAGAGCACATGGTTAGGCACATGCATTTCGACAATCTCAAACATATAATTAGGATAGGAGCATGTCATTATCTTCACCTTCCTTGCAAATATCCAGTAGTGACTCCAAAGCTAGTTCATAGGGTATCCACTTGACCTATAAAGAAGATTAAGTAAATTTACATATCAGTAACAAATGATATTTTGATTGAATATATTTAGATATTATGATTTAATACCTGTTCACCCTCCATTTGATCAAGCTCGTTCTTGTAGAAGTTTTCATGACCCTTTGTGGAGGTTTACCAAGATCTAGACACATTCCATCTATTTTATATACAATGAGTTAGTATAGATTAAAATAAATATATAAAATTACATGTAATCATATCTATTACAAAATAACTTAGTAATACATGCATCCTAACATAATCTGGCCATCGAGAGTACCGGTCTCCCTCAAATCTGGGCATCCCAAATGCAATCGCTCCTATAACCATAGCTGCAGCAAAGTGAGACAACCCTTAAATTCTTTATTTTGCACGTGTCACTTTAGTCATCTCCCTATACAGATAAACTAACACTGCACTCCCCCATGATAGCTCTCCACACTCCTCAAGAAGTGATAACCATCTCACATGCATCGAATCCTTAGTGGAATTCGAAAATAGAATAGTACCGATCATATGAAGAATATATGCATGGGCATAGCTCTTGATGATCTCATCGGTCGCATCGATTGGTACATTCATATAATTATTTTTTAATCATTCGAGCTTGATCTTATCACCTTTCATAGTAGGAGCTTGACTCGGCAATTGTTTACACTTTCCTACCTAGTTGAAGTCATCGGTACGCATAACAACATCTCCATCCACTCTGAGGCCAAGTAGAACCCCAACATCCTACAATGTAATCGTCGACTCTCCTTGGCGCAAGTGGAATGTATTTGTCTTGGGCCTCCATTGTTCAATCAATACCGTGAAGAGAGCCTAATCAATTCTCACCCATTTAATTTATGAATATTCAAAAAAGCCTGCTTAACGAACATAAAGTTGGACCCGTGGATCCGTCAAATCCCTGCATGAATGTGTACGAGTATGATCAACTATAGTAATACTATCATACTCGGGGCCTGCATATATTAAACAATGCAAATATTCAGTAACAATCAATAACTTAGAAAATTGATTTGATTGAAAATAATAAAAATGTAATTTACCTCCCTAGAGTCTATCTTCGCGGATCGGTATCGATCTTAGTCATAAAGGACCTCATACGTCAATGGACCCGCCTCCATACTATAAATATCTGCACATATGATGATAAAATGTGTCAGTATTATGATATATGTTAAATTAGAAGTAGAATAAAATTATAGATTTCATAAATAAGCATTGACTTATAAAGAAAGTAGAATAAAATTATAACTTAAATAAAATTTACCCATTAATTGCTATCTATTTGGATTGGTAAGATAATGAGATCTATTATGGTTGTCCACAACATCCACACCTTTTTTTTGGCGCTCCTTCCCGCCCTTCATCCATCGTACCTTTTATGTGTACTGATTGCGGATGTCCGTCTTATCTCTTATATTCAGGAGGTAACACATACGACCCGTTATAGGTGACCAGTAACGACTATCTACAATGGGATGAAAATACTATTTGTATGAATCTCTATAGTGGCTTGATTGATACTACTCAGAAGTGTATGTGTAATACGAAATATTTGCACCCCTAAATTGCTTGGACGTAACCGCTATAACATATGAACATGGTAATTTTTGTAATTCTAGTATGTTACAAGTGCATGTGTATTGTGTCCCTTATAAATTAACGGTGTAATTATGATCGTGATTGTCTGTAACCTGCCATTCATCTACAGCAAATCTAACAATCTTCGTTGATCTCGCCTGCTTGACATGAGCTCCTATAATCTCTTCATTTTTTTTGTCAACAACGTTACCCACTTTGTGTTAGCCCTTATGTTTTGATGATGTTTTACAACCACCATTATCGGTACTAATGGCTATTTGAGTGCAAATGTAGTGAACTCATTTATCAAGCTTGCTAGTGTTATTGATGGAGGATTGGATGGAATATGCGCTACAACGAAGATATCCAAAGGAGGAGGAGGCATAATGATGAAGCAATGTTATTTCAAGAACAACAAAGTCATATAGAAGCTTCATCCATATCAAGCTATATCAAGACTCAAGAATTGCATTCTATGTGAGGATATTAGCTAGTTTTTATTTTCTCTCTAGTGTTAGAATGTAGGCAAAGAGTTATCAATTACACTTGAAGCTATTAGGATATCACACACACACGTTTTTATACTTATGTTTTTAAGCGTTTTCCATAAAATACTATTTCTTATAAGTATGAGGACCTATTTACAAAATTCCTTTTCTAAACAATTTATTTGTAGTATTAAAAACATTTTACAAAGTTTCACAATTTTCAGAAGTCAAATGAATATTTTACAAATTGTTTCAATATGTTAAAAACAGTTTTTTAGAACGTATCAAAATGCGGTCGACCGCATCGGTCAACCGCACCTGTGTTCATATGTTCAGTGGGTAGCAGAGAGTTTGTCGGTCGACCGGTGCGGTCGACCGAGAGCTCAATTTTTTCCATCGGTCGACCGCACCGGTCGACCGATAAAGTCTCTGTTGGTTTTTCTCGTTTTCGACCTGGATCGCGGTCGACCGAATTTTCAGTCGGTCGACCGCCGTATAATTCAAACGGTAATTTCTGTACCTCTGTCAGCGCCGCTCAGTACAGATCTCAGTGACGTTTGCTTCCAGATTTTGGGGGATTAAGGGTATGGGTTTAAAACAGCTGTTTCTCCTATTTAAACTCTACCTCTTCTTCTTCCTCAAGTGTCCCAGCTTTTGCAAAAACCATAGACGTTGTTTTTCACTGAGTTTCAATTTCAAACCTGTTTCTTCTGTGTTTTTTGTGTGTTCACTTCCCAGCTTCAGTGTGCTCTTTCTCTTTGCCATAGGGACGTTGTAAAGAGAGAGTCTTACACCATTTCTACTGTCTTGAGAGTGTGATCTTGTGTAGATCAAACTGTGTGGGAGTGTGATCTTGTGTAGATCAATCTGTGTAGTGTGAGTCGTGAGGGGATCGCTGTGTAGACGAAGTTCTGGCTTTCAAACTGGGTTGTGTAGTGGATTTCTCCTCGAGAGTGGGGAGCGGGGACGTAGGTCAGCGGACCGAACCTCGTTAACATATCGCGCGTCACAGGATAACGCTTCCTAACCCTATCTCCTCTATTTTGATTGCATTAGATTACTATGGTTTGCTTGTCTTATTTTTATTGCATAATTATAGCCTCTTGACCCTAATCACCTCCCCTCTAGGGTCCAACAATTGGTATCAGAGCTTGATCTTTATATTAGTTTTTGGTTTAATCACCTTAGAGAAAAGATCTTATGGAGGCTTCAATGAATGTGCATATGCTAGAGGGACAATCCACCACTAGACCATCACTCTTCATCGGTAGTAACTTTGCGTATTGGAAGGCTAGGATGAGAATTTACCTTCGTTGCATTGACCTTGACATCCTAGAACTCATAGAAAAGAAATACGTAGAAAAGTCCAAAGTTGGGACTATGACCGATAGAGAGAGGCACCAAGCTAATCTCAATACTAAGGCCATGAACGCCTTAATTTGTGGTCTTTCCCCAAATGAATACAATAGAGTTTCTACGTGTGCAACCGCATACGAAATATGGGTGAAATTGTGTATCACACATGAAGGAACCCCCTAAGTTAAGGAATCCAAGATTAGCGGATTTATGCATGAATATGAGTTATTTCAAATGCTTCCAAATGAATCAATTGATGCTATGTTTTCTCGCTTTACTAACATCATCAATGAATTGCATGGTCTTGATAAGAAATTGACTATTCAAGAGACAAACTACAAGATTCTTCGTTCATTGACTCCGATGTGGGAACCCAAGGCAACGGCAATAGAAGAAGCTCATGACCTTACCACCTTACCTCTCGATGGCCTCATCGGAAAGCTCAAGGTCCATGAGAAGAAGCTCAAGGGAAAGGAGAAGGAGGAAGTGCCCTCACGAGAAGTTGAGGAGCCATCACCAAAATTGAAGACCATAGCTCTCAAAGGAGCTAGTGATTACTCATCTCCGTCATTGGATAGTGAAGTTGATTTTTCTAGAGAAGTGGCTCATCTCTCTAGAAGAATTTCTAGACTCATAAAAATGAACAAGAAATTTAACCCATGATCTAACAACAAATTTCCTTCTCGTGTAGGAAAATATTTTGAATGCAATGAACCAGGCCACATCGCTAAGGATTGCCCAAGGCTCAAGGATAAGTACATGAAATACAAGAAGAAGAAGGCCATGTATGCCGGATGGGAGGAATCCGAACCAAGCGACTCGGATAGTAATGAAGATGGAGCTAAACTTGCTCTTCATGATCCTAATATTTGTTTCATGGCAAATGAACAGGAGACAATATCCGAGACCGAAAGTGAATCTTTCTACATGCAATGTGACATAGCTACGGCCCTAGAAGAATTGAACTTTGAATTTAAGAGAATGTCAAAAGAATACTCTTCTTTTAAAAAAATTGCATGTTTCTTGTGATATTAAGCTAGAACAATTAACAACCTCTCTTGTACTAAAAGTTGAATTGCTAAGAGATCTCGATTCGAGAATAAGCAATTAAGATCCAAGATTGAGAGACTTGAAATTGAGAGTGGTAGGATTAGACCCACTCATGCTTATGTTAATCATCATCACCATGGTAGAAATAGGTTTCATGGTTCTCATGCTCATACATATAAAAGAAATTTTGTGTGCACATATTGCATGAAACATGGTCATATTTCTACCCATTGTAGAGTTAAAGATAACTTTGAATTTTATGGATTGACATGAGTACTCAAAGGTACCAAGACTACTAACCACCAAGGACCCAAGACTTGGGTACCTAAAGCTACTACATCTTCATCTTCATCTCTTGTAGGGAACATCACGGCAACGACGTAAGGAGATGTGGTACCTTGATAGTGGTTGCTCACATCACATGACGGGCAACAAAGAGTTATTTGCAACCCTATCAAGGATTGAAGGAGGTAGCGTCTCCTTCGGTGGTGGAGAGAAAGGTAAAATCATTGGCGTTGGTTCTATTCGTAAGAAACCCTCATCCGTTATTGAAGATGTTTATTTGGTAAATGGTTTGAATCACAATCTTCTTAGCATTAGCCAATTAAGTGATAAAGGTTTTGATATTTCATTTAAACCGGATAAATGCATCATTAGTATGAATGGAAAAATTGTTTTTATTGCTAATCGCAAATCTAATGTATATATTTTTGAGATGAATGAACTAGTGAATCAAGATGTGAAGTGCTTTGCGGCAATTGATGAAAACCCTTGGATTTGGCATAAGAGACTTGGACATGCAAATATGGATTTGATATCAAAATTGTCTAAGAGAAATCTTGTAAAAGGGTTACCAAATTTGCACTTCATCAAAGATAGCACATGTGAGGATTGTGCCAAAGGTAAACAAACCAAATCTTCCTTCAAACCTATCAATGAGGTATCAACTTCTAAACCTTTGCAATTACTTCATCTTGATTTGTTTGGTCCTATGCGTGTTACCTCTCTTGGAGGGAAACACTATATTTTAGTGATTATTGATGATTTTTCGTGTTTTACATGGACAATATTTCTTGCAAATAAAAATGATTGTTTTGAAGAATTTTCTAATCATGTTAAAAGAATTGAAAATGAAAAAGATTTGAAAGTTGTGAAAATTAGAAGTGATCATGGAGGTGAATTCCAAAATGATTATTTCTATAAATTTTGTGCTCATCATGGTATAACTCACATGTTTTCCGCTCCTAGAACACCACAACAAAATGGTGTTGTTGAACGAAAAAATCATACCATACAAGAGATGGCACGTACTATGCTAAATTCTTTTGATTTGCCAAAATATTTTTGGGCGGAAGCCGTCAATACGGCTTGCCATGTTTTAAATCGTGTTTTGATTAGACCAAAGCTTAAGAAAACTCCTTATGCACTTTATTATGGAAAAACTCCTTTTATTGGTTATTTTCGTATCTTTGGTTGCAAATGTTTTATTTTAAATACAAAAGATCATCATGACAAATTTGATTCCAAAATTGATGTTGGTATTTTCTTGGGTTATGCACCTCGAAGTAAGGCTTATAGGGTCTTCAATAAACGAAGTCTCGTTGTTGAAGAATCTATAAAAGTTACTTTTGATGAGACTAATGTTGGCTCTCAAGTTGTTTTACCTAGGAAAGATGATGATGATGATGTTAAGGGAGGATTGGACTTTTTACAAATCAATAATACTCCCTCTATAGAAGCTCAAAAGGATGTGGATAGCTCCAATACTCTTGAACAAGTTAAACTTCCTAAAGCTTGGAAATTCGCATCAAACCATCCAAAGGAACAAATTATTGGGAGCCCTTCAAAATGAGTTGTTACTCGCTCAAAAGCCTTGAGTGAGTGTGGTAATGTTGCTTTTCTATCTCAACTAGAACCTAAAAAGATTAATGATGCTTTAAATGATGAATTTTGGGTTTTGGCTATGCATGAAGAACTAAACAATTTTACAAGAAATGATGTTTGGAAATTAGTTCCTAGACCTAACAATGCTAGTGTTATTGGTACTAAATGGGTTTTTACAAACAAACTTGATGAACATGGCATTGTTACTAGAAATAAAGCTCGTTTGGTTGTCCAAGGATACAATCAAGAGGAGGGCATAGACTATGATGAAACCTTTGCACCGGTTGTAAGGTTGGAATCTATTAGGATATTTTTGGCATTTGCTAGCTTTAAAAACTTCAAATTATTTCAAATGGATGTTAAAAAAACCTTTTTAAATGGTTTTATAGAAGAGGAAGTATATGTTGAGCAACCCCCCGGTTTTATAGATCATGTTTTTCCTAATCATGTTTATCGGGTTCAAAAAGCTTTATATGGGTTGAAACAAGCTCCTAGAGCTTGGTATGCTCGCCTCTCTAGTTTTTTTGTTGAAAATGGTTTTTCAAAAGGAACAATTGATAACACTCTTTTTGTGAGAAAAATAAAAAATGATTTTATTTTAGTTCAAATATATGTTGATGATATCATTTTCGGTGCTACTAATGAATCCTTGTGCAAGGAATTTTCTAAGGTTATGTAGGATCATTTTGAGAGTATGATGGGAGAGCTTACATTCTTTCTTGGGCTCCAAGTTAAGCAAACTAAGGATGGGATATTCATTTCTCAAAGCAAATATGCTAAGGAATTGGTGAAGAAATTCAATTTGGAGAACTCTAAGCATTCGCCTACTCCCATGAGTACTAGTGTTAAGCTTGATACAGATGAGAGTGGTGAAGATGTGGACCAAAAACTATACCGAGGTATGATAGGTAGTCTTCTTTATCTTACCGCTAGTAGACCCGACATCATGTTTAGTGTGTGTGCATGTACACGTTTTCAAGCATCTCCTAAAGCATCTCATCTAATTGCGGTTAAAAGGATCATTAAGTATGTTAATGGTACTTTTAATCTTGGTTTATTTTATCCAAAAAGTACTTCTTTTGATTTATATGGTTTTTGTGATGCCGACTTTGCCGGATGTAAGGTAGATCGCAAGAGTACGAGTGGAACATGCCAATTCCTTGGAAATTCCCTTGTTTCTTGGGCTTCTAAGAAGCAAAATTGTGTTACATTATCCACTACGGAAGCGGAATACATTACCGCCGGTTTATGTTGTGCTCAAGTTTTCTGGATGAAACAAAGCTTAGTTGACTATGATTTGAGTTTTCAAAACATAAAAATCTTTTGTGATAACACTAGTGCTATAAATATTTCCAAGAATTCGGTTTTGCATTCTAGAACCAAGCATATTGATGTGCGCCATCATTTCTTACGCGATCATGTAGAGAGACAAGATGTATTCCTAGTGTTTGTTGACACAAAATCTCAATTAGCGGATATATTTACTAAGCCTCTTAGTGAGGATGATTTTTGTCGCATGAGAAATGGTTTGGGCTTATGCAATATGTGAAAGTTCTACATTGCTTGCTTGTTATCATGCATTTTACTTTTTTTTTCTTTACCCCATTTTTGATGGTGACAAAGGGGGAGAGAAATCTCCTCATTTGTTGCATATACTTAGGGGGAGCTCATAGATAGGGGGAACACCTATCTATAAGCTATGTTTATTTTTGCTCTTATATAATGGTTGGTTGTCATCATCAAAAAGGGGGAGATTGTTAGCCCTTATGTTTTGATGATGTTTTACAACCACCATTATCGGTACTAATGGCTATTTGAGTGCAAATGTAGTGAACTCGTTTATCAAGCTTGTTAGTGCCATTGATGGAGGATTGGATGGAATATGCGCTACAACGAAGATATCCAAAGGAGGAGGAGGCATAATGATGAAGCAATGTTATTTCAAGAATAACAAAGTCATATAGAAGCTTCATCCATATCAAGCTATATCAAGACTCAAGAATTACATTCTATGTAAGGATATTAGCTATTTTTTATTTTCTCTCTAGTGCTAGAATGTAGGCAAAGAGTTATCAATTACACTTGAAGCTATTGGGATATCACACACACACGTTTTCATACTTATATTTTTAAGCGTTTTCCATAAAATACTATTTCTTACAAGTATGAGGACCTATTTGTAAAATTCCTTTTCTAAACAATTTGTTTTTAGTATTAAAAACATTTTACAAAGTTTCACAATTTTCAGAAGTCAAATGAATATTTTACAAATTGTTTTAATATGTCAAAAACAATTTTTTAGAACGTATCAGAATGCGGTCGACCGCACCGGTCGACCGCACCTGTGTTCATATGTTCAGTGAGTAGCAGAGAGTTTGTCGGTCGACCAGTACGGTCGACCGAGAGCTCGATTTTTTCCATCGGTCGACCGCACCGGTCAACCTATAAAGTCTCTGTTGGTTTTTCTCGTTTTCGACCTGGATCGCGGTCGACCGAATTTTTAGTCGGTCGACCGCCGTATAATTCAAACGGTAATTTTTGTACCTCTATCAGCGCCGCTAAGTACAGATCTCAGCGACGTTTGCTTCCAGATTTTAGGGGATTAAGGGTATGGGTTTAAAACAGCTGTTTCTCCTATTTAAACTCTACCTCTTCTTCTTCCTCAAGTGTCCCAGCTTTTGCAAAAACCATAGACGTTGTTTTTCACTGAGTTTCAATTTCAAACCTGTTTCTTCTGTGTTTTTTGTGTGTTCACTTCCCAGCTTCAGTGTGCTCTTTCTCTTTGCCATAGGGACGTTGTAAAGAGAGAGTCTTACACCATTTCTACTGTCTTGAGAGTGTGATCTTGTGTAGATCAAACTGTGTGGGAGTGTGATCTTGTGTAGATCAATCTGTGTAGTGTGAGATCGTGAGGGGATCGCTGTGTAGACGAAGTTCCGGCTTCCAAACTGGGTTGTGTAGTGGATTTCTCCTCGAGCGTGGGGAGCGGGGACGTAGGTCAGCGGACCAAACCTCGTTAACATATCGCGCGTCACAGGATAACGCTTCCTAACCCTATCTCCTCTATTTTGATTGCATTAGATTACTGTGGTTTGCTTGTCTTATTTTTATTGCATAATTATAGCCTCTTGACCCTAATCACCCCCCTCTAGGGTCCAACACTTTGCTCCATCATCTCACTGCTTGACAAAATAGTGATTGCGTCTATAAAATGTCCTCACAATCAACGCCTCAATGGGCATTGCTCGAGCCCCCTTAAGTACCCCATTGAAGTTTTTAGAGCAATTAGTTGTCATCATTCAAAACGGATTCCCTCCATCTTTACTTAGTACCCACCGATCAACGTAATCACTTTCCAAACTACTCTCAATCCAGTCACGTGTAACTTGAAATATTGCCTTGAATTGATCCTGTATCCGATCATACACACATGTTTCGGGTGTACAACCCGCTTGCCAAAGAAGATTTTGTAAATGTATCTGACCAAAACTCTTTTTAAAATTAGCTCTAATGTGTCGTAAGCAATAATGGTGATTGTGATGAGAGCCACACCTCCTGTACAATACTTTTGGAATACCTTTCATCCTACGAATGCAAAAGTAATTTTTCTAAGAGGCAACACATTAAAAATATATGTGTGTCATCAATGCTAAGAACCAACCGACAAAATTTAAATCCATCGATCGAAGGACCAAATACCCAAAATATAGAGGTGAATTAATGCACTCCCGGATTGATCTTTTTGGTTATGAGTTTTTATTCAGATGCATGATTGATTCTTTTGATCACTTCAAGATATTGTGGTAGTGTCGCGTAAGACTTTTCCTAATCACCAAATATTTTTGTCATCACAATTCTCCTTGCATTCGATGCTTTACTATACGATATTTCAATGAACTTCGTATCTAGCGCTCTCTCAATTATATTACAAAAATATTAAAAATATTTACCGTATAAATGTGTGCCATCAATGCTAAGAACCGGTCGACAAAATTTAAATCCCTCGATCGAAGGACCAAATACCCAAAATACAGAGGTGAATTGATATACTCTCGGATTGATCTTTTTGGTTATGAGTTTTTATTCAGATCTATGATTGCTTCTTTTGATTGCTTCAATATATTGAGGTAGTATCGCGTAAGACTTCTCCTAATCACCAATTATTTTTGTCATTATTATTCTCCTTATATTCCATGCTTTACTATACGACATTTCAATGAACTTTGTATCTAGCGCTCTCTCAATTATATTGCAAAACTATTTGATGATTGGGAGAAGTCTTACGCGACACTACCTCAATATCTTAAAGCGATCAAAAGAATCAATCATGGATCTAAATAAAAACTCATAACCAAAAAGATCAATCTGGGAGTGTATCAATTCACCTTTGTATTTTGGGCACTTGATCCTTCGATCGAGGGATTTAAAATTTGTCGGCCAGTTCTTAGCATTGATGGCATATATTTATACGGTAAATATAAGGGTGTATTGCTTGTTACTACAGGAGTAGATGCAGATGGTAGCTTATTTCCTTTGGTCTTGGAGATCGAGAACAGTAAAAATTAAGAGTGGTTTTTTCTTGCATTCAAATTATATATTTTTAATGTGTTGCCTCTTAAAAAATTACTTTTATATCCGATAGGATGAAAGGTATTCCAAAAGCATTGTACAGGAGATTTGGCTCTCATCACAATCATTGTTATTGCTTACGACACATTAGAGTTACTTTTAAAAAAAGATTTGGTCAGATACATTTACAAAATCTTCTTTGGAAAACGGACACCTGAAACATGTGTGTATGATCGGATACGGAATCAAATCAAGGCAATATCTCAAGCTGCACATGACTGGATTGAGAGTAGTTTGGGAAGTGATTACGTCGATCGGTGGGCACTAAGTAAAGATGGAGGGAATCAGTTTTGAATGATGACAACTAATTCCTCTAAAAGCTTCAACGGGGTACTTAAGGGGGCTCGAGGAATGCCCATACAAGTGTTGGTTGTAAGGACATTTTATAGACTCAATCACTATTTTGTCAAGCGGCGAGAGGATGGAGAAAAGTGGGTAACGTTGTTGACACAAAAATGAAGAGATTGTAGGAGCTCATGTCAAGCAGGCGAGATCAATGAAAATTATTAGATTTGCTATAAATGAATGGCATGTTACAGACAAACACGATCATAATTACACCGTAATTTACGAGGGACACAACACACATGCACTTGTAACATACTAGAATTACAAAAATTACCATGTTCACATGTTATATAGCGGTTACGTCCAAGCAATTTGGGGGGTGCAAATATTTCGTATTACACATACGCTTCTTAGTGGTATCAATCAAACCGCTATAGAGATTCATACAAATAGTATTTTTATCCTATTATAGATAGTCGTTGCTGACTACCCTATAATGGGCCGCATGTGTTACCTCCTGAATATAAGAGACAAGACGGACATCCACAATCAGTATTCATAAAAGGTACGATGGATGAAGGGCGGGAAGGAGCTCCAAAAAAATAGGTGTGGATATTGCAGATAAATGGGCCATAATAGATCTCATTGTCTTGCCAATCCAAATAGATAGCAATTAATGGGTAAAATTTATTTAAGTTATAATGTTATTCTACTTTCTTTATAAGTCAATGCTTATTTATGAAATCTATAATTTTATTCTACTTCTAATTTAATATACATCATAATACTGACACATTTTATCATCATATACGTAGATATTTATAGTATGGAGGCGGGTCCATTGACATATGAGGTCCTTTATGACCAAGATCGACACCGATCCATGAAGATAGACTCTAGGGAGGTAACTTACATTTTTATTTTTTCAATCATATCAATTTTTCTAAGTTATTGATTGTTACTAAACATTTGCACTGTTTAATATATGCAGGCCACAAGTATTACTATAGTTGATCATACTCGTGCACATTCGAGCTGGGATTTGACGGGTCCACGGGTCCAATTTTATGTTCGTTAAGCAGGCTTTTTTGAATGTTCACAAATTAAATGGGTGAGAATTGATTAGGCTCTCTTGACGGTATTGATTGAACGATGGAGGCCTAAGACAAATACATTCCACCTGCGTCAAGGAGAGTCGACGATTATATTGCAGGATGTTGGGGTTTTACTTGGCCTCAGAGTGGATGGAGATGCTATTACGGATGCATGTATTACTAAGTTATTTTGTAATAGATATGATTACATATAATTTTATATATTTATTTAAATATATACTAACTCATTGTATATAAAATAGATGGAATGTGTCTAAATCTTGGCAAACCACCCAAAGGGTCATGAAAACTTCTACAGGAATGAGCTTGATCAAATGGAGGGTGAACAAGTATTAAATCATAATATCTAAATATATTCAATCAATACATCATTTGTTACTAATATGTAAATTTACTTAATCTTTTCTATAGGTTAAGTGGATGCCCTATGAACTAGCTTTGGAGACACTACTAGATATTTGCAGGAAAGATGAAGATATATGGTGTGCTCGCGTCCCGATTATATGTTTGAGATTGTCAAAATGCACGTGTTTGACCGTGTGCTCCGATAATTTGGACTAAAGCAACATATTCCAGACCCTGTAGAAAGAATAGAGCAAAATCCCAGAAAATCATCACATCATGCAAATTGGGAATTAATTCGTGCTTACATCCAGAATTAGGAGTTGAGGGAGAAAGATGTAGTGATGGAGAGGGCTGGCGCACTTGACCTAGGTGTGTACTTGTGATGGTATTGAGGATTACTCACCGATGGATATTTCAGGAGAACCTCGTCGATGGATATTTCAGGAGAACAAAGCTCCTAAGGAGTACATACCAAGAGGTCCAGTTGAGAGAGAGTTAGTAAGTGTATAAGTAAAATATACAATTATTTTGTGATTATTATTTTATTATCATCCACTTGCTAATAATTCTCTTTCGCTTTTTATCTTATAGGTGTAAGAGCGCGATGATGTTGCTACTGTTGCACATGATGCATTGAGAACAACTATCGAGTTAGAGGTGAGGAACATGTTCCTTCACATCATAAAATAGATTCAGTTCACTCTTAAGAGGAAGCGTAATGCAAGACGTGATGGATGTGAGGCGAGTCATAAGGTGCGATTGTTGACGGTTTCAAGGACACAAGGAGCAGGCTTAAGTCGTGCACATAATGAAGCTAGCAACTCACAACAGGTTCAAGTCGACAAGCATATTATGCACTCCCAAGTTCACACACAACCAGACGAGGATGTCATCCGAACTCATGTTGAAGGTGAAGGGGAAGGGGGAGAGGAAGAAGAGGGAGAGGAAAGGGAGTGGTAAATATTTGTTAAGTTTTGATATACTTTATAGGATGTTTATGTTTGAAATTAAATGTTACGTATCCGATTGATTATGAATTTTTAGTAAGTGAATTGAATGTTACGTTTGAAATTTATTATAGATTGGTATGTGTTTATTTGTATTTGAAAAAATATGTATTTATTTGTGTTTTTTATTGTATTGTGGATTGATAAATGTGTACCAAGAGTTAGTGTTAACTTGTGGATTGATATGTATTAGCAGGAGTGAGATTTTCCAGCTGAGTGTGGGCTGGAGGATCTCTACCAAATGGTCAGGTTTGAGAACCCCAATCATTTCTAGCGTGAGCTAAAGTCTCTGTCAAATAGTTGGGGTTAGGAACCTCGACCATTTTGAATTAGGTTTTTTAAAATGGTCGAAGTTTCTAACCCCGACCAATTTAAATAGTTGCTAAATTAGTCGGGGTTTTGAACCCTGACTAATTTAGCTATCAAATTATGGGCGAGGTCCAAAATAGTCGGGGTTACCAACCCCGACTAATTAGGATCGTGCTTAAAAAAATTGACCCACTTTCTGGTCACGATGCTGATGTGCGAGAAAGTGGATCGATTTTTTAAATAAAGTTTGAATATGGTTAATTTTTTAGAATAAAATTGGGAATAGGTTTAATTTGAAAATTTCTTCAAAATATTTGTGTGAGCTACATAAATTTAAAGCATAAAAGAAAAACCCACTCCAAAGAAACCCCATCAAGTTCTTCAATACAAAAATACCAACATGAAATTACGTTCAAAGTTCCTCAAAATTCAAGACCTTACGGAGAAGATAACCATCAGAGAAGCGAGTGAAGCCATTGCCGACAGCTGCGGAGGCGATGGAAGGAACTGATCGGATGCCAAGGGAGAGTTTATGGGAAGGCAGGAGGGTTATGACTGTAAAAGTTAGGTTTGGATCTGGGGTTTATGAGGGGGAGAGAGAGAGAAAGAGAGAGAGAGAGAGAGAGAGAGAGAGATGAAAGGTTCTATTTTTTCCCTTTCTTTTTTTCCGAGAGAAGAAGGTTCTATTTTTTCCCTTTCTTTTTTTCCGAGAGAAGAAGAAGCTTTCTCCAAATAACGAAGAGAACACTATGGGATTGTTGAACTTTTGAGGAGTCCAAGTAATAATGACTCAGGAAAGAAGCAGTGGAACAGAATATAATTTTGAGGTATGAACCATCATGGAGAGCGATATTTTAGATCGAAGGAGATGAAGAGCCGATTTGGGGAATTAGAGCAAAAACTCTAGAATTGGAGAAAGGGGAAGAGGACGGATGTGGGGGGATAATTAGACTGAAGAGGGCCACTGTGAATAATTAAAATAAATAAACGGTTGAGATTTAGATGAGTAGATCCAACGGTTAAGATTAACTTTTTATTGTTTAGTTAAGAAAATAATTTTACAAAAAAGAAGAAATTGCCAAGTGGCATGTGTAGTGGTGACAGTTTTAATAGAAGATATAGATGTGTTAATTTCGCAATGCAGAAACCACAGAGAGTTGAGGTAATTGAAAAAAAGTAACTTGGTAAGCTGAAACTATTGATTATTTTAAAAAAGATATATTATAGATTAAATCTCAATGAGTCATTATCTCTAATATGAAATTTATTTGAGAGATTGTTAGAGGGTTTAATTTGTGAGACTTTGTGTGATTGTAAACTCTATTTGTATTTTCTTTCTCTCTAATAGTAGATCTCTCCCCTCCTTTCCTCGTAGACGTAGGCAACTTACCGAACCATGTAAAAAGAGTTTGTCTTGATGTGATTTGTAATAGCTTATTTAGGTTCCCTCGACAAGTCAGTCCTAGAACTGATGAGAGTAAGAGTGTATTGTTTTCGTCAAAAGTTACTTATTCCATTGATCTTAAACCTGTTACACCATTTATCGATTACAAGTTCAAACTAAAAGAAAATTCGATCTTTTTATAAGATCTTCTTATAATAAAAAAGTAAAAAATTACAACTTTATCCAACAAAACGCAACAATAGTTTATCTCCTATTGCTTTGCATGGGATATTTTCCTGTGTCGGGGACGTGTTAGTCCATGGACCATCATAGATCAGATTCGGTTGACAAAATAATTATGCTCTTGTTTCATGAAGAAAACAATCACAGCAGCGACAATCACGACCAAACGAGATTGTGGCTCTTCTCGAGAATAAAACCAAGTTTAATCTGGAGGAAAGAGGGGGAGAGAATCTCAAATCTTTCGAAGACTTTTTCTTTATGAAAAAGTTCACTAAGGTTCATCATTTCTCCTCTGAAATTTGTGGTTCACTACTCAATTCGATAGCACCTCGCCCTCTGATTTCATATCCTCCCTAATAAAGACCCTGGGCTTCTATTTATAGGCTTTTATCATTGTATTTTCTAATAAGATCAAGTATTTTGGCGTCATCTGCAATTGATAACCGTCCGAGCGCATTTAAGGATAGCTTCAGAACAGTTGGAGAGGTTCTGGGATGAAAAAATTCTAACAAAATATCAAAATCCACATTTTGGGGAGTTTTAGGAGGTCAAAACACTCGTGGTGACTTAGAGCTGTGCGAGCCACCATTTAGTGGCTCGTATGGGCACAAGCCACAATTTGATGGCTCACACTCATGCGAGCCACTCACGCGAGCCTCCTGGCCTGTTTTGTTCGTCTTTTTGATATTTTTGGCTATTTACAGCCCCTTTAGTTTGCTCATTTTACGATTGTTTTGCTTTTACGTGCGTTTTGTCGCTTCGCTGATTTGTACGCTTTAACGATTCGCTTTATACATTTACCGGCATCGGATAATCTTCCTTGACTAGGATAATAACATTTATCATCTTCTCTCTATCTCGAGTTGTGTTCGGGGACTTATTAGGTAATTTTTGACGCCTACAGATACCCCCCTCAAAAGTGTTTCAGTCTCGTTTCTTTTATAGAAGAGCCTGAAATACTTTGGATGTGATAGGCCCAACCTTTAGTCGGTGTAAAAGGACATGTAATTAGCTTTAGTTCTTAACTTCTTCTGTCTTCAATCTACTCAGTATTTTGTCAAATAGATGAAGTTCTTTCGATGTTGCGTTTATCGTCTGACCATTGTTAAAGTTTTAAACTGAAACATGTATGTTGATATCTGATTTTAGCTCGTGTCATCGAGTCGACATTGAACTAATTATCTTCATTGAAGGTTCGTATTTGGATTATGATTAACTCTCTTTGGAATCATCCTTTAACCTGGAATTTTTCTTAGCCTTGTTTTGGTGGGATTTGACGACGCATTGACCTTCATCACAACACGTTGACCAAAAGCTATGTATTGACCAGTGTAAACACAGTTTATACTCATACGTAAACTAGAGTCTTCATAGTTTAAGTTCTTAAGGCGTTGGAGTGAGGAGAACCAGTTTATACTCGTATAATCCTGGGAGTTTTGGAAATTAGTTTAGCCTCATATACCCGTCGGAGGTCCTTGGGTTATTCTTAAGAATATTCTATGCAATATTCTCCAAAAAGTTCCCATCAGGGGTAGGAAATAGTTTAGACTTGTATACCAATTGGAGTGCGAATACGGGTATCAAACATGACGAAAAATGCCCGAGAAACGAGTCAAAATACCCATAAATTGGCCAAATAGCTCACCACACGTGCGAGCCAGCGAATCGTGGCTCGCACACGTGCGAGCCAGCGGAAGAGCTGGGCTGATTTCTAGTTTGGTTCGGTCCAACTTGGCTTGGTTCGGTTTGGTTCGATGTGGTTTGAGTCGGCTCGTACCGGGACGGGTTCTTTTCCTATACTTAGTTGATTTCGAGGGTTCTAAAGCTCGACTTTTCTTCTCTGTTTCTTCACAATTTTTGATCGTTCAAGAAATTTTCGAAAAAACCTCATCTCTTTCTCTTCAAATTTCTTCAATTCCTGTGCTCCTCTCGGCTGATCATGCTCGTGCTTCGCATTCGTCGGCGACTTCATTGAATCTGAGCTCGAGCTAGGGTTTTGACTTCTTGTATTTGATCGGGTTTCTCCACGCTTTTTCTCTTGCCTCGTCTTATGCTCGAGGTTCAAGTAAGACTCTTTGCTTCTCACTTCGATTTTGTGTGGAAATGATCATCTAAAAGTCAAAAAACCTCTTCTTGTGCATGTAGGGTTTTGGGTTTGGTTGGTGGCTTTTTGCATTCGTGGCCATTTGTGACGGGGTTTGTACTAGACCTCCTCTTTCTTGCACTCAAGGTAAGAAACCCCTCTGTCTCCTTCGTTCAATTTCAAATTTCATAGATGAATGGTCAAAATTAACCTCGGGATTGGTGAGAGGTCAAAATTTTGGTTCTTGATCTTGTATTTGCCATGTAAACCCGAGTTCTTGACTTAATTTAGTTGCCCATATTGCCTTTCAGTAGTTTCATATCTGTAATTATGACTGAACCATTGGGATTTTAACGAATGATGATACTCGGCTCTACAGTCAAAAAATAATAATTTTGAACTGTATAATAAAGTCTGGGGGTCTTGAATAGTAACTGAGTCCTCGGTTATTTGACCCTAATTTGATATCTGTGAACTCATATGAAAATCCAGCTTTTCAATTTTTGCATTCTGATTTTTGGTTGTGTGCGTGTCGCATGCATGCTTCGATGTCTTTTAACCCTTGTTCACAAACACGGATGTGGTTCGGTATCTGAATAAGTATACGTATCCCACTTTTGGATAAGAGTACTGTAATTGTCAGCTTGTTTTTGACTAAAATCACCTGGACCTCAATTCTCGTCGCGAATGGTTACGTAGTTTGAGTCTGTAGTCCTACACGATAACTGCCATATTAGGCTTTTAGTATACACGATAGCCTGATTCGTAGGCACCTCATGCTTTATTATTAGCCACATAGATGACTTTGGCCGAAATTCTAAAATTCCGGCTTAATTTGTTGCATGACCTGTTGTGGGTTGAAACTAAATCTGCATCAGGGCCACTACTTAGGTTTAATCATATTTTTAACCGACAAATCCTATTTCGTAGAATAGCATAGTTTTCTTTTTGTATTAGTCTAATACTTCTCAACTTCTGACGTGATCGAATTGTTAATTCTCTCTGTAGATATGTCGCCTAAGAGATCCCGCATCACTCGAGGTTGTTCGGTGTCTCAATCGCCCGAGCTAGCGCCTTTTACTTGCACAGGTAAATTTATATTTCCTCTTTTATTCATGCACTCGATATTAATATATCAAACTGCATATTGCATCCCCGCTTTGTTCTCCTTAGTGAGGCAATTGGGAAGAGCCGCCACCCTCCTTCGTAGGGGTGAACGCTTCACGAGACGTGTTTTGATTGGTCAAGATATATCTGAATTAACTCGGGGCGATCTTATGTTGTGTCACGTTATGCGAGATAGGGTATATTATCGCATCATTCGTGTGGTGATATGCCTTATCCTTTGCGTGCGTGATCTGATTGAGATCGTCTCACCACTTATAAGGTCGTGACTCTATCTCACAGCTTGTGAGGCGAGTTTAATGCTTATACTACCTCCACATAAGTATTTATGATTGTATCTAATAATTGCACATCGTTTACCTCAGTTGGGTTTCCCTCGAAGGCGTTTTATACTCATGCGGTGGAAGGTCGCTATAGTGAGGCTTATACCTCTACTGATGAGAAAATTCCTGTACCGACGGCTCCCCAATTTGCCCCGGGTGCACCAGAAGAGCTCCTGTAGCTAATATAGAAGGGAGAACGTCATGCTTTAAGGTAGCTTATCACGGATGTGCCCTTAGTGAGAACCCGAGCTCTATACATCCGTTGAGGAAGCCGGACCACTTATTTGGCGACTCTGTAGAAGATCCAGTTGCTGCGTCTCTTGGAACCGAACAATGGTTGCATCATGATGACGGTGGACACCTATACCTCCCTCAAATTCCTCATCACCGTTCGCTTACCGAGCTATGGTGCCAGGGCGTCCTGCGGGAAATGTCGTGGGGGTTAACAGAGGAGCACGACCATGTTCATTGTGGCTATATCGCTCAGGGCGTGATTCCTAGATCAAGTGACCAGAATCGGATAACAAGGCTACATTTTGGGGTCCTGTGATTAAGTGACCCACCCAGAGGTGAGGTCTTTATTGTTGCTAACATTGTGAAGAACCGGCTCGCGAATTTGGGTCGGGAGATGCTAGCAACCGGTCACCGATGTTATGGATGGGTGCATTCATCAGATAAGCTTTGTGTTAGACCCTAGAGGGGGGGGTGATTAGGGTCTTATGCTAATCTAATCCGATTAAATACCAATTAAAAATAATTAACAAGTTATCCTAGCCAGAATGAAATACAACAAGATATGTAAGCTAGGATAAACAATATGAACAAGATATATCCTAACAAGAATAGATATACAATATGATATATGCAAGGATATATAAACAATAAGATATATCCTAACAAAGAGATATAGACAATATATGTGCAAGGATATAAAATTAACACAAGGGTGAATTAATCATAAACTAGATAGAGGAAAAAACAACAATGAGCAATTGACAGAGGCAATATGAATAATAAGCACGAATGTAAAAGTACGCTAATGCAATCACAAACAAAACGATATGTTTACGAGGTTCGGTCCCCACGACCTACGTCCCCGCTCCTCACCTCGAGGAGATCTCCACTATCACAACCGGGTTTTCTACGTTCACCCGAACAACGTTTACACCTCACAATACAATCACTATGTAATCACACCTCACACACTAAGTGTTGGTCCTAGCCCGTGTCCTCCTCCTCAAGTGCTCAGTTACAACCTCTCCCTAGGCACGTCAACCGACGCCACTCCTCGATTCGACCCCGTCTCTCACCACACACTTCTCTCGGTGTACAAGTGTATTACAAGTGAATCCTCACAATTAGGCACAATATAAATCAATTGATTGTTCTCTAAACAAGATGAGAACTCAATTAAGCTCACTCTCAATGTCACAAACCAACAACCCTAAATTATACTATGAATGTAAATACAATAAGCTCAATAGGTTGTGTGTGAACAAAGAGTATCAATAAAACGATTAAACTAAACTCAATATAAATCTAGCTTATGGAAATTATAATCAAAATAATAAATTGCTAGATGAGTTTAGAAACACTTCTCTAAAGATGACAAGAGAGTAGGAGAAGAGTGAATGCTCAAACACCAAAGGATGATCTCCACTTGCTCTTGTGAAATTGTCTTCACAAACCAAATTCTTAAACACTCTTTTAAACAAACACAAAACACCCTTAAACTTGTTTTTAAACAATTCTTTTCATAAACTTGAAAAGACATCAGCAATGGGGTATATATACCCACTAGAAATCTCAGCCAAAAACCCCCAAGTGAAAGACAGAAAAGCCCCAGATAGATCAGCTCAGAAATAGCCGTTAGGAGCCAACGGCTCTTTTGTCGGTCGACCGAAAATCTCGTCGGTCGACCGATGGAAAGAATTCGGTCGACCGACGGAAAATCCGGTCGACCGCGAGCAGATCTGAAAACAACGAAACAAACAGAGACTTCGTCGGTCGACCGCACCGGTCGACCGATGGGAGCTCTCGGTCGACCAGACCGGTCGACCGACAGACTCTCTGTCGCCCAATGAACACATGAATACAGGATCGGTCGACCGGTGCGGTCGACCGAAATCTGACATTCTAGAAAACTGTTTTGCTGATTTTAAAACCCTGTTTAAAAATATCAAATAAATTCCAAAAAATTTAAAACTTTGGGGAATGATTGTAGACATGATAATAAACATGCTACAATGACTGGTTTTGAAAAAGGACTTCCCAAATAAAAAATATCATCATTTTGCAGATATGTTCAAAAACATGAAAACCTGGAAATTGATATTTTGACTCAAACAACATTTTGAAACCTTATGAAATGATTGTATAGACTTGATAAAAGATATAACATGTTGTTATGACGTCTATATCCTAGAAATACAATATTTTCATAAGATTGCATATTCTATGCAATATATTCAAAACACTAAGTATGATTTCAATAAATATAAGCTTGTTAAAGGTGAAATCATATATGGGCATATAAACATGAAAACTCAAGACTATGTATGTATATATATAAAACTATATATATGCATAGAAACCAAAACTTATGTATATATATATAACTATATATATATATATATACGAAGAAACCAACAAATGTGTGTGTATAGATATTGAGCTTAACGTACTTAACACACATAATATAAATCCTAAACTAAATTACCCAAGCAATCTTGATCTTCATTGTAGCTCAACTTGGTACACGTTGCGGATGAAGCTTGAACTTGATCTTTAACTTTGAATTGTAAGATGCTTCACTCCACAATTCCTCCAACCTCCATTGGATATGATCGTTATGGCGCAATCCATCCATCCTCCAACAACGTTGTTTGTCTATGATAAATAAGAAAACACAAATACTAGACAAACAACATTAGTGATAAATTATTTGTTAAACATCATCAAAACAAGAAGGCCAACACTTTGGTGGGCTCGCTTGAGCAATTATGTCTTGGACCAGTTCGAATAGGAGTTGAAGGCTAATGGTTTGTACACTGCTATCCGCACCACTACTTATGGGCTGACAATCAGCGTCCCTCAGTTCCTAGCACTGTTGGACCTTTACAACCCCGACACCAATACATTTTTGACCAAGTATGGTGAGTTAGGATTGGCACTGCACGATATGCATAAGGTCTCCGGTCTCCTGATGGGTAATATTATTTATCAAGAGTACTTCCCTTCAACCGGGAGCTTCAACAGTTGAAGTCGTGGACACCCAACCGCTATAATACTTTCTGGGATCTCACCTACCACTACTATATAGCTCTGATAGGTGTCGATCCGTTATCAAAGAAGCCGTGGCTGCAGATAAGTCTGAAGAGGTTTGCTGACTATTTATTCAGGAACATAGACAGAAGCTCGTGCGAGGCGATATATGAGTTGACGCTGTTGACTCCCTTAGAAGTTAACGAGTTAATCAGAAAGTGCAACACCCAGTCTTACACCATAGCTAGCGTTGAGAATGATTTTGCTGCTGGAACCAAGTTCCAAACATTTTTGTGGCAATCGGTGAAGCCGATCCGGCCTATGACGTTGCTTGCCGGCTACCTCGCCATTTGGTTAAAGAAGTGTGTGGGACTGTATCAGTCTACCGATGCGCTACCTCTGGAAGTTCTTTATCCTGCAGTTCTGCTCACTCATCAGAAAAATTTGTCTCTTCTTTCAGCAATGACCGTGGATATTCATAAAGGGCTTCGTCATATTGTAAGTGCGTTCACTCAAGGGGAGGGTAAGCCATCAGCTCAAATCCCTCTCACAAAGGTGGAGCTCCCCTACACTTATTTGATGGCTTGGTTCGTGCTCCATCACTCAGATATAATGTCAGCCCCAACTTTTATGGACCCATCCATTCCTTTTCTCTGATTAAAAGAAAACTACAAATGGAAAGGACGAGGATTCATGGAGATTAAGAGGCAGCTTCAGAACCAAAAGTGTTGGGTCTTCCCTACTTGTTTCCCATTGTTTTTGAGTCAGTATGGCGACTCGCTGGTCGATATGGAGAATCCGGGTATGAGTCACACTTCCCTTGATTCTGGTTGCTTCGATTAGTGATTAATATCCAGACGTGTGATCTTCCGGATGTAGAACCACTGCTATATAGAGCCATACTTACCATGTCGGTTCGCCCACCAGTTCGGGTACAATCCAATTTATGTTAGGAACCTGAATCGACAGCTCCAGACTCATGGTGGTTTGATAGATGAGGCTCGGGCATGGCTGTGGAGTATAACTGGCTGCATTGGTACCAGGTTCAGCCTCCCTGGTGTCGAGCACAGATTAGAGCTGACTTTCCTATAATGTCAGTGGCTCTTTGCAGCAAACAAGTCTGTGCCCGTACGAGTGATAACACAGTTAGCGACCAAAGAAGCAGCTCAGATTGCTACTCGGATGGTATATGATGCTGAGTACCAGAAGAAACCAATATTGCGGGTGGCTGAGAGACCAGAACCGGTGGTGACAAAGAGGAGCTGAGATCAAGTATATTAGATCCTCTCTCCTTAGAATTATTTGAGTTAGTGATAGCTGATCGAGCTTGCCGATCCAAGTTGCCTAAACCTTAGCCAGCTCCAAGGAAGCCGAATATGAAGGTTTTATTTACTTATCCTAACAAGATGTTGGTTGAACTTCCAGGTGTAGCTTCCGGAGAGGAGGGAGAAGGAGAAGGGTCTCGCCTTATGTGTCGAACGAGATCTCAGCCTACAACTCAAGTCGCTTCGGGGCTAGAGTTGCATTCTAAATTTGTTCATGAACGAGTCATCGATCTGGAGGAGGCTCGCCCCGCTAAGCACAAGAAGCTAGCTTATAAGCGATGGGGTGAGCCTCTGTCTTCTGACACGGGGCCTACCAGTAACATGCCTATTGGTGGAGAAGGTAACGTTTCAAATCTTCAAGATCTTTTGATTCTTCCACTTATTAACTTAGACTTAGCAATTACTGTATCTTAGGAGGTCGTGAGGAAGGTGAAGAGGCACACGACCCCCTTTCCCCTAGCTTTGATTATTTCGAAGGACCTGACTTCTCGCAATAGACGGATGGGGTCATGACCGAGGTGCCCGTGGATGTGGAAGTGGATATGCATATTTAAGTTAGTGCAGGCTCTGGTGCTAGCCCTGATACAACTGATAGGATCAAGAATCCAGGTGCATCTAACACTAGTAATACGCTTCCGATGGTGGGTATTGAACGATTCAGAACTCGTATCTCTGCTAATTATTTCTATGCTTCTTTCTCACTTAGAAAAATTACAAAGGGCGGACACGAGTGCTAAAGCTGTGGAACTTGGCACAGCTGTTGGACGTGAATTTGACTTTCACTTATCGTATATTCTTGACTATTCCTCTTTTTGTTTTAACACTTGGGTTTTTCGTAGGTGTTTCAATGGAGGATCTAGGTAAAGAGAGAACTTTCTATGATACGGTGCTCGGAGAGACGAGTGTACCCTCACTTGATCCGACGCCAACCCCTTTGGACTCTGACGACGGCCTATTCGAAGACATGCTGCTTGCACAAGCCCAACATGAGACTATCGAACCAATAAGCATAGCTGGTTCACCTAGCGGTATAATCCTTACTCCCATGTTACACTCGTTCATTTATCAGTTTTTATTTAACCATGGGAGGGTTCCAATCGTAGGACCAGTCGTTAAGACTGATACAACTATTCTTACTGGAAAGTTTGATGAACTTGAGGGTCTCAATTTCTTATTGTTGGCAGGGATTGTCATCGAGGCTTGGTCATCGGTTTCTGAGACGCAACTCCCGATTCCTTCAGCGATACCTACTATAGCGACTACTGTGATTATTGGTAGGAGCTTAACTGAACAAGCCATGAGACCAACCGAAGAAGATGGTACTTCAATGTCCACTACACCCGTGGTGCTTCCTGCGACTCATGAGGCTGGGCGAACAGAATCGGGTTTGGTGCGTTCGACTATAGAAAATTCTGCGGGCATCGGTAAGTTTCGCATTATTTTTTGACTTAGAATTATTTTATGTCCCTTGAATATTTATCACTTTTTTCCTTTTTGTAGGGTTGTCTCCTTAACTCTGTGATGCGATTAAGGCTTTGTTGTCGGATGATGATCCGGAGAAGCTCATCCTCTATTTAGAGGTCAGCCACTTCTTCAATTTTGTGGGGTCGTTGATCGATAAACTTTTGTAGAAGGGGCCCCCTTTCAATCAATTCCAACCATTCCTCGAGCGTAAGATAGCCTCAATAAGGGACGCTGGCTCGCTGAATATTGCAGATGCCTTGACTGATGACTTGAAACGGTTAGATCATGAATTTGAGAGACTGCAAGAGCTCCGATCCGTCAGTGCTCCTATTTATGTTGCTGCTCAGATGGAGATCAGCCTACAATCATGGTGTGAAGCTCAAGCATCTGTTAGGCTTGGGATTCAGGCACAAAGAGAGCGGGTCGACCGGATGAAGGATGTTCTCTCCGAGAGATTGGCCAACCTACACGAGCTGGATTCTTCCTCAGCTTCTACCGACACCGATATAGCGAAACTTAAGCAAAAGCTTGCAGAGGCGGAGGGGCGAAGGGCTATTTTAGAGGTGACCAGGACCGGGGAGGATCATGGTAGGCTTGTGATATCAAGCAAGGTGGTGCTCTCCAAGGAGAAGTTAGCCAAAATAGAGGAGGAAGCTGTGAGGACCTTGTCTGCCTCCGAAGAATCTTTCAAGGCGGAGCTGCAGCGTGAGCTTGAACAAACTTATGCTAAAGAATTGTCCAAATTAGAGCAACAAATTCTTAGTTATAAGCTTGATGCAGAGTGACTGCAACTATTGCATCAGAACACTTGATTTCATTAGTGATATATATATTATTTTGTTTAGTATACTTTCATTCTTATTATGATTTCTCATTTTAGAATAATTAACCATAATACTTATAGGATTTTTGGTAAATCCTCAGCCATTAACGGATTTGATGTGTCTTTACCGATTACCATTTGAGTCGGGCTAGCACGTGAATTGTCTAAGTCCATTTCACATATAACATTGCGCTAACGGAATGAACTCCTTTAGATTTAGTGCTACGAGTTTGAATACATAGACTTGGTTATTTTATGGGAAAATACTAACCAGCAATGTGTGTGAGACGTTGATTTATCCTACTTAGGTTTCGGGATAAAATTCCCCATGCGTGTAAGGCATAGATTAGGGTATTATTAGTAACCGTCTGCCACGATGTCGAATACGTGGGCTTTTTATTGGGTCCTTTTGTTTTGATGATGATTTAAAAATAATTTACTTCTAATGTTATTTGTATAGTATTTGTGTTTTGTATTTATTCTAGGCAAACAATATGTTGGAGGATGAATGGAATTGAGCTTCAACGATCATATCCAATGGAGGTTGGCGGAATAGTAGAGTGAAGCCTTGCAATTAAAGTTGAAGATCCAAGTTTAAGATTCATCCGTAAGTTTACCAAGAAGAGCTTCGTTGAAGATCACAAGGTTGGGTAATTTAGTTGTAGGTTTATACTTGTGTGTAAATACTTTAAGCTCATATTAATAACACACACGTATCTGTTGATTTTATCAAAATATAGGTGTTTTGATACAATATTATTTTATTAGTTTATAAACTTCAATATCAGTTTATATATATATTATTAAGTCTATAAAATCAGTTTATAAAGTTTCAAAATATGGTTTAGCTAAAATATCAAAAACATGTGTTTTGTATTTTTATGTTTTGGACTAGTTTTGAAAAATAATAATGAGTTTTCACAAATGTGAAGTGTAATTCCAAAAATTCTTTTTGTAACATGTTTATAAACATTTTCCAAAGTTTTACAGTTTTTGGAATTTATTTGCTATTTTTAAAGGCACTTCAAAAATCATATTTTCTGTTTCAATCTGGCTGATATAGTGTTATCAGTCGACTGATGAATGTGTTCAGTCGAGTGAAGAAATCACCTGGAATAACAAAAAGTTTTTATTTTGTTTTAGTCGACTGACCAGTTGACTGATAAGGTCATTAGTTGACCGATCAAGTAATCAGTCGACCGACAAGCTGGATACTGACTCTAATGGTCAGCTCATCAGTCGACTGATCAGTCGACCAATGGCCCAATGGCTAGTTTTTTCTAGCTTTTTTGTTTTTGTTTTTTTGTTAGGTTTTGTTATTTTCTCTTGGCTTTGGGGTTTTCTATAAATACCCTCACATATCCTCAATTCGTAACTAAGAAGAGAAAAATTTTAAACGAGTTTTACAAGTTAGTTTAAGGGTTTAAGTTTTTGTTTAAGTGTGTTTAAAAGTTTGGTTTGTGAAGAAACTTTCATAAGAGCTTGAGGAGACCATCCATTGGTGTTTGAGCATTCAACTCTTCTCCCTCTCTCTTGTTATCATAGAGAAATTTTCCTAAACTCTATTTTTAGCTATTTTTGTTTTGTTCATAATTTCCATAAGCTAGATTTAAATTGAGTTTAGTTTGATTTTGTTTTATCAAATCTCACTGTTACACACACCCACTTGAGTTTTTAGTATTTAAATACATAGTATATTGGGGTTGTGAGAGATTATAACTTTGAGTTGTGCTTAATAGAGTTCTCACCTTATTTAAGAAAACAATCATTTGATTTGTGAGCTTAATTGTGAGATACACTTTGTCATACATAGTAAATACATAGTATATTAAAGACCAATCAAGCTTGGGTAATTTAGTTTAGGAGTTTATATTATGTGTGTTAGTACTTTAAGCTCAATACAATACACACATACACATTTTGGTTTTTGTATATATATAGTTATATATATACATATATGTTTTGGTTTGATAGTTTTCAAGTTTTACTATGAAACAATTGAATATAATTAGAAAACATATTTTTGTTTCATACTTATATGCATATATATGATTTCATCAATATCAATTTCAGTCAGTTCAATGAAATCATGTTGTAGTGCATTATATGTGTATTTTGATAAAATACTACATTCTTTGTTTATAGATTTCATAACAATAGTTTACATCTTTCTTCAAGTCTATAAAAATATTTTGTAAAGTTTCAAAAGTTGGTTTAGGTCAAAACATCAAACTCATGTGTTTACATTTTCGTATTTTGGACTATTTTGCAAAATGATGATATTTTTCATTTGGGAAGTCTTTTTTGGAAACCAATCATTGTAGCATGTTTATTATCATGTCTACAATTATTTCCCAAAGTTTTATATTTTTTAGAATTTATTTGATATTTTTAAACAGTGTTTTAAAATCAGATAAATAGCTTTCAGAACCAGTTTTTCTGTAATATCAGTTTTCGGTCGACCGTACCGGTTGACCGCTCAATTGTTCATTTGTTTCTGGGCAGCAGAGAGTTTGTCGGTCGACCACCACGATCGACCGAGAGCTCGATATTTCCATCGGTCGACCAGTGCGGTCGACCGAAGAAGTCTCTGCTCGATTCCCAATCTGGGATCTACATCGCGATCGACCGCGGATTTTTTCGGTCGACCGCCGCTGTCAGCTCTCTTCCCAATCGGTTATTTTTGTTACCGTTGCTGGGGCTGTTTTTGTCTTTTGCTTGGGGGTTTTTGGCTGAGGTTTTGGAGGCTATAAATACCCTCTTTGATCTCAGTTCTCAATGAACCCAAGAGAATGTTTTAAAGAGTTTTAAAAAGAGTTTAAGTTTGTTTTAAGCTTGTTTAAGGGTTTGGTTTAAAGCTATTTTGATTTTCACAAGTGGAAGAGATCATCTTCTTGTTTGGGCTCAAATCTCCATCTCTCCATCTTGTCTTCCATTGAGAAGCTTTCTAAACTCTACTCTACCTTTCATTTATTACTTGTCAATTATCATTTCTATTAAAGCTAGTTTTATATTGAGTTTAGATTTGATTTTATCTCATTGTTGCACACACCCACTTGAGCTTATTGTATTTGCATACATAGTATATTAGGGTTGTGAGAGATTGTAATATTGAGTTGTGCTTAATTGAGTTCTCCCCTTGTATGAGAGAACAAATCATTTATATTTGTTACAATTGTGAGTGTTGTAAGGTTTTCGGTGAGCTAGAAAACCGAGTGTGTTGTGTAGTTTTCGGTGAACTAGAAAACTGAGTGTGAGGAGTGACGTTAATCGGTGAGCGTTGAAAACCGACACTGTGAGGTGTAAACGTTATTCGGGTGAGCGTAGAAAACCCGGTTGTGATAGTGGATTTCTCCCCGGGAGTGGGGAGCGGAGACGTAGGACGGAAGGTCCGAACTCCGTGATCATTTGAGTGTGTTTGAGCTTGTCATTGGCGCATTTGCTTTTGCATTTATCTTATATCGCCAATTGTGTATTGCTCATTTATTTCATCCACTATCTAGCTCATTTTGTTTACCCTTGTGTTAGTTTACATATCCTTGCATATATCATATTGTATATCTCTTTGTTAGGATATATCTTGTTATTCATATTGATTA
Source organism: Asparagus kiusianus (assembly GCA_022839385.1). Lineage (NCBI taxonomy): Eukaryota > Viridiplantae > Streptophyta > Magnoliopsida > Asparagales > Asparagaceae > Asparagus > Asparagus kiusianus. Next base: position 352,219 of record BQKN01000185.1, read on the forward strand.
TCCTAGTTCATATAACTTGTTATATTTCATACTTGCTAGGATAACTTGTTAATCAGTTTTAATTAGCATTTAAATCGAATTAGATTAGCATAAGATCCTAATCACCCCCCCCCCCCTCTAGGGTCTAACAATAAGGTGTAAATGTTATTGGGTGAGCGTAGAAAACCCAGTTGTGATAGTGGAGATCTCCTCGAGATGAGGAGCGGAGACATAGGTCATAGGGACCAAACTCCGTGAACATATTGTTTGTTTGTGATTGCATTGACGCACTTATTTTTATGTTCATATCTTGTATCGCCTTTGTATATTTCTTGTTGTTTATATTGCCTAATACCTAGTTTAGATTGTTTACCCTTGTGTTATTTGTATATCCTTGCAGATATATTATTCATATCTCATTTACTAGGATATATTTATTAGTAAAGTTTTTAATTAGCATTAAATCGGATTAGATTAGCATAAACCCTATTCACCCCTTCTAGGGTTCTTTCCTAGTAGCATTAGGGTGCTTTCACTTTTGTCCTTTATACGGTAAAAGACTAACCGGAAACGCGTGTTAGGCACTGACTTATCCCTACTTAGGCTTCGGGACAAAATTCCTCATGCGTGTAAGGCATGAATTATGGTGTTATTAATAATGGTCTGTCATGATGCCGAATATGTGAATTTTTATCTTTTTTTACGGCAAAAGACTAACCGACAACGCGTGTTAGACGTTAACTTATCCCTACTTAGGCTTCGGAATAAAATTCCTCGTGTGTGCAAGCCATGGATTATTGGTGTTGGAATGTGGTGTCTTCTCTTTGGGAAAAGACGAACCCAACACCGGAGAGACGAATTTTATATTCTATCTCCGGTTGCAAACAAAACTCAAAGTAGGATCTGCACTTCGAGAATCAGCGAGGTGAAACTAAGAGTGTGATCTCCACTCCGAGAATCAAAAAAATTCAGATAACCTTAACTTTTATAGGATTGGTTATCTGACCTAAAGATGAGTTTTTCCGTTTATCGAGATGAAATCCTGACTTCAGCCCTAACTTTTATAGGATTGACTGAAGGGAAAAGGATGGGAGCTTTTTGTTTATCGAAAAGGAGTTCCGGTTTTGGCCGTAACCGTTTGATGATTTTGACCGAGAAGGGGGCATTGAGACGACCCTAACTTTTCCAGGTTTGGTCGTTCAATTAGGGTGGGGGCCTTTTGTTTATCGAAAAGGAAGTCCGATTTGAAAGTGGGCCTCTCGTTCATTAGAGGAATCGAGAGGGGAATTTGGCTTTGGTCCTAACTGTAGGAAGGTTTGACCAAAAGAGGAGTTTGAGATGACCCTAACTTTTATAGGTTTGATCACTCAACTTGTGGACCTCTCATTCATTGAAGGAATCGAGAGAGGAATTTGGCTTTGATCCTAACTGTAGGAAGGTTTGACCAAAAGAGGAATCAATAGGAGTGAGAGTGCAAATCATAGTGGGAATATTGATTTGTAAAAGTCACTCAGTGGAATTTTTCAATGTTAAGTGATAAGAATTTAACATGAAAGAGGTCTGCCGTTTACCATGAATTGACAGCTAAACTTTGGGAATACTACATTAGGACTTAACCTTGGGAGTGTTAAGTACAAATACAATGGGAGTTTGAACGGATTTGACCAACAGAAATCTGATGGGCTCATCGTCAATTGATCTAATCAATGAGGAACAAATGGAGGAAAAATTGACGAATGAGGTCATCAAATCTTATCTTAGCGAAAGAGTGTTCGAAAAGTCACAATGGGAGTATTAATCACTTTGGAAATGATTAAGTAGCCACATTGGGAAGTTCTTAATCACTTCTTATTTATGTTAAGGATGAATTGTTCAGATGACGGGTCTTCATCTTGAATAATCAGTTGATCTCGGGTTACCCTTAAGAATACCATGTACGGTATTTTCTAGGAACTTCCCTTTTAAGAATTTATCCTGAGCGTACTAAGGATGGTACTTTTTATGGAACTTCCCATTTATTAGCATCATGATCTTGTCATCGTTTTGGGTGATTAAGCGATATGCACCGTTTGAGTAGAGTGTCTCTATCACGTATGGTCCTTTCCATTTAGGTTGAAACTTATCTTTCTTCTTGGAGTTAGTATCATTGGCTGCCGGATGGCTAGAACCTAGTCCCCTTTCTTGAAGCTTTGTTGCTTGACTTTTTTTGTCAAAAGCACGAGAAATTCTAGCTTGGTAAAACTCGATTTGCTGTTGAGCTTTCAAATACCTTTCGTCCAACATCTCAAGTTCTTTGAGATGTTTCTGATGTTGTTCCTCCATTGTTATATCAGTTGCAAGAGCGATACGAAGGGATAGAATTTGAATTTCCAAGGGAAGAATAGCTTCGTATCCATACACTAGTGAGTACGGAGCTGCCCGGTAGGCGTGCGGACTGTGGTGCGATAGGCCCAAAGGGTTTCGCCGAGCTTTTCATCCTAGTCTCACTTGTTGGTTCTCACGAGCTTTGACAAAACCTTTATGATTGTCTTGTTGTACGCCTCAGCCAATCTATTTGTCGTAGAATTATATGCCATCGAAGAGACATCTTTAATTCTAAACTTCGAGCAAAATTTGATAAAAGCGTTGCTCACAAACTGAGGGCCGTTATCGTGTACCATTCTTCTTAGAATTCCATACCGGTAGATGATATGGTGTTTGATAAACTTGACGACGTCACTTGTCTTCACTTCTTTGAGTGGAACTATTTCAGCCCACTTTGAGAAATAATCAGTGATTGCCAAAATGAAGCGGTCACCTTTAACTGATGATGGGAAAATAGGACCAACAATATCCATTCCCTAAGTCTTAAATGGCTATGAAGTAGATGACGGGTGCAGGTGCTCCGGGGGTTGATGCATGTAATTTGCGTGTATTTGACATGCGTGGCACCTTCGGGCATAGTTGATCGCGTCCTTGACCATAGTCGACCAATAATACCCCATTCTTCTGAGTCGATCACAGAGTTTAGGACCGGGTTGATGTGCATCACAGGTTCTGTCGTGAGCTTCTTTGAGAGCCTTTTCTGCCTCTTTGGTCAAGAGGTATCGGAGTAGTAACCCATCATATGCACGACGATATAACATCTGGGTTATTGAGTTGTAATAGAATCTCGTGCTCTTCTTCGAACCGAGTCCCTTTCTTTTATGTCTTGTGGCAAAATATCGTGCACAACGTAGTCAATTATAGGAAATCTCTAATCTCGAGGCTCGAGATTGATCCTAGCAGTATGTGCTTCCTTAATGTCTATGGCACAATCCGGCACGAATAATTAGTGAATTCTGATAGTGACTCATTGTTCTGTGTTGGGAGGCTGTGCTAGAGATACCATTAATGCCGCCAGTGAATCTGCGTATACATTCTAGAGACGTGGAATGTATTCGATAAAGAATTCTTCGAATGAACTTGCTATCTCGATGGCCACCTTATGGTACGGTATCAAGTCTTGATTCCTAACTGTGTACTCTCCTCGAATTTGGTTGACTACCAGTTAAGAATCACCAAAAGCTTTGAGATATTTGACCCCCAGCTCTTTGGTGAAACTGAGCCCGATAAGCAGTGTGTTTTATTCGGCTACATTATTGGAACACTTTCCTATTAATGAGTAGGCTCGAGGTATCACATGTTTTTCTGGGGAAACTAGGACGACTCTGACTCCTGCGGAGATTCTAGAATTACCGGGAGCGCTTGCCGTATTGGTCGCTCAAGAAGCGCCATCGAAGTATAATTATCATACCTGTTGATGAAAGGTAGTGTTAACTTTGTGAGTTTCATCTGGCAAATCTTCATACAACACGGCTGTATCCGTTGTAAGGTTAGCCGCTAGAAGATCACAAATCGCTTGTCCTTTAACCAACTTCTATTGTTTGAAGTACAAATCATATTAAAACAAGAGTAGGGCTCATTTTTCTAATCTCCAATTCATAGAGGCCAGCTGCATCATGAATATCCGGACTGGGTTAATGTTGGAAATAACGTAGGTTGTCTGTCTGACGAGATAGTGCCGCATCTTTTGGATGGTGAACACCAAAGTGAGGTATTCTTTCTCGATCATTGGATACCGAACTCAGCACCAACCAAAGTTCGACTTAAGTAATAGATAGCATGTTCGTGACCATTGTCATCATGCGTAAGCAAAGCACTTAACAAGTGGTTTATCACTTTAATATAAATCAATAACGGTTTACCCGACTTCGGTGCCACGAGAGCAAGGGGATTCGCCAGATATGCTTTGATATCTTCGAATGCCTTTTGACAAGCGTCATCCCAAATGAACGACACGTCCTTCTTTGTAAGCTTAGAAAACGGTTGGCATTTTCCGGATAGATTCGAGATGATCCCACGAATATAGGCTAGCCGTCCTTGCAGTCCTCTGATGTATTTAAGGTTTCTCGGGGGTTGCAATTCATATATTGCCTTCACTTTGTCGGTGCCCTGAATGCGGTGTGTCTTTCTTCAATCCGAAAGGCATGACCGTGTAACAAAAGACACCGAGAGGTGTCCTGAATGCGGTGTGTCTTTCGTCGTCCGGGTACATATTGATTTGATAGTAACCCGAGAACGCATCCATGAAAGTGAAAGTTCCCTAGAGGGGGGTGAATAGGGTTATTGCTAATCTTATTAGATATTAATGCCGATTAAAATTAATTAACAAATATATCCTAACAATGATGTGATTCAATACACTATATGAAAGGATATATATATGCAAAGGGAAAAATAAACAAGAAACAGTATAAACAAATAGTAGACACAAAGAGCAATCCAAACATAATGATATGATCATGGAGTTTACACCTTCCGTCCTACGTCTCCGCTCCCTACTCCTGAGGAGATCTCCACTATAGACACACCCGGTTTGAAAGCTGGAACTTCTCTACACACTCGGTTTTCTAGCTTACCGAAAACTCTACAAATCTCTCACAATGTACATACACAAACTACAACCTCAAGTGTTGATCCTAACGTATCACCTCCCTCAAGTACTAGGCTTTACTATCTCTCTCTAGGCTTTACTATCAATGCTACTCCTCTTGGTATCGACTACGTCCTCACCACACACTCCTCTTGGTGTAAATGTGTATTACAAAGTGATACTCTCACAATAAGGCTCAATTACAATATTTGTTCTCTATAATAGATGAGAACATAATTTAGGCTCGCTCTTAAGGTTACACTCACCAAAACCCCAAATTATATAATATGTGAAAATAGTTAAGCTCAAAAAGTTGTATGTGCAAGCAATGAGAAAATAAAATTAAACTCAATTAAAGTCTAGCAAATATAAATATGACAATGTAAATGTAAACAAGCTAGATAAATGAGTTGAGAAAACTTCTCTAGAACAAGAGAGATGGAGATGTGAAATGGAAAGCTCAAACCAAAGATGATATCCTCTTCTTGTGAAATAATTTTCACAAAACCAATTTTGTAAACACTTAAACAAACTTAAACCACTCTTAAAACTTGTTCTTAAACTCTCTTTTTCTTTTTTTTAGAAATGAAATAGAATGGAGTATATATAGGATGAAGAACCAAGGCACAAAACCTAAGCAAAACTAGCAAAAATGATAAAATAACCAATGCTAGAAATATAGCCGTTACAGGCCATCAGTCGACTGACGGGTTTTATCAGTCGACTGATGAGCTGATCGTTGTAGGTATTTTCCAGCTCATCAGTCGACTGATGACCTTTATCAGTCGACTGATAGATCATCAATCGACTGATCAGTCAACCAAAATAAAACAAAAACTTTTGACTATTCTAGGCGTTTTCTTTAGTCAACTGAACACATTCATCAGTCGACTGATAACGTGGTATCTGCCTGTTTTGAATAATAAAAACCAACTTTGAAGAGTCTTAAAAAATAATAAATAAATTCTAAAAAATATAAAACTTTGTGAAATGATTGTAACCATGATAATGAATATATTACAAAAAGAATTTTTCAATTTGCATTCCCCACTTGTAAAATCTCATCATTTTATAAAATCATATAAGTATGAACATGTTGAAAACTTGATTTTGCCAAAATGACTTAAACAAAACTTTGAAACACTTTAGAATGGATTTATAGACTTATACAAGATATGAAGATAGTGTAAGTAAGTCTTCAATCCATAAACATAATATTTTACAAATTCAATATAATATGAAGCTCATAAATGTGAAAATGAAGAAATATATTGCTGCATATCTATATAGCTAAACCAAAACAACTTATGCACATAGAAAACAAATAAGTATTATATATATATTTGTTTGCAAAATCTTTTGTGGATAAAACACATAAACCATTAAATTGTGTGTGTGTGTGTACAATATCGAGCTTAAGGTATTAACACACAAAGTATAAACCCTAAACTAATTTACCCAAGCTTGATAGATCTTCATTGTAGCTTGTCTTGGTAAACATGGAAGAAGCTTGAACTTGGATCTTGACTAGTATGCATAGGCTTCATTCTACTATTCTGCCAATCCTCCATTTGATGTGCTCGTGAAGGCTCAATCCATCCAACCTCTAGAATACCTAATAAGAAAACATAAACACTAGACAAACAATACTAGGAATTATTTGTAATCATCAAAATAAGATTAGAAGATGTAGGCTCATAACATGAGACCTAACAGAAAGACATTCTCTCAAATCCGCACGTATTGTCGATAATAACATCTATGATCAGAAGAGGGAAATCATCCTTTGGGCAAGCCATGTTCAGGTCTTTGAAGTTAATACAGATCCTGATTTTTCCATTCTTTTTAAGGACTAGAAAAATATTTGCAAGCCAATCGGGGTATTGTTCTTCCCGGATGAAGCCTGAATCGATCAGTTTCTTAACTTCAGCCTCAATTGCTTCTATAATATGTGGATGAAACTGTCTTTTTTGTTGCTTGACGGGTTTGATATCTGATATAATGTTGAGGCAATGCATTACCACATTCGAGTCGAGTCCTGGCATGTCCTCATAATTCCAGGTGAAAACATCACTATATTCTCTAACGAGAGCAATCAACTCTTCTTTCTCGTCAGGCGGAAGACTATCACTTACAAATATTGGTTTCGGATTCGCTTCGTCACCCATATTCACCTGGACCACTTTGTCTTCAGTGAGAGGTTCCCTTTGCTTGAATCGGTCCCCATACTGAATATTTAGGTGATGAACCCATGGGTCTTCCTAGGTTGGCAGTTGATCACCTTTCTCCATCATGGCAGGATCGGTCGTGACCATATTTGACATTAGGCTTTTGAATACTTCTCTGAATCCTAATTGGAAGAGTCAGATAAGTTTCCATCCTTATTTACTAATTGGTCGATGACTTGCTAGCAACATTCATTATCGGATGAAAAGGAGTAGCCAAGACGGTTTTCCTTTTGGTACATAGGACGGATGAGGTAGAACCCGCGAGCCTCGACCAAAATAAAGGCCTTCTTCTAGTGAAAAATTATATCTCCATTTCTTCATCAAGTTACGTGGTTGTTGATTATATCTGAATAAATGAGGACCGGTTCTTTCATCGTTATCATCTTCCTTTGAAAATAGATCCGATGGTGGAGATGTCTCTCCTTTGCCAAAAACTAACTCTTTTCCACCCCCTCCCCCTACTTTAGCGGGAATAACGAGGCTTTTTCCAGATGAGTCTTGGACATGCTTCTTTGTCAAGCAAGATGACTGAAGCGGCATGTGTATATTAGAGTTAGCATATAGTCCCTGCATTACATTATCAAGAAGCGACAAATACTCTAAATCGTTGTTTATTACTTCTTTGGCAAGTTTTCAATTACAACTACCGTCTGACGATTCACCATCATCAAGACTGATTACAAAGGGTACAACGTCATTTAGTACAAAACCACGATTGTAATCAAGCCCAACTTCAGTATCAGCTTCCTCTCCACTGTCTGTGCCTTAGGCTGATGATTCAGTATCGGATTCAGCACCGTAAAGAAGGGAGTCTGTAAATTAGTTTTCTAACCTTTGAACGGTTGCTTATCCGCGACCACCGTCTTGACGTCATTATTAGCATCTATATATTTTATACACTGGTGGGGAGTGGAGGGAACTATAAGATTACTATGAATCCAGGGTAGACCGAATAGTAAGTTATAGGAGGTTTTCGCATCGGTCACGTAGCACGTGACTTCGGATCTTAAATCTCCAAGTTGGCACTTCACCCCGATTTTTCCCAATGGTCTAGATCCACTAGTATTGAACCCATAGATAACAATGCCAATCAAAGCCAACTTGCTGATCGGGATTCCGAGATTGTACATCAATCGGAGTGGCATGATGCTGACAGCGAAACCCGGATCAACTTGGACCCGGTTGACAATGCTAGAGCCAATGTATCCGGTGAAGTATAGAGGCCTATCATGCTTTGAGTTTCTCACTTGCATGTCATCTTTAGTGAACGTGATACAAGGGAATTGCTTAGCCGCCAAATTGTAATGCTGAACTGGTGGCTCCGCTCCTTCGGGGACTGGCTTGATTTGAGTGAAGAATACATCAGAATCAGCCAAAGCTTCTTGTAGTGCCTCTCTAGTGTCTTTGGAGAGATGTAATAACTTGTATAGAGTTATCCTCGCTGGGATATTAGCTAGCTGAGCCATAATATCAAAGCGGTACGGTGTGCTTGAACTTCCTGGTTTATCTCTTCCAATCGGGCAATTGAATCGAGACTGCTTCGGGTTCTGGACCTCCTGGCGTTAGGGTTCTTTCTCTTTCTTCTTATTAGTTGGTTGTTATTGGGATTTCCCTACAGGTGCAGGGGGAGTTGTAGCTACCCCTAGCTCAGCTAACATTTTAGCATCCGGATTAGAGGCTTCAAGATACTTGTAGTGGTATTCGTTGCCGCCCCTGGTAACAAAGGCTTCTTGTTCGTCTTCAGAAAGTGATAATGTAGGGATTCCTTCATCATCTTTTTTAGGAATTGTTATGGTAGGATAGCAGGATTTACCCCTACTCTTAGACTTCTTCTTAGACGAGGACCCTGCCCATTGCTCGTCTTTGAGCAAATCTGGATGGACCCAAAGAATTTCGCCGTTAGGAGTCGTGTGCTGCACGAGTCCTTTCTTGCGTTATCCGTGAGGATCATCATTAACAGTGTTCACTCTCACTTTTGATATGAGCTCTGGCTAAAACCATGCCAAAGGGACCGAGCCAAAGCTGATAGAAACCACATCCGCGCCCACCTTCTTTTCCTTGAGCTACTTTGGAGTGATGATACCAACATCGATCAAGGCTTGAATTTTATCCTTAAGAGCATATCACATCTTTGTGGGATGATGGACTGCTCTATGGAACATACAGTATCACGGATCTATAGTTTTCTTAGCTCCCTCGTGATCAGTGATTGGGGGTAGCTTAATTTTGTCGTTCTCCAGTAAGTACTTGAAGATACCAGGGACCTTATCTTCCTTGAAAGAGTATTCTTTTGGGAATTTCGGCTCAGAAGTTTTTTGTTACCTTAGAGGCCGTTGTTGCCATTGAGGTGTTTGTTGTTTTAACGCTTGTTGTTGCGGCTACTATTGGGGCTGCAATTAGAATGTCTGATTTGCATCCACCGTATTTGCCTATGCCTTTCCTTTACCATGGGGGGTGAAGTTCTGTTTTGGGGCGTTAGTTGCTGGCTGACCCCTTTCAGCTTTCTTCCTTTTGAGGAAGCGTTCAGCCTACTCCCCTCGCACTTTCAACTCTTTCCACATTTTGGATGGTGTCGTGCCCATAGTTTCTAACACGTCCAAAGAAAGGTTGTTATGACATGTTTAGAGAATGAATTCCTCCGTGACCGGATCTCGGCAGTTCATTGACTTATTCCGAAAGCACTTGATGAAGTTCTCAACTAGTTCCTCATCTTTCTGTTTCTCCTCAAAGAGTGTTCTGATTGACACTTTAGTGTCATCGTCGAAGAAATTAGCGAGAAACATGCTCTCCATATCATCCCAGCTATTAATACTCCCAACTTGAGACGGAGGTACCAGTCAAAGGCAACTGCACGAAGGGTTCACACGAACGATCATACCATCAGAGGTTCATTGCCAGAAATGATCCCAAGGTAGGACTTGAAGTAAATCAAGTGTTGAGTGGGCGAACCCCTTCCGGCAAATGGTGTGAATTTAATCAGGTTGAACTTCGCTGGGTACGGAATTGATTCCCACTCCATCGGATAAGGATACAGAATGTCGGTCTTCTTTACCTCTTGAGCAGATATCAAAACATTGATCTTACTTTTGAGGTCTTTCATCTTAAGATCTTCGCCTGCATCTTTCTTCGGGCGATTTTGAAAAAGAATGGTAGGGCCACCCCTAGTGTTGGTATTGTTGATGGGGCCACCCCTAGCGTTGAGAACATCCTCAGCATTTTTATCATCAAGTGGAGTATTGGCATTGATATTCTCCTCCACTTCTGAGTCACTATCTACCTAAATGGTGGTATGGCGATGACTAGATTCACCATGCTAATTTGACAACTCTTGGAGCTGCAGGGTATGTAAATCTTTGACCCATTCTATAGCCATCTCCATCTCAATTTTGAAATCCTCCTTCTGCTTAGCCAAGGCTTCTTGAAGGAGCTGAGCCATCTGCGCAGTAGTGATCATGAATGTTTCTCGAATCTGTCCCGCACTGGATATCGTATTATCAAAAGCGATTACAGAGTTTGCATCTGATGCTTCATCATCTGAAGAATACCCTCTCTGAATTCTCCTACAATCTCTAGGCCTGATAGCCCCGCTTTGCAGCCGAGACATGCGCTAGGATATTTCTGGGAAAGGTTCGGGACTGAAACGTTGCGTGGACTTTCCCTTGTCAGCCACATTGATGGTGATTTCTGAGAATTCATTATCTTGAATGGCCATCTTCCTTTTACGGAAACATCTCGGCTTGGGTTTTAACATTTTGGTAAAAGGTCTTTCAAATATAGAGACCCTCTGTGGAGCGGTGTTAGGGTATCTACACTCTGATAATACCACCCTGATAAGCTTGGTATACGAACAGTGAGAATCTGTTTCCTAGGTACTTCTCTTTCAAGATTTGTTTGTATCCCTAACCCGATAGTACAACTCATCGGCATGATTACCGAAGCAACCTATCATGTGCTGGCATAATTTGAAAGTACCCTAAAGGAGGGTCAATAGGGTTATTACTAATCTTATTAGATATTAATACCGATTAAAATTAATTAACAAATATATCCTAACAATAATGATATTCAATAAGATATATGCAAGGATATATATGCTAAGGGAAAAATAAACAAGAAACAATATAAATAAATAGTGAACACAAAGAACAATCCAAACACAATAATATAATCACAGAGTTCGGACCTTTCATACTACGTCTCCGCTCCCCACTCCTGGGGAGAACTCCACTATCAACACACCCAGTTTGGAAGCCGAGACTTCTCTACACACTCAGCTTTCTAGCTCACCGAAAACTCTACAAATCTCTCACTATGTACATACACAAACTACAACCTCAAGTGTTGGTCCTCACGTATCGCCTCCTTCAAGTGCTCGGCTTTACTACCTCTCTCTAGGCTTTACTACTGATGCCACTCCTCTTGGTATTGACCACGTCCTTACCACACACTCCTCTTGGTGTAAATGTATATTACAAAGTGATACTCTCACAATAATGCTCAATTATAAGATTTGTTCTCTATAATAGATGAGAACACAATTTAGGCTCACTCTCAAGGTTACACTCACCACAATCCTAAATTATACAATATGTGAAAATACTTAAGCTCAATGGTTGTGTGTGCAATAAATGAGAAAATAAAATTAAACTCAATTAAAGTCTAGCAAATATAAATATGACAATGTAAATGTAAACAAGCTAGATAAATGAGTTGAGAAAACTTCTTTACATAACAAGATGGAGAGATGTGAAATTGAAGCCCAAAACACCAAAGGATTATCTTCTCCTCTTATGAAACTTTCTTCACTTGAAAACCAAAATTTAAAACATGCTTAAAATAAACTAAAACACTTGTAAACTTGTTTTGAAACTCTCATAAACATCCATGAGAAACAATGAAAGTTGAGGGCTTTTTATAGCCTCTTAAACCAACCAAAACCCCCCCAAAAACTCACAAAAACAAAAACTAGCCGTTACTAGCCGTTATAAGCTGAAAACATGTCATCGATCAACTGATGATGTCATCAGTCGACTGATGAAGTCGACCGTTGATAGTTTTGGCAGATTCTAGAATTTTTATATAGCTGGTTGTATAAAATCAATTAAAAATAGTAAATTAACACTAAAAATCATAAAATTTTGAAGAAAATTTCTACACATGTAGATAAACATGTTAGAGAAATAATTTCTAAAATAACACTTTTTATTTATGAGAAATAATTATTTGAATACAGATATTATAGTTTCTAAAAAACTACTAAAAACTTATTTTTGTAAATTCAATTGAAAACAACAAAACAACTCCAAAATTAGTAAATTTTGGGGAAATATTTGTATATATGAAGATAAATATCTAAACAAGGGGAAAAAATTTAAAATTTCATTTTCCAGTTGTGAAAACTCATCTGTTTTGCAAAAACATGTACAGACATAAACTTATTAAAACTTAATTTTGACAAAACGAGTTCAAACAAGTTTGAAACTTCTTTTAAATGGATTAATAGACTTTATAAAAGATTTAAACCAGTTATATTAAGTCAATAATTCAAAAACACGTTATTATCTCAAATAGATGTATAATAGTTAATAAATCAAGAAAACGTGTACGTGCACCATTTGAGCTTAAAGCATAAGCACACAAAGCATAAACCTAAACTAATATACCCAAGGCAATTGATCTTCATTAATCTCATCTTGATTACGGACGAAACTTGAACTTGAACTTGACTTGAATGCATTGGCTTCACTCCGATATTCTGTCAACCTCTATTTGATGCGATTGTGAAGGCTCAATCCATTCAATCTCCAATATATTATTTATCTTGAATACCTAAAAAGAAAACATAAACACTAGACAAAACAATATTAGGAATTGTTTATAATCATCAAAACAAGATTAGAAGATGTAGGCTCATAATATGAGACCTAACATAATTTTCCAAGTCTAACATCATCGCCTTCTGACGAACACGCTTCTCTTTGGAGATATAACGCCTCATTGGTATTCTCAATAGTCACTCATTTGGAACCACGCCTTCATGAGCGCAAGGCCCCAACGGGCTCTTGGATTTCAACTCGCAATCCGAGGCGAGCGGTTACAGGTACTTTCTAAACATGAGAGACTCTTGACTTATTAGGAGGACGCGCACGACCCCCAGTCTGACGAGTTGCTTAGGGTTCATTCGTTGGACCCAAGCGCTCTTTAATTAGAGTTTTGCCTTGACCTTCGTGCAAATGACCGAGATGATCTGTAATCTTTATTTTAAATTGGGATAAGTCCACGCTGTCGTCGGAGACTCAAAAATAACTACGGGAGGCGAAACGGGGGCAAGGTAGGCCTTGGTGGCTTAGTCTTGGCCGAGCCAGTAAGTGGTGGCTCGGCCCTGGCCGAGCCACTAAGTGGCGGTTTTGGTTTTCCGATAATTTTAGGCGCTATTCTGGCCTCTTTCCTCCATACTTTGCATAGTTTTGGTGGTTTTTAGGCCACCTCTTCCTTCTATAGTTTCTTGGCTTCCTGCATAAGTATTTTTTCATACGCAAGCAATACGCGACGCTTCTGAATGTGTTTCTAAAGGGTCGAACGGGTCCTTTTGACGTGGACCCACTCATCCGTCACTAGTTGGATGAGGAGGTGCTCGCTCGCTATTGTGGCGCTTGGCGCTTCCTAAACCTCAGGTCCGCCTCATAGTGGGTCTCGTCAACTGGCTCCAAAACATTAGCGAGTTGGCGTGTGAGGCGCTGGCATTGCCTTTTGTTGGCCTTCGTGCTTTGATAATGTTTAACAAATAATTTATAACTAATGTTGTTTGTTTAATATTTGTGTTTATCTATTTATTGTAGACAAACAATATGTTGGAGGTTGGATAGAATTACGCATTCAATATCATATCCAATGGAGGTTGGTAGAATTGTAGTATGAAGCCTTGCAATTCAAGTTAAAGATCCAAGTTCAAGCTTCATCCGCAAAGTATACTAAGTCAAGCTTATTGAAGATCAAGAATGCTTGGGTAATTTAGTTTAGGTTTTATATTATGTGTGTTAGTACTTTAAGCTCAATCATATACACACATACATGTTTTGGTTTTATATATATAGTTATATATATACATACATGATTTTATAGTTTTCATGTTTATAAATATGAAATTATATTTTTTCATATTTATTATTATGTTTTGGTTTAGCTACATAGATATGAAACAACAAACAAATTTATTTACATTTTTATTTGTTTCATATTCTATTATGTTTCAGAATATATTGCATAGAATATGTAATTTTGTGAAAATATTATATTCTCAGGTTTTGGACTTAACAATAATCATATACATCTTTTATTAAGTCCACAAAATTATTTTGTAATGTTTCAAAACATGGTTAAGCTAAAGTGTCAAAACTCATGTGTTTACATTTTTTATGTTTTAGACTATTTTACAAAATGATGATATTTTTCACTTGGGAGGTCCTTTCTAAAAACTAGTTTTTGTAGTATGTGTATTATCATGTTCACAATCATTTTCTAAAGTTTTATATTTTTTAGAATTTATTTGATATTTTTAAACAGGGTTTTAAAATCAGATAAATTGCTTTCAAACCTGTTTTTAGTCTGTGTCAGTTTGCGATCGACCGTCACGGTTGACCGCCTTGAGTCTAGAGACTCAGTAAGTTTTTTATGGCTCACGGTCGACCGTGATGGTCGACCGGATGCAGTCCAGAGAGTTTTGTAGTCGATCGCCACGATCGACAGGATGTCTTTTCAGAGCCCAGTTTTGCCTTTCTGTTGCTTGCGGTCGACCACGAGTTTCCATGATCGACCACCGATCGCCCAACGGCTATTTTGGGTACAGAATCAGATTTCTGATTCTTTGGGGTTTTTGGTCTTTTGTTTGAGGTTTTTTCTGTTTGTTTCTCTTCCTATATAAACCCCCCAAACCCCTTCTACCAGATGTAACCCAATGGAAAGTTTTAAAAAAGTTTAAAAGAGTTTTAACAAGGGTTTCAGTTGGGTTTAAAGTTTGTTTGCTTTGTGAAGATTGTTTTACAAGTGGAGAAGATCATCTATATTGATTGAGCCTCATTTTAATCCACCTCTCCATCTTGTTTTTTAGAGAAGAATTTCTAAACTCTATTTCTAGCTATTTATTGTTTTGTTTATAATTTCTATATGTTAGAATTTAATTGAGTTTAGTTGATTGTTTTTCTCATTGCTTACACACACAACCATTGAGCTTATTGTATTTTCATACGTAGTATAATTTAGGTCGTGGGGAGTTATAACAACTAAGAGTGAGCTACATTGAGTTCTCATCTATTGTAGAGAACATATTTGTTGTTACATTGTTAGTGTTGTAAAGTTTTCGATAAGCTAGAAAACCGAGTATGAGGAGTGAACGTTGATCGGTGAGCGTTGAAAACCGACATTATGAGTGATTGTGAACGTTGATCGGTGAACATTGAAAACCGACATTATGAGATGTAAACGTTATTCGGGTGAGTGTAGAAAACCTGGTTGTGATAGTGGATTTCTTCCCGGGAGTGGGGAGCGGAGATGTAGGACGGAAGGTCCAAACTCCATGATCATATCGTGTGTTTGAGTTTGCCTTGGCGCACTTCTCTTATGATTATATTTCTTGTCGCCATTGTCCATTGCTCATTATTTATATCATCCACTTTCTTGTTTATTTTGTTTACCCTTGTGTATATCACTTATCCTAACTCACATATCTTGTTGTATTTTGTACTTGCTAGGATAACTTGTTAATTAGTTTTAATTAGCAGTTTTAATTAGCATAAAATCGGATTAGATTAGCATAAAACTCTAATCACCCCCCCCCCCCCCCCTAGGGTCTAACACCTTTGTCGTGCTCTCTTCGATAGAGTTGGCGTGCCTTCAGCAGTAAACTCCTTGATCAAGGAGGGGTTCAGATCTGAAGATCCAACTTCTTCTGACACCATAGGAGCATTGGGAGATGCAACCGTAGCAGCGATGGGGCAGAGATCATCATCTTGTTCTTCAGATCTAAAGACCAGCGAACTTTCCTTGTGGAGGAGATCCTCTTGCGCTTTTGAGGGGAAGATGGTCTGGAGGAGGAAGACATATACTCATCATACTTCTGTTGGTCGAACTTGTATTCGACCTCTTCGTCAACCGGGATGAGGATCCTTGGTTGCGACACTACAGCCTTCACAGAAAGGCCGTCGGCTCCCACTATGGTCACCAGTTTTGTTTTCGTCAAAAGTTGCTTTTTTATTGCTGTTAAACCTATTACACCATTTATCAATTACAAGTTCAAATTAAAAGAAAATTCGATCTGTTTATAAGATCTTCTTACAATGAAAAAGTAAAAATTACAACCTTATCCAACAAAACACAGCAGTGGTTTATCTCCTGTTGCTTTGCGTAAGATCTTTGTCTGTATCAAGGATGCGTTTGTCCGTAGACCACCGTAGATCAGATCCGGTTGATAAAACAATTATGCTCTTGTTTCACAAAGGAAACAATCGCAGCAGCGACAATCACGACCAAGCGTGATTGTGGCTCTTCTCGAGATTAAAACCAAGTTTAATCCAAAGGAAAGAGGGGGAGAGAATCTCATATCTTTCCAAGGCTTTTTCTTTATGAAAAAGTTCACCAAGATTCGCCAATTCTCCTCTGAAATTCATGGTTCACTGCTCAATTTGACAGTACATCGCCCTCTGATTTCAGATCCCCCCTATTGAAGACCCTGGGATTCTATTTATAGGCTTTTGTCACCATGTTTTCTAATAAGATCAAGTATTTTGGCGTCATCTGCAGTTGATAACCACCCAAGCACATTTAAGGATAGCTTCAGAACAGTTAGAGAGGTTCTGGGACGAAAGAATTCTAACAAAACATCAAAATTCATTTTTTAGGGAGTTTTGGGAGGTCAAAACACTCGTGGTGGCTCGGAGCTGTGCGAGCCACCATTTGGTGGCTCACATGGGTGTGAGCCACCATTTGGTGGCTCGCACTCACGCGAGCCTCCTGGCCTATTTCGTTCATCCTTTTAACATTTTTGGATGTTTACAGCCCCTTCAGTTTGCTCATTTTACGCTTGTTTTGCTTTTATGCGCGTTTCGTCGCTTCGCTGACTTGTACGCTTTAAGAATTCACTTTATGCATTTACCAGCATCGAATAATCTCCCTTGACTCGAATAATAACATTCATCGTCTTCTCTCCGTCTCGAGCTGTGTTCGGGGACCTATTAGGTAATTTTTGACGCCTACATGTATATCCCACTTTGTTAAAATATATCACTTTCAGTTCTTATTTTCTTTATGAAACAAGGATTTTGTTGAGATCTACTCTCTTATTGTGCACCAGAGGTGCTGCCGAAATTTTCGCTACACACAACAAGTGGTATCAGAAACCAAAATTTGACTTGGGGCTTGTTCGAAGGATTCGCTAAAGGATTCTTATTTGAAGACTTAGATCTACAACATGGGTGAAACAAACACATCAGGATCATATCTTACGAAGGCGATACAGAGTCTGAGCATCAATAATACAAAGATTGATGTTCTGAAGTTCGACGGTAAGATCAATTTTGGTTTGTGGAGATGTTAGGTGATGGATGCGTTGGACACACAGAATTTGGAGGAGACTCTTGAATTACAAGAGAAACCTGTAGATATGGAGGACAATGTTTGGAAGAAGATGAATAGTAGGGATTACGGAGTTATTCGGTCATGCTTGATGCCGGATCTTATTTATAATGTTATGAATGAGACATCGGCGAAGAAATTATAGGAAACGCTCAATGAGAAGTACCTTACTAAGAGCATTGAGAATCAGCTTTACTTGAAGAAGAGGTTTTACCAGTTCAAAATGAAGAGGGAAGTTTCCATTAGGGAGCATGTTAACAACTTCACAAAGCTGCTTTCGGATATGACCAATGTGGATATCATGGTTGAGGATGAAGACAAGGCGATGCTACTTTTGTGTTCATTATCCGAGAATGATTATGGTACTTTTGTTCTCACTATAATTATTGGAAGAACGAATGTTAATTACAAGGAGGTGACCTCAGTGTTGGTGAATTATGAGTTGATGAAGAGTGTTGACGAACCCTCTGAGAAGGCATCGAGAGATGCATTAGCAGTTCAAGGCCGTGGTCCAAACCGTAGTAGGAGGTCGCAGTCTAGAGATGCACACTTTGTAGTTCGTAAAAATCAGTGTTTCTTTTGTAAAGAGGATGGACATTTGAAAGCCGAATACCCAAAGTTAGATCGAGCCAGGAAGAATAAGGGGAAAGCTATACAAACTTCAGATGTGAATGTTATCAAGTCTAGTGGCAACAATTCAGATTCGGATTCTTCACGCTATTCATTATCAACACTACCGTCAGTTTGTGTTGCCAACTCTACAGAGTGGATATTAGATTCGGGTGCTTCTTACCATATTTTTCCTAGGAGGGATTGGTTCTCTAGCTTTCAGGAGTTGAAAAGAGGGAATGTCATGCTAATGGGTAATCGACATGCATGCTCTATTTGTGGTATTGGTACCGTTCGTATTTGGAAGAGTGACGGGATGATTCGGGAGTTGGATGAAGTGAGGTTCATTCTTTAGTTTAAGAAGAACATCATTTCAGTTAGAGCTTTGGAGGCAACAGGCTATAGGGTGACCTTGGTGGATACATGTTTGAAGGTCACATTAGGGTCCATGATTGTGATGAAGGGCGTCAGAAAGATCAATTTGTATTATTTGCTTAGAAGCACGGTGATTGATAGAGAGCTGATGACTTTATTGGATTTGGCTAGACTATGACGTTTGTTGAGGCTGGGATATTTGGTTATTGGTACCGTGCATTGTTTGTTGAGGAGTGCTTTGACCTACAGTTTGAAGTCATATGAATATATTGGTATGAGCAAGAAGACCGATGTGGAGTTTGGCAATTATATCTATCAATCGAGGGGGCTTCTAAGGGGTGTTCATTCAGGCATTTGGGGGCATTCCAAGGGGGCATCATTGGGAGGTAATATGTATGTTGTTTTCTATGTTGGTGACTGTTCTAGACATTGGTGGGTTACAACCAAGTGCTGTTGGTTTGATGTCCTAGTAGTCAACAACAGATGGAGGAAGTGTATTGGCAGAAAGGTAATCCGTTATTCTTTTCTGAGTTTGTGCCGAGCTCATGGCAGTTTGAGACACTTCATTGGAGAGGAAACATTAGGGCGACGAGATGAGATGGCAGATTTGGTGAGCTGTTCCTTTCTGGAGGAGGATCAGCATTTGATGTCGAGCATTGGTTATGGTGATAGGGATTCAACATGTTTGGGCAATCTTATTCATAGGTTACCAACTGGCACGCTATTTATAGCAGAGAATCCATGCAAAAAACCGAACTCAAAACCCGCTGGGCTGGAGGGAGTCTCGCGTGAGGTGGGCCCCATGTCCCCACTATCTCCTCACGCGCTTGCTCCGCTCGTGGCCCCAACGCCCAAAACGCATGAGCAAAAACGCGTTTCACAATTCTTCACATTGATGAAGTTTCTTCCAAAACTGAGCCGACACCAAAGCATCCAAAATATCCCACTTGTTGTGTCCAGTACGTCGTAAAACAATTCACGACAACAGACTCAATCCACAACAAATCGAGACCCAAATGAGAATGAGACCACTCTCAAACGTCTATATCTACTCACCAAATCGGCTGCATCATAAATGACTGCCTACGTATCCCCTTACCTAAGGAATCAAGCCTTCACGTAGTTCACCCAAATAGCCACGAACGACCTCAATCAACTAGAAGAGTTCGGAACCCTTCTCCTACATCACCAACAAATCTGCAGCTGATAGCTCTCCTAATGGCCCCAAAGCGAAACAAACCAAACACCTCCTCCTGAGGTGAACTAACGGCCATAACCAAATCTGAACTATGTCCACCAGCTGTACTCGAAACCAACTCATCATCTGCATCCAAACAAACATGATTCCTAATCTGTGTCATCTCAGCTAGAATCCTAAACGATACAGTATGATCTGGAGAACATGAAGGAATCTCCACCCAACGTGAAGCGGCATCACACTCCACCTGCTGTGATATACTAACGATCTGATCAATACTCTCTACCTACCAAGAGTCAAAAGTGATATACCTACTCAGAACAAAATCAGAGTCTCCTAACTGATAACCAAATAAGCATCTGAATCCCAAATGTGCAATCAGATTAAATCTCACATCCTTGATGTGACCAAATATTGGACAACTAAACATCCGACGCAACCCAAAATCTAAAACAGTTCCACCAAATCTAAAATCTCTAAACACTAGGGTTTTGTGTGCAAGTGCAAGAGGAGAAAAGCCGCAGACGTCAGCTTGGGCGGCGTGCAAAACAGGGGGAGAAACTGCAGATGTTTTTTTGACTGTGCTTAGTGAAGAAAAAAAAAGTGGCGGCTTTTGAGAGAGAAATAGAGAGATTGTTAAAGGGTTTAATTTGTGAGACTTTGTGTGATTATAAACCCTATTTGTATTCTCTCTCTCTAATTGTAGATCCCCCCCCCCCCCCTCCTCATCTCCTTGTCCCGTGAACGTAGGCAACTTGCCAAACCACGTAAAAGTAGTTTGTCTTGTTGTGATTTGTAATAGCTTGTTTAGGTTCCCTCGACAAGTCAATCCCAAAACTGATGAGAGGAAAAGTGTATATCCCACTTTGTTGAGATATATCACTTTCGATTCTTGTTTCCTTTGTGAAACAAGGATTTAGTTGAAAACTACTCTCTTGTTGTGCATCAGAGATGCTGTCGAAATTTTCGCTGTGCATAACATTTCAAACTTGTAAAGTGGACTTCAATTCTGAAAGTGAAGAAGTAATAACTTGCGCATAATTTATCGTTGGTTTTGAATATTGTGAAATAGAGAAGACCGAGTGTGGATTCACCATTTGTGTGATCAATCACAGTTGCTATGTGTATTAATTAATTTAGTTATTTTGGTAGAAAAATAAATAATCAAGAGATAGATAGGGCACCTGCCAAACGTAAGTCCAGAAAGATTACGAACTTTCTACCTTCAACTACATGTATTGTCTCCCATATCGTGTGAGCATTAGAATATAAAATTATAACTTTAATTTTTATCATAACTTTAAAATGTTACTAGAGTAGCAAAGACTTCGATATGGTATCACAACAATCTAAGTACAAATCTCACTGGCTACGGATTTTTACGGATTTTAGAAAAATAATACTCTTGTGTGAGTCCACGCTTCAGGTCATAAAAGATTGTCGATCAACTTGTAGAGTATGTTGAAATATAAAATGACAACCTTCAATCATCACTATAACTTTAGAATATTAATGTATTGGCCGGTTACTTTGACAATGTCCACGATAAGCATCTTTTTAATATTAATTCAAAATTTTGAAGAAGGCGACTAGTAAACAGTCAATCTTAGACTAAAAGTTAGATAGACTTGCTACACTTAAATTATCATAATCACTTATCAGTCCACAGCATAATGCCAAATATACTTGTAAATATGATCATTTACTAAGACAAGATGAGCTTCTTCCTTGCATCTTTCAGTTTGTTCCCTGCATCTTTCAGTTTGACAAAATAAGTAGATCTTAGACTTTTTACCATTTATATAACTTACTTATAAAAAAACAAATAAATAAAGCAAATCAAGTACTAGCCAAAATAAATGAAAACCTATTTGAATCTATAGTGCAATAAAATTCAAAAGACTAGAGTGTATAATATCCCAAAAAAAAAAAGATAACCCACCCACAATTTACGTGGTTAGCTTCTTTCTCTTTATTGCTTTTTTTGCCATCCAAACAGTTCTCAAGTCTATAACAGAAAATGATTACTATATTTTATTAAACTTTTATACACTCATTATCTATTTTATTGAAAAAATATATTTGCTAATATAGTTTGTTTTACGAATTTAGAGAAAATAAATAAATCACCAAATAAAAGATCAATTAAGCCCAAAATACCTCTAGTTGAAGCCTAAAAGAAGCCTAGAGAAAGCCCATAATGGCCAAAATCCCAATAGGAGTCAGTCAATCAGTCAACAAAGTAAACAAAAATCTATTACAAACTAATCGATATGCTAGTTGATTAGCTAATCAATGAGCTAATCGATTAGTTTATAATAGAAACTAATCAATAGTTGATTTTAATTTCTTAGAGCCGAAGTTTGATCCAATGGCTGATGTTGGTTGATGTATACTATAAATAGGGGTAGAGAGTGAGGGTGAGGGATATATAAATTTTTTTGTAAACTCCATTTTGGAGAAGAGAGCTATTCTTTTTGAAAACTCATTCCAAAATAGTAAACTTTAGTTTGTAGTAAATAAATAAAAGGGAAAATTGTGTCTAGGCCCCCAAAATAATAAAGGGGATGTGGCCCAAACCCCCCATCTTTTTTCCTTGTTCTTTAACCCTTAAAATCCCAACAAAATGTGTTCAGCCCCCTTTTCACACTCTCCAATGAATACATCCCAAAACATTCCGAAAATACCGCTTACCTTATCTTCTTCTTCTTCTTCTTCTTCTTCTTCTTCTCTGTGGTTTTCTCCTCCTCCTCTTAATCTCCTCCTCCTCTCAATCTCCTCCTCCTCCTCCTCTCAATCTCCTCCCTCTCCCCCTCCTCCTCTCAATCTCCTCTTAATCTCCTCCCCCTCCTCTCAATCTCCTCCCTCACTCCTCCTCTCAATCTCCCCCTCCCC
>BQKN01000185.1:380082-398924 GCA_022839385.1 Asparagus kiusianus
AGAAGAAGAAGAAGAAGATAAGGGAAGGGGTATTTTCGGAATGTTTTGGGATGTATTCATTGGAGAGAGTGAAAAGGGGGCTGAACACATTTTTTGGGATTTTAAGGGTTAAAGAACAAGGAAAAAAGATGGGGGGTTTGGGCCACATTCCCTTTATTATTTTGGGGCCTAGACACAATTTTCCCTAACTAGGGAAAATCCCTTCTTTTTAAAAAAAATTTCTTCTTTTGCTCTTGTGTTGATGAAGATTTGCTTCAAGATTGACCAACCCAATGTAATGTAAGTTTCAATTTTCTCTCTTTTATTTCTTATTTAGAATTGCATGTTTCAATTTTCTCTCTTTTATTTCTTATTTAGAATTGCATGTTTATTATTTAATTTATTGCTTTTCATTCATGCTTTATAGTTAGGATTTAGTTTCTTTCTTTTCATTCATGCTTTGTTATTTAGGATGTAGTTGCTTTTTATTCTTGCTTTTTAGGAGTATTATGAGTAGTTAATTTCCTTAGGATATCTAGGATTAGATGAAACTAGTTTAATTTCTTTTTGGTTTTTGAATTGTTCTCTTTTTGTGCTTAAATAATCATGCTTAGGATAATCAACTACAATAATAATTGGTACAAAAAATTTTAATAGGTTATACTTATCTTAAATAGTTTAATAGTTTATATATTCTCAATTCTAAAGTTATTATCTAGTTGTTTAGTTCTTTTCATGAATGATGATATTATGATAGGTTATGCTTGTTTTGAATAACTTGATATTTATGCTTAACAAACTAGTAATATATGAGAACTAAAAGAGAGAAATTAAAAATCCAAATAAGAATTAACTAATGGATTTAACCATAAATTCCTAGTTTTATCATTTTATTCACTTCATCTCTTTTATTTGCTTATTCTCGCTGTTTTATTCTCTTTCTTATTTTTAGCCCTTTTATTTGCAACATCACACTCTAACCAACCTCTTGCCCCACCCCACCCCCCCCTACCCCCCGGGCCACATTTCAAGAACCACTTTAGAACTTTTCTAATAACACTCCTTCCTCGTGGGACCAACACTTGCATGTTACACACACTACTTGTGCACTTGTATTAGATCACATTAGAAAACCTTTAAAATGAAGGTAGGGACGATAATCATTATTGTACTATTGGTTCGTCAGAGGAGCAAATGTGAAATGAGATGTGACAACAAATATGATATTTATCATATTCATATTCACTTATTAATCACAAATATGAATGCAGATATTGTTTTGGAAGAAAAATTTTACACATATCTGTTGGCCTCTTTGTTTTGATGATGTTTAACAAACAATTTACTACTAATATTGTTTGTCTAGTGTTTGTGGTTTTCTATTTATTGTAGACAAACAACACGTTGGAGGATGGATGGAATTGTACCTACACGATCATATTAAATGGAGGTTGGCGGAATAGTGGGTGAAGCCTTGCATTCAAAGTTGAAGATCCAAGTTCTAGCTTCATCTGCAATGTGTACCAAGTCAAGCTTATTGAAGACCAAGACAAGCTTTGGTAACATTAGTTTAGATTTATATTATGTGTGTTGGTACTTTAAGCTCAATATCATATACACACACATTTTATTAGTTTCTATGTATATATATAGTTATATATATATGTACACATTTTGGATTTTGGTTTATTCACAAACAAAGTTTTTACAAGCATATAAATAAATATTTATATTCATACATGTTTGTTTTTACGTGGATAAATTGGTTTGGTTTAATTTCATAGATATGAAACAAAAATATATTCATATACATACTCATATGTTTCATATTCTATTGTATTTGTGAAAATACTGTATTCATTGTTTATAGACTTCATAACAATAATTTATATCTTTCTTTAAGTCTATAAAATTATTTTGTATTGTTTCAAAATATGGTTAAGCTAAAATGTCAAAACTCATATGTTCACATTTTCATGTTTTGGACTATTTTACAAAATGATGATATTTTTTATTTAGGAGGTCTTTTTTAAAAACCAGTTTTTGTAGCATGTTCATTATCATGTCTACAATCATTTCCCAAAGTTTTACATTCTTAGAATTTATTTGATATTTTTAAACAAGATTTTAAAATCAAAAACAACTTTCAAACCTGTTATTTCATATATTTGTTTGCGGTCGACCCTGCCCTTGTTTTTCCCTTAGTAGCCAGCAGAGACTTTCGCGGTCGACCGTGATGATCGACCGTCAGTCTGAAAAATCCCACGGTCGACCGCCACGGTCGACCGCCACGGTCGACCATAAAACTTTCTGGATATTTTCTTAAGCTCGAAAGTGGCTCGCGGTCGACCGCGAAAATTCCACGATCGACCGTTGTTCACCCTAACGGTCATTTTGGTACAGAATCAGATTTCTGATTCTTGGGCTTTTTGGTCTTCTCCTTTGGGGTTTTTGGCTGAGGTTTTGGGAGGCTATATATACCCCCTTGCTCTCATCTTTCATGGATAACTAAGAGAATATTTTAAAGAAGTTTTAAAAGAGTTTAAGTTTGTTTAAAGGGTTTGGTTTGTGAAAATAATTTCACAAGAGCTTAAGGAAGATCATCTACATTGTTTGAGCATTCAACTCATCTCTCTCTCACTCTTGATCTATAGAGAAGTTTTCCTAAACTCATTCTAGCTATTTATTGTTTTGATTCTAATTTCCATAAGCTGGATTTATTTGAGTTTAGTTTGTTTTATTGTATCTCATTATTTACACACACAACTATTGAGCTTATTGTATTTCTTACATAGTATAATTTGGATTGTGGGGAGTGTAACTTAGAGATTGAGCCTACATTGTGTTCTTATCTATTGTAGAGAACAAATTATTTGTATTTGTGAGCTTCATTGTGAGGATACACTTTGTAATACACTTGTACACCGAGAGGAGTAGATTGTGAGAGACGGGGTCGAATCCAAGAAGAGTGGCGTCGGTTGACGAACCTAGGGAGAGGTCGCATCCGAGCACTTGAGGAGGAGGACACGGACTAGGCCAACACTTAGAGGGTGTAGAGTGTGATTGCAAATGTGTAGTTGTAAAGTTTTCGGTTAGCTAGAAAACCGAGTGTGAGGTGTAAACGTTGTTCGGGTAAGCTTAGAAAACCCGGTTGTGATAGTGGATTTTTCCCCGGGAGTGGAGAGCGGAGATGTAGGACGGAAGGTCCGAACTCCGTGATCATATTGTGTGTTTGCATTGATTATTTGCACACTATCACTCTTGTTTTGTTTATGTTTATTTCACCCTTGTGTTAATTTGTATATCCTTGCATATATCTCATAGTATATCTCATTGCTAGGATATATCTCTTTGTTCATATTGTTTATCCTAGCTCATATATCTTGTTGTATTTCATACTTGCTAGGATAACTTGTTATTAGTTTTAATTGATATAAAATTAGATTAGATTAGCATAAGACCCTAATCACCCCCTCTTGGGTCTAACAATATCCACCATAATCGTATACTAATATAGATAAGAGTGAAGGAAACATATCCAACTACACAGGATTTGAGAGAAATATTCAGGACAAAAAGAGAAAAGCTATGTGACAAAATAGTTTTCTAGATAGTAAAAATAAGAAAAAAGTTCTTTTTTTCATGTAAACCATCTTTTAAAAAGGGTGGTTATAAGAAAATCATCTTCTAAGTTCAATTGATACAAAAAAAACTACTTTTAAAGGGGGTTCCCATTGGTTATAAGAAAATCATCTTCTAAGTTCAATTGATACAAAAAACTACTTTTAAAGGGGGTTCCCATTGGAATCAATCACCTTGACATATCTTCTAGCTAGATTTTAACTAAAATTCTCAAAATAACCCTAAAAACACATGTGTCATGCATGTTGCATGCTTTCTTAATGAAACCTAGTGTCTGGTGCATGTGTATTTTAAGAGTATTTTGGCAATTTTAGTCCAAATTTTATCCAAAAAATAGATCAATATGATTGATTGCAACCGCAACCCCCTTTAACGGGGGTTTCTATATAAATTTAACCTTGAACGTGGCTTTTGTATAATTGCTCACTTCTAAAGGTGGTTTCTATAAATTAAAAAAAAATCCCCATAAAACTAAATCTATCAAGTGAGATTTCAATAGTGTACTCATTACTTTTAAAAACCTAACCAAATCAAGGATTCGGATTCTCTATAATTATGTAGTACTTGAAGAGCATGCAATTACCCTAATCCTTACCCTCTACTCCAATCCCAGACTACACGAAGCCACCTAGGACTTTTACTATCACAATACCTAATTTTTACAATAGTGATGTTAAAGACAATAGTGATTTTTAGTATAATATTTGTAGAGATTATGTGGCTTCATTGCAGCCAATGAAATCAGAATAAGGGTGTAAAGATTGGGATAACTGGACACTCTCCAAATATCACTTAATTGGAAAGGATTCCGATCCCCAAAATCAGTGGTAGATCCAAATAATTTAATATCAAAACAGTTGCAATAGCTTGCCCAGAGATCAATTACAAACATCGGACGGATCACTAGAATAAACATGATCTTGGTTCCAACCAAGAGTAAGTATTATTGATAAGCTTAGTTTCTATACAATCTAAAACAATTTGAACTAATTTCATATTTATTACTATTCTTTAAAAGAGGCTTGTATTTTAAAAGAGGTTTGTATTTGAAGGTGAGCTTTGGCGCGACGGGAAGATTATTGTTTTGTGGTTTTAAGATCATGAGTTTGAGTCTCAAACACACTCTCTCCTCATAAATGAATAAACTCACAAACTAAGAAAAATTTTAAGGTCATGAATTCCAACCTAAAAACAGTATCTTCTCATTAAATGAATAAACTCTCGAAATAAGAAAACACATTTCGCGTTCTTATGTCATGTTTTTGTCAAAGAAACAGTTCCAGAGAACCGAAGGTAGTATTTGCAGTGGATCAAAGGAAAACCAATAGAAGAGACAGATGACATGAACATGCATCTCAAGCTTCAATACTTTTCTTAACTGATGGTTTCTGTTCTCAGTACCAAGCAAAGTACTATCAACATCATCAAATACAAAGAATCCATTAGCAAAGTACTATCGGCATCATCAAAAATAAGAATCATCAAACATGAGAACGCATTGGAAAAGTACTATCAGCATCATCAAAAATAAGAATCCATTAGCTTACCAGGAGCTATGAAATGATTACAAGGAACCGCATGGAGTAGATAGTAAGTGCAGTGTAAGTCAGACTAGCATTATTTTAATGTACAGGGGCTCTAACAAAATTATGTCGCCACGCTACACTTACTCGCGTATTTTCTTACAGACTCCATATGAAAACAGAGAACACAAACAGCAAAAAATAGCGAAGAAATGGTGGAAGATTAAGATGTGATAGGATTCGTTGTAGATATAGCCCTATACAAAAGGGGTTTCTACACTTTCTGGACATTTTATTACCATTTAGACCCATGATGTCCAAATAGAGTTATTCATCTGGTACTCGTGCCTACTATAAGAGGGGCATTTTCAACACACATAAGAGAATATAAGATATTTCTCGCAACACGCTGAAATGATTTTATGTGACGCCCACGTTACTAGTACAGATAACAGAGAGCTAACTCCATTTCGACATCAGGATGTATAGGTGCTGATAAAAAAATCTTAGCGATAGGTCTCTTCTGCCTGCAATTAACGGAAGATGATATGCACATCGAACCCCCTTTCACCTAGATCTAAAGGCAGAGTAAAGATGGGTCCTTTAACTAAGCTTTGACTTCATCAATGATGTTTAAGATTCGACAAGCTCATCGAAATTCCAGTCTCGTACAAGGTCTCTCGGAACTGCACAGCTCCTCACGAGGCGAGGTGTTGCTGGAATGCCTTGAGTTCCTGCCATGTTTGAGATCGGAGTGACTTTAGACCGTGTTGTGTTGTTTGCAGGGACCTTTCGGGTCAAGTAGTTAACTATAGTCCCACATCGCCCTTCACCCTCTGAGCTTGAAACAGAGTAACTACGGAAAGAATGTGTTGGACTGTCTACACTGTGGCACGCGATGCACGCCAAGCTCATGACTCAAAATTTCTAACTTTAGGAGTAACTGGATTGCAAATTGAAACAATTCATTAGCATAGGTCCAAATAGTTCATCGACAAAATATAATATTGACTTTTCCATAAAATAGAATTTACGAAATGTTATAAATCTGCACAGTTCTTTCAGGAAGCAAGCAAAACCTTCCAAGAACATTGCAATATGAACAATCTATATTGGAAAGGTTTTATCATAAGATGTCAAAGGAATATATGCTACTGTTGTAGTCACCCTAAAATGTCCCGAAAATTCAGAAAATCCAAAGGGAGTCTGAGAAATGACGAATAGAATTCGAATATGTTAGAGTTTACCATGTAAACATTATAGAGGGAGACATACACGATCATACTTAGGTTCCTAAATAGCTAAGCACTTGATGATTCAAAAATATAGCATACCTCTAAAGGATCTTAGCACTTTAACAAGAGTGTCGCATAAGAACTAGATCATTTCCTCATCTAGCACTCTTTCTAATTAGTGGAGTTAGATAAGAGGCACGATAATAAATTGAAATAGCAGCATAAACATTTGCCAGAATTTTCAAGCAGCAGCCAACTTGATGTCAAAATATCAATGTATCTTGGCCATGCGGGCCATTGAAGCATTAATCAAAAAGGGGACAACACAAAACATAAACAGATATTTGCAGGGCACAACCTGATTACTCCCAACCGTTTAAGCTTGTGCAAATTGCAATGGACATCTAAATAGTCAGAGAGTCTAACCGAAAGGGGGAATACATAAATGTCTGCTAAATGGAATTGTATTCATATGTAAAGCAACAAGCTAGAGTTCTAAAAGACAAGCACAAATACTTTGCAGGGCACAACCTAACTACTCGCAACATTTTAAGTTTGTGTAATTGCAACGGACATCCAAATTATCAGAGTCTAACCAAGAGGAGGAATACAGAAATGTCTGCCAAATGGAATTGTATTCATATGTAAAGCAACAACTAAAGTTCTAAAACAAACAAACACAAACACACGCACATGCACGCGACTTGAATATTAACAAAAAGAAAAAAAGAAAAAAGAAAAAGAATTGAATATAAACAAAGAAAACACAAACCAAACACTAAGGGCTTCATAGACTACCCTTGGATACAAAGTAGGCCACCAAAACACACGTCTTAAATGAAAAAATGGTTGTGATTCCAAAACATCTTTCCACAATTCCCTTGCTAAACACAACTACATCACGCTGACTTATAATGGGATAGAGAATACATCTTCCGAAAATTTTGATAACTTTGCATCAAGTAACCTAATAAACACCATTATTACTTCTTACCTGTGACCAACAAGAGGTCATGGAAGGCTTTGGCCAAAAGTTACTAATGAAAAGCAAGAAATCCAAGTATATTGAAGTTTCTTAGAATGGTAAAATTGTAGATAACCCTCCTCATCTATGTCTTCAGCAGCACTTATCACTCATAAAGTCGTTTATTAACACTTTATCACCACTGAATTCATGAAGGAGGGGGTTATCTACAATTTATCTTTCTCAAAATGCCAACCCAAGGGATAAAAGTGTTCATAAATGACTTGAGGGGTGTTACATTGGATACTACTGAAAGATCAGAGGGTATCTGCAATTTACTGTTCTTAGAAACTTGAGAAACGAGTTTCTTGACTCCTGAAATATGTTGAGTTTAGAGAAACTTAATGAGTGAAAAGTATAAACCCATGCAAACTTAGCATGCATGACATTAAAATAGAGAATAACATAACGTAATTTACATTTTAAGTTCCGAGGGCTTTCCTAATACAAAGAAGTTAAGCGATGTACTGCAGATCCCAACAAATGGGAAAACATGATTCCAACTTCTTTTACAAACTCATTGAAAGGAAATTATGCATTGTGACATGCAGAAGGGCATTATGCCAGAGTCTATTAGAAATCTATAAGTACAAACTTTGCTCCCGCCAAAAACCCAAAACTAATAAATAGCAAGCCAAGCTACAGTATTAACTAGCTACAGAACAAGTTTGGAAAATAGGCCTATGTGGACGCTAAAGTCTGTTGTCAATCTCATAACACTCTAGGAAATTGAACTTGGCTACGAATGTATCGGTATCAGTTGTTATCAATTAGTTTATAAAGAGTTTGAAAGTATTAAAATAATTCCACAAGAAAATCGCTCAAGCCTCCACATGATGTTCATGGTATAATTTTCTAACTAATGAAAGAATAGTTCAATAACTAAAGGTGGACGTATCTTTGGTTCACATTTCATGCAACCAAGTCTAGTGTGATAGAGCAAGACCGTGGCCCCATACATGGTCACTGACCGTCTAAAGCTCCTAATTTTAGGAGTTGCATCTTTAATTAAGGAGTAGAGGTGGTGATGTCCACCTTTAGTTACTTCGTAAGATGCACCTTTTCCGCTCATCATATGGATGATCACGGTTATATATTAGTCCGCAGAGGAGATCTTTTCCAAATACTTTAGTATCTATCTTTATTAAAGGAGCGTGAGCAGAATTGTGCAAAAGGTGATTTTTTTTTTTCAATGTCCATTATTACTCTTTCTTAAAGATTGTTAGCACAACTGTGAATTCTATTTTACATAGTTGCGGCTTTTCACCATTGACGAATTTAATTGTATTCCTTACGCCAATTAAACAACTAAAGTATACAGAACATATGAGTTCCTACCATCAAATATTTATCCTGATTTACACGCTAACAAATGTCAAGAATGATTGTGCTGAGATCGGTGCGTAGTAAAATCTGAATCTGTCGAAAGTGGTAAAAGAATGATCGCTAAGAATGTAAAGGAAAGATCAAAATATCAAAATAATCTCAAAAAGATTGCTGAAAACGCTGCATGAGATTTTTCACATCTAAATCTGTCGAAATCTGAACCAATAAAAAAGGAATGTATATAAAGGATGATCCAAACAAAAAAGAAACAAGGATTAACCAAACCTCCCAATCCCAAGAGAAGATAACCTCCGCAGGGATCAGATCCAAGGTCAACGCATCGAAAACCTTAGCATCCAAATCGAACCAATCCTACGTCAGATTCAAACGAGGAAGAAGAACATGATTTCATAAACTTAGGGGGCCCGCGGGGGGGGGGGGTGTCCCAAAAATAAGAGGGGATTGGAGAAAACTCTCACCTTTAAATTTTTTATTTTTTATTTTTTTTCCTTTTTTGTTTTCTTGACCGTCCTCGGTAGGGGACTGGGAATTGGACGGAAAAGGATGTCGATAGCGTGTAAATTAAGGATTCTGAATAAATTCACCGGCGACGGCGAGAGTTTCTTTTCGGATCTTAGCAATTTATCCAAAAGATCCTCAGAGCTTTTTATCCTTTTATCCAAGTTGATTCGGTAGACACAAGAATTTCTCACAATATCCGTTTTATTTTTTAACTCTTTACATGTTTTTTATTTTATTTTTTTCTTTCTTTTTTTCCCTGCCTAATTCACGCAGAGTTGAGGGATAGTTTGGAGATTTCAATTGCCTCTTAGAGTTGAGGGATAGTTTGGAGATTTCAATTGCCTCTTACATTAGTTTACACTGCTTGTGTGTCGGTGTTCTGATAAAATTTGTACTTAACACCGATAAAATTTGTACTCACTAAGCATTAATTCGTAAACCTGTGCAAAACACGGCTGTAACTTGACACTGTGAAAATTTTTTAAATAAATATTTACATAAAGAAATTAATTCATTCATTAAAGAATTTTGTATCAATATAAACTAACCTAAATTTATTTTAAATTGTATTTTCAGAAATTAATACAGTAAATTTGAGAACAGATAATATTAACTCCTATGCTCATTTAAAATAAAATATTACATCTGATAGTGAGAGTCTAACTTTTGAATAAAATAAAGACTGATAATTACAAGAGGGGAGAAAGCCATCTCTACTAAAATTAACTTCAGGAAATTGTCAAGAGTGCAGTGGCTTGCAATATCTTGTCGTGTATGTTTTGAGCCACCGTTATCATGAGCATGTTGCTAAAGCTGATTTTATTCCATTTTCTTCGCTTCCCTCCAATGTAGGATGTGCATATCCATGCACTTTTGTTATCTTGAACTTTCAGACGACCATCCGTGAAAGCATCGAAGATATCTTTTATTGTCTCCTTAAATTCATCTTCTCTTGATCAGTAACGGACCACTATCTTCATAATCTCCGTAGGTATGACGCTCGCGCTGGGAAAAAAAAGGTGTTAAGAAAAATTTATACAAATTTATGATATCTTTTTTTTGAAAGTAGACCTTTGGTGATATGCTAGAGGTTTCTTTTGTTGGGAATACTACCCGCTGGGGCTACACAAAACCCCTAAAACAACAGAAACGCGGTATAAAAAAAATACACCAATATTTAACGAGGTTCGGCAACTGCCTACGTCCCCGGGAGCCACACAATCAATTTCTTATTAATCTAACAAGAAATTACAATTCAAAGCGAATCTCAAACTGAGATTCCTCAATAAATACCAAGGCTAATACTGTAGCTACAGTACCCCCTCTCCTTAAATACCCCTCTTTAATTTCACCTTCACCACTCTTTAATTCCTTCCTCTGATTTCTCTTCCAAAAGTCACGAGAGAGAGAGAGAGAGAGCTGGAGAAAAAAATGCGAGAGGACAGAGGAGTTCCGCCGCCGCCGCTAGAAGAAAACGAGAGAGAGAGAGATCAACAGTGTTCGAGCCCTAGGGTTTCCCCTTTTATAGGGAAACCCTAGCTGGGCTGTCGACATGATGTCGACAGCTTGGATTTCAACCTCGCCTGCAGTGGTTCGCTCGAACTCGCGCTTGCCCATTCGAACTCGCCCACGAGCTCGCCTGCGTGAAATCCGCCAGCCTCGAAATCTCGCCTGATGATCGCGAGCTCGCCTGCGTCGTTCAGCCTCGCCTGCAGCGATAGCCACGATTTCGCCTGATGATCGCGTGCTCGCCTGCGGAGGTGAGTTTGGCCTACACCCAAACTAACAATCTCCCACTTGGAGGCCAAACCACCGAGAGTAGGCTGTCTCATCAAGCTCCTTCTCCTGTGTGGCTCCGCCCTCATCATCTATGCATGAAGGCCAACTGAAGTTGCGCACAACTCCAGTTTCTGAACGATCACCGTCTTTGTTAACATGTCTGCTGGATTCTTACTTCCTGGAATCTTCTCCAGTTTCAACACGTCATCTTCCAACAGGGATCTGATGAAGTGGTATCGAAGCACAATATGCTTCGTTCTAGAATGAAATGCGGAGTTCTTAGCCAAGTGAATCGCACTCTGACTATCGCTATGCAAAACATTCTTCTCCTGATTGAATCCGAGCTCTGTTAACAAACCCTAAAGCCAAATCATCTCTTTACTGGCTTCTGTCACTGCAACATACTCAGCTTCTGTAGTGGACAGAGTGACAACCTTCTGTATCTGTGACATCCAACTAACAGCTGTAGTTCTAACAGTGAATACATATCCGGTGGTGCTTCTTCGGTGATCGACTTTGCCACCGAAGTCTGCATCTACGTACCCTTGCACTTCTACCTCTCCCTTACCAAAGTGCAAACACTTCTGTGTAGTACCTCGTAGATACCTCAGAATCCACTTGACCGCTTCCCAATGCGCTTTTCCTGGATTCGACATAAAC
This sequence comes from Asparagus kiusianus, assembly GCA_022839385.1. Classification (NCBI taxonomy): domain Eukaryota; kingdom Viridiplantae; phylum Streptophyta; class Magnoliopsida; order Asparagales; family Asparagaceae; genus Asparagus; species Asparagus kiusianus. The sequence goes on from BQKN01000185.1 coordinate 391,773, forward strand.
CGGCTGACCACTCCCACTGCATGGCCAATGTCTGGTCTCGTACAGACCATTGCGTACATCAAATTTCCAATAGCTGAGGCGTAAGGGACCTTAGCCATACTCTCTTTCTCTTCTTCTGGCTGAGGAGACTGATCCTTCGATAGGTGAAAATGGCTGGCCAATGGTGTGCTCACTGGCTTTGTGTCGCCCATGTTGAATCTTTGTAAAATATGGTTGATATACTCCGCCTGAGATAACTGTAAGAGACCTCTCTTCTTATCTCTCGTGATTTGCATTCCAAGGATCTTCTTCGCTGGACCCAAGTCCTTCATGTCAAACTCCTTTGACAGTTGCTGCTTAAACTCCTGATATCCTTCATATCTGCTCCTGTAACTAACATATCATCAACATACAGCAGTAGGATGATATAACTGGAATGATATCTTTTGAAGTAGCAACAGTGGTCGGCGTTGCACTTCTGAAAACCTTCCTTGTGCATGAAGCCGTCGAACTTCTTATACCACTGCCTTGGGGCTTGTTTCAGACCATACAAGCTCTTCTTGAGTCTGCACACCAGGTTCTTCTTCTTTTCTTCTGAGAAACCTTCTGGTCGGTGCATGTACATCTCATCTTCTTGATCTCCATGAAGAAACGTCGTCTTCACGTCCAACTACTCGAGATGAAGATCTTCAATTGATACAATACTCATCACTGTCCTGATAGTATTTAGCTTCACCACGGGAGCAAAAATATCGGTGTAGTCAATTCCTTCCTTCTGCTGGAATCCTTTGACAACTAGTCGGACCTTATATCTTCTGGAACTATCCTGCTCCTCTTTCACCCGGTACACCCATTTGTTGTGGAGTGCCTTCTTACCCGTAGGCAACTCAGCTAGTTCCCACGTATGGTTTGAGATGAGAGACTTCATCTCATCTTTCATAGCAAGCTCTCACTTGCTCGTGTCTCCACCCTGACAAGCTTCATCATAGCTTTCAGGCTCCCCTCCATCTGTCAACAACAGATAGTTCATATATCTCCTGTTGGGCACAGGAGGCCGTGAAGATCTCCTCAAAATCGGAGCTGGTGCGTCGGGCTCTTACGCACCATCTTGTCCAACAGGCTCTTCTGGTTGAGGACCTTCTGCATTAGGTTCTTCCGAGAGGTTACTCGGGACATCATCTGCATCTATAAATATTGACTCGCTCTCTGAGTCATCTGTCTTGTGCATGTCCTTGTACATTACCTTCTCGTTGAATATCACATCTCTGCTCCTGATCACTTTCTTGTTTTCGTTGTCCCAAATGCGGTAGCCGAACTCATCTTCACCATAGCCGATGAAAGTGCATTTCTTTGACTTAGGATCAAGCTTATTCCTGCCTTGATCACTAATATGCACGTAAGCTACACAACCGAAAACTTTAAGATGTGAGAGTTTTACCTCCTTTCCACACCATACCTCCTCTGGTATTCTGTGCTCCAATGGAACCGATGGACCTCGGTTGATCAAGTAAGCTGCTGTGTTGACTGATTCTGCCCAGAACTGCTTCGGTAGGCCTGATTGTACCCAAATACTTCTGGCTCTCTCTGTCAATGTTCGGTTCATCTGCTCAGCTACACCATTTTGCTGAGGCGTGCCGGTAACGGTTCTTTCCATTCTGATCCCGTGCTCATAACAGAACTTCTTGAATCCGGTATCTTCATACTCAACGCCATTATCGATCCTGAGCTTCTTTATTCTCAGACTGGTCTCATTCTTGACCATAGCTTTCCATCTCCTGAAAGCTTTAAACACTTCTGACTTATGCTTCAGAAAGTAGACCCACAGTTTCCGAGAGTGATCATCGATAAAAGTCACGAAGTAGTGTTTTCCACCAATGGACGCAGTGGTTGTTGGTCCCCAAACATCTGAGTGAACGAGCTCTAGTTTCTCTTTCTTGGGGGTTCTGCCACTTGTCTGAAAGCTGACTCTCTTCTGCTTTCCAAGTATGCATTCTTCACACATATCCATCTCCACTGACTGTAGTCCTGGGAGTTTTCCCTTTGTGTGCATAATTTTTATCCCCTTCTCACTCATATGACCGAGTCTCTGGTGCCACAGCTTTAAAGTCTCGTTGCCTGCTGCAACTGAGATCAAACAACGTGCACCTGCTATCATGTATAGGGTACCAGTCTTCTTGCCTCGGGCAGTTGTCATTGCGCCCTTTGAGATCTTCCAATCATCTCCATGGAAGGTCATGGTGTATCCTTCGCCAGCTAACTGACCTAGGATATTAAGTTCTTTCTCAGGTCGGGAATATGCCTGACATCCTTCAGCTCCCATACTGACCCGTTCAACTTAATTTTCACCACACCTTTGCCCACAATAGCACATGGTTGATCATCACCACGATATACGTATCCAAGATTTCTGGGAACATATTTCTCAAAGAATTCTCTCTGAGAAGTAGCATGGAACGACGCTCCTGAATCTAACACCCAAGATTCCTCCTTGCTCTCCAAAGAGCATATCAATGCGTCGTCTCCTCCTGAGGTGGAAGTGACATTCACCTCTTCCTTCGCCTCCTTCTCCTTCTGTGCACTCTTGCACTGATTCTTGTAATGCCCGGTCTTTCCATAATTCCAACACTCGATAGCCTTCGAGCTGTTGCTTGGATTCCTTGATTTGGACCTCCTGTCCTTTGATCTACCCCTATAGTTTGATTTGCCTCATCCGTTACCTCTGGTTGAATTTCTACCTCTTGACCCTGTATGCAATACTAAAGAGATTGTAGCTTCACCCGACTCTCTCCGTCGGATCTCCTCACTGAGAACCAGATCACGAACGTCGTCGAACTTCAACTTGTTGTTTCCCGACGAGCTACTCACTGCCGTGACTGTAGCGTTCCAACTCTCTTGGAGGGAAGACAACAGTATCAATGCCCGAACTTCCTCATCAAACTCAATTTCAACTGAACTCAATTGGGTTGTGACCGTGTTGAGTTCATTGAGGTGTTGTGCTACTGACGCGCCTTCCGCCATTTTCAGATTGAATAACCGCTGCATTAAGTAAACTTTATTTACGGCTGATGGCTTCTCATACATATTTGAGAGAGCTGCCATAAGACCCGCCGTGGTCTTCTCCTTTGCTATGTTGAACGCAACATTGCGAGTCAACGTCAATCTGATAACACCGAGGGCTTATCTATCTAGAAGGTTCCACTCATCTGCCTTCATAGAATCTGGCTTCTTCCCCGATAGTGGTTGATACAGATTTTTCTGATACAGATAATCCTCTATCTGTATTTTTCAGAATCCGAAATCTATTCCATCAAACTTCTCAAGTCTCATTTTTCCTTCATCTGCGGCCATGGATTCCACTTGAATCTGACTTCCTCTAGATCATTTCACGCTCTGATACCAGTTGTTGGGAATACTACCCGCTGGGGCTACGCAAAACCCCTAAAACAACAGAAACACGGTATAAAGAAAGTACACCAAGATTTAATGAGGTTCGGCAACTGCCTACGTCCTCGGGAGCCACACAATCAATTTCTTATTAATCTAAGAAGAAATTACAATTCAGAGCGAATCTCAAACTGAGATTCCTCAATAAATACCAAGGCTAATATTGTAGCTACAGTACCCCCTCTCCTTAAATACCCCTCTTTAATTTCACCTTCACTACTCTTTAATTCCTTCCTCTGATTTCTCTTCCAAAAGTCACGAGAGAGAGAGAGCTGGAGAAAAAACGCGAGAGGACAGAGGAGTTCCGCCGCCGCCGCTAGAAGAAAACGAGAGAGAGAGAGAGATCAACAGTGTTCGAGCCCTAGGGTTTCCCCTTTTATAGGGAAACCTTAGCTGGGCTGTCGACAGCTTGGATTTCAACCTCGCCTGCAGCGGTTCGCTCGAACTCGCGCTCGCCCGTTCGAACTCGCGCTTGCCCGTTCGAACTCGCCCACGAGCTCGCCTGCGTGAAATCCGCCAGCCTCGAAAACTCGCCTGATGATCGCAAGCTCGCCTGCGTCGTTCAGCCTCGCCTGCAACGACATCCACGATTTCGCCTGACGATCGCGTGCTCGCCTGCGGAGGTGAGTTTGGCCTACACCCAAACTAACATCTTTATTAGAATCTCTTCTCTTACAACTCATTTTCCAGAATGTAAAAAATAACAAAGTAATACAAGCCGGTTAAGTAATTTTTGGAAAGAAATTCTAAATGAATTTTATACTTATTATTTTCCATGTTAGGAATTCGTCCTCCCTGTGCACAATCTGGTAACTTGGCTTTTTATAGAAGAAAGTTTCATCTCGGCATCTTCTCGGCGTCGAGCTTCTCCCCTCATTCCTGGCTCCGTCAAGTCGCATCGATCACACAGGAAACCAAACTCAGCTTCGCCTTCTGCATTTGACAACGGCTATTTCTGCCAAATACGGATACACCTCCTTGAGCTTTGACAATGTTGTTGATCAATTCCATGATAAGTACCGTTTCACCCACGCAGGGTCGGATATGAATATGTTGTTAGATTAATGACCGATTTGAATAAATATGACTCTTCCGTTGGAGTCCATTGGAAAGGTAAAGAATAACTCATTGGTTAAATAAATATTTATTAGAAAATGTGTAAAGGAGAGAGATGCATGTAATACTCGGTAACAAATTTTACTGCCGTAGCCTCGTAGGATTCAAAATTTCACTCGTAACTTCCTTTGCAACATGCCTACATCCCTCTTTTTGACAGTTTCAGAAATTCAATCTAATTTTCTCTCCATATTGACAGAAGTAATGAATTTTTGAATCAAGCCCAAAAATCAAAACCCAAAATCAAGACAAAGAAGAAGAAGGAGATCTCCTTTATCAACCTATGCAATCTTCTTCTCCCTCCGCTAGCTTCCTCATTTCCAATGACCTCCTCTAAAATAGAGAGAAAAGCAAAGCAGTAGTTTTTTTTTCATGGCGCTTTCAGTAAAACCTTCAAGAACAACATCTTGTTGCGCGCCTTTGCGGAAGCGTGCTCGCACACCGAATGAGTCCGTGAGCACGGGAGAAGATTAACAAACTCAACATGAGTACAATCCAACAAATAATGACAAGCAAATCACAAATACAGATATTTTACGGGGTTCGGCAATTTACCTACGTCCACGGGAGCGGCACAAATAATTTCTTATTATTCCACAATAAATTATAAATAAGAGAGAAGATCTCAAGCTTGAGATCTCTCAAAACAATAACAGTGTTTTAACTTAAGACACTGTTCAATCTCTCTCTTGATCACTCAAATCCCCTTCTTAAATATCACCAACACCTTCTCCACAATAAATGAGAACAGGGACAAAAGGGGTTTTCAAAAATTGCAGAAAGAAAAGGAAGAAGCCACTGCCACTATTTTTCTTCTGCTCTGCTCAGCCTCAGATCGCGAAAGGGGTTTCCCTTTTATAGGAAACCCTAGGGGGAGCTCGAAGCTGGATCATCCAGCTAGAGCCAACTGGTTCCCATCCACGCCGCGCGAGCACCTCGAGCCCCGCGCACATGATAGGCGAGTCCGACTTTGCCTGTACCTGCTCGCCAGTAGCTGCTCGCCTACAGGTGAGTTCGATTTCGCCTCGAGCCCCGCCTTCGCCTGCGAGTTCGATCTCGCCTGCTCGCCCAGGTGCGTTCTTCAGTTCTCCACCTCGTCCATCATTTGATAAACATCAAATTTTGGACGAATACCAGAAGAACACCAAAGCGCCAAACCAGGCCCAAAACAGCTGCACCATTATACCATGGCTGCCTACGAACCCCCTGACTGGGATCAAGCTAATCGTAGTTCTACCAAATGGCCGCTAACGGCCTCAACAATCATAAATATGTAACAAGTTTCGACAGTGATCAAACTTCTTGCTCGGAACCACCTTTGTGAGCATATCCATCGGATTATCCTTCGTGTGGACCTTCATGTAGGCTGTCTAAAAATCACAATAGATAGCTGATCCCCACGAGATTACAAGACAATGGTTCCTTCAAGTCGAGAAGCAGAATTCATCCTTACAATCAAAACAGAAGAGATTTCTAAATCATTGCATCCGCAGCATTATAATCACTACAAACACGACCTCATGTTTGAGATGATTGATCTTGATGGTTGCGATAACAACATGACCAATATTATATTAGCAACTATTAGAGATGTTGATGAGCAGTGTAATGATTTCAGAAATAAAAGGTTGGACTTAGTTGGTGAGTTACTTGGTAGAGAGCTGTGGGCAAATATTCACTAATTCCCATCAAGTTCCAACAATGAAAGCTGCAATCAGATTGCTTTCGCGCCAACAAACGAAGTTTGCAAATGGAGGACTTTTCACACAGATCGAGAAGGGTTACAATTCAACGATACTTCCGACAGCTGATAAAAACTCTATTCAGTGGTCTTCACAACCAACAGTGAGAGTTATAATTTGACGACTTTCACACCCCACAACAATTCAAGCGAGGATTAATGAACGACGGTCCTTGCAACGCTCTATAGAAGAGGTTACAGACCAACTAACCCCTTCTAAAACGCGGAAGTCATCCCCGCGTTACAACTCTGGAAATGCACCCGACCCTCGCATTTCCAAGCTGCAGCAAGCAAAACGCGAGCGACCCTCGCGTTCATTGATGTTCGGTTGACACCCAACCTCGCGTCTCAATTCTAAGATGCGAGGTTAGGGTCCTGAACGCCAAGGTGGGCGTTTGACTCATTCAAATATGAGTCGAACGGTTTCAGAACCGTTTTCCCCCACGATCTGAGAAAATCACGCCCACTTAGGAGCGTATTTAGAGGGCAGTTACAGCCTCTTATCCTCCTATAAAAACTCAACAAACCCAACGAAGAGAAGGGTTGGATTTTCAGGGATTAGATTCTGAAGATCAAAACCAAAAGAGGTTGAAGATTTTCCGTAGAGGAGTTAGCAGCAGAGGCGAACTCTTTAAAGGAGAGGATTTAGCTCAGATCCAGAAGATCAAATCTGGAAGAATCTTCCAACAACTGAAATTCAGCTTGGTCATTAACCGAATCTTCGGTTCTAACAACTCTATCCACAGAGTTCTAACTCGTTCAGAGTTCTTAAACTTGTCAAAGAGTTACTTATAAAACTTTCCACAGAAGTTCAATCGTTCCCACTGTTGGACCCTAGAGGGGGGGTGATTAGGGTCTTATGCTAATCTAAT
>BQKN01000185.1:398934-436850 GCA_022839385.1 Asparagus kiusianus
CAAATATGTTCAAAAACATGAAAACCTGAAAATTGATATTTTGATATTTTGACTCAAACAACATTTTGAAACCTTATGAAATGTTGTTATAGACTTAGTAAAACATGTATAAACTAATATTGAAGTCTATAAACTAATAAGACAATATTTTCACAAAATTGCATATTTTATGCAATGTTATCAAAAACGCAATAGAGTATGAAACATATGAATATATATATGAATGTAAATTTGTTTCATATCTATATAGCTAAACCAAAACACAATAATAAATATGAAATGTGTAATCTCATATTTATGAACATGAAAACTCAAAACTATGTATGTATATATATACCTATATATATACATGGAAACCAAAACATATATGTATATATGAAACTATATATATATACATGAAAACCAATATAATGTGTGTGTGTAATATTGAGCTTAGAGTATCTAGCACACATAATATAAAACCCTAAACTACATTACCCAAGCAATCTTGATCTTCATTGAAGCTTAACTTGGTACACATGCGGATGAAGCTTGAACTTGATCTTTAACTTGAATTATATGTTGCTTCACTCCACAATTCCGCCAACCTCCATTTGATATCGTCGTTATGGCGCAATCCATCCATCCTCCAATAACGTTGTTTGTCTACAATAAATACTAAAACACAAATACTAGACAAACAACATTAGAAGTAAATTGTTTGTTAAACATCATCAAAACAAGAAGGCCAACACCCACGAGATAGTACGGTCGGATCGTCAACAGAGAGCAATTTCGACGCGAGCATTCGAAGGAGGCATTCCATCGCTACCGAGAAGAACCCAGTTTTAAACAAATGGGAGAACCAAATTCGTTCTCCTCTCTTTTGTAATCGAATTGTAACCGAGATTAAAGGAATCAAAGTCAAATTTCTTTTCTTCTCTTCATTGCAATTTTCCAACATACAAAAGATGGCGACTCTGCTGGGGACTAGCTTTTCTGACGAAGAAGTGGTGGCGCAGTCCGACGTCCACCTCATGGGAGCTACTGTTGAAACTCTCGTCGTGGAGTTCGACCAAGCAAAATTCAAGGAAGCCCTCTCCTCTGGATCGCTTAGCCCTAAGGCTAGGCGTGATGTTCGCAAGATCTCTAAGGAGATCAAATCTGCTGTTGAAACGCCAAAGAAAGTTCTCTCCTTTGGCCAAAAATCGTCGAACAGCCCCTCTGCTTCAGGAGCGGGCTCAGCCTCTGCTGAACTCGCACAGCGAGTCGAGTATCCCACGTCCACGTCAATACGACGTGCTTCAGGCCATAAACGGCCTATGGAGGAGACGAACTCCATAAACGTCGACGATGTCGCTGCTAAGGCTTTGAGACAAGCCAAGAAGAACGCCACTCGCAGACGGAGGAGATCCATATGACGAGCACACCTACGTGAAAGCCGAATGTTGGCCCAACGTGAGGATCACGTTTCTGAAACTTTACCCGAGCATAGCGTTCCCAAAACAGAACGCTCGCTTCGCGGCAATGAGCCCGACTACGAGCCTCGGCTAATACAGCTGAAACGCGACCCTGAGTGGCGTGTTGTTTCTTCAAAACACAGCCCTCAGAAGGAAGCTACCAAAGATAAACGCGGCCCTCAGGTGCGCGTTCAAACAGAACATGACTCGCAAGAATCTGTTTCACCAACCAAACGCGACCCTCAGGGGCGCGTTCAACACAAACATGACCCTCGGGGGTTTGTTTCATCATTTAAACGAAGGCCTCGGCCTAACGTTTATAAATCCAAACGCGACCCTCACGTTATTCTTCAAGAACGCGACCCTCACGTTGTTCTTCAAGAACGCGATCATCAAGAGGTCCGTCAAGTTCAAAAAAGTCAACGTGGGTTTAAAATCCACGTTCGATAAGAACCAATCTCATCCACCCAAGGGCAGGGGGTTCCATCTCCGCCTCCACACCCAGGGAAAGCTTCCTCCCAAGTTCCTGATCTGCGGGAATTGTTATCAAGAGGAAAACCAGCAATACAAGCAGCTCACTCGTGCCAATGTGAGAGGCTTATTTTGGCAGTCCTTTCAGATTGCCATTGTTGCACATCCGCACCTCGGCAGTCTGTATTCGACAGGTTGACGAACGTTGTCAGACCTGCCAAACGACAACGCCGATACAGAAAGAAGACGACCGAGACCGAATATCCCGAAGTCACTATAAATGTGATAGGTAGAGGGAAGACTTCCAATCCCAGTTCTGAAGAATCACAAAGGAGTCATTCCCCGACTGTTCGGGAGATATGTGAAGAGTTTGAAGGGGTATACCGACACACCCAAACTCGTACAGGAGCTATTCGCACGGTTAACTACCAGAGATTAGCCAAAGGAATTGTCTCTGATGATGAACATTCGGCGATAGCCGAATCTCAATCTTCCAGTTCTGTTGTGGCTCGTGAAATCTCCGCTTATACGGTAGGAAATCCTGAAGACCTAGCCAAAAGAGTGGACGAACATCATGTCATACTCCAAGCACAACAGGAGACCCTTCTTCAGATGAAGGACATGTTGGCCCAGCTCCTTGCTGAAAAAGGCTAAAGACCTGAATCTTCCCGGAGAACCACATCGAAGGGAAAACAAAAAGCGACTGAACATTCAGATCGTGAAACTCACAACCTGGAATCCTCCTCTGAAAATGAGAAGGAGACAGAAAGAGAACTACATCCCCAGTCTACTAAAGTGGACGAATTAGAGGCTCAACTCAATGCAATCGCTAACAGGAGCGAGCTCCGCGAAGAAGGAGTAGTACGACCTTATCCTGCTGAGTGGGACACAGCTCCCTACCCGTCGAAGTTTAAGGCCCCAACTCTGCAACCTTTCGATGGTACGGGATCACCAAACCAACACATCTACTACTTCAAGTCGCAGACTGGAGACGTGGTAGCAAATGACGCCATCCTGACCCGCTTGTTCATCGGCACTCTTAAAGGAGTTACCTTTGAATGGTTCATGAAATTGCCTGCCGGGTCTATCCTGAAATGGGTAGACCTGGAAAGGCTATTCTTGGCCAGGTTCTTCGAAAACGACACGGAGGTCTCGGTCCTAACTCTTCTCGCCACTAAGCAAAGGAAAGGAGAGTCTATCAAGACTTATGTCGAAAGATTCCGCAGCATGGCACTGTGATGCCCTTCAGGTATGACCCAATCAACTTTGGTTGAAACTTGCAGGCATAACTTGTAGACCCAGCTTCTGGTTCAGATGGGAGTAGCAGAATGTCGCTCCTGGAGACAACTGGTTTCGCAGGGAGAACAAGCTGAAGAGATTGTTGCTCGAGTAAAGGCTAAAAAAGTGTCGCAACCCAAACCGTAGCAACAACGCAACCAGAACAATTCCCAGCGATCTAAGGGAAAGGAGACTTTGGCAGTTGACGCCAACACGCGGGTACCGCCTCCCACTAAGCAAGGCAAAGCACCCAATCAGCAAAGAGCACCCAAGCAGTATTCGTTCAAGGAAGACCATGTGGATACTTTGTTTTAACTACTTCGGAAGAACAACAAACTGCAACTTCCCGAAGTTAGGAAACCGGATGAGGCAGGAAAAGTTGATGATCCCAACTATTGCCGCTATCACAGGTTCCTGGGCCACCCTACCAGAAAATGTTATGTCTTTAAAGATATTTTACAAAATCTGGTAAATGCAAATATGCTCACCCTAAAGCCCGAGCAGAAGACCGTGTCTACCAACTTGATAGCGGTCCAATTCGGCGATTTCCCACCAGTAGCAGCTGCAAATGGCGTCATTCCCATCTACAAGGGAGAGATGCATATGAAAAACTCTGACTTGTATGGTCAGAAAGGTAGGGGGTTGGTACCCCTCACCACCCTAAAAGGAGAAATCATGTGGGTCCACCCTGACCTACTAGGAGATCAATAGTGGAAGAATACCTCATCCAAGAAGAAAGGAGGCAAGGCTAAGTCTTCTAACATGATTAGCCCCTCCATGATTGAGAGTGATGATCACCTCAAACCTCTCACTGATTCAGAAGAAGAGAGGATTGCCCTGGCAACATACCCAGGAGATAACCCTGGCACTCGGTCAGGAAAAGCTTACTTGAGAGACTACAATCAAAATACTCAAGAAGATGAAGAGCAACCCTAGGACGCTGGGGGTTCTGTGCCGAAGAAGCCGGTTGACAAAGGGAAACAAAAGGAGGTCCGGTTCAACAAAAATCTTCACCAGGAACCCGGGGAATCAAGCACCCCTTTTCAATTCAACGTCATGGCACAACTGGCCAATATACCGGCCAGAATTACACTATATGAGCTCCTAAGGTTATCCAAAACTACCAAGGAAGCTCTAATTGAAGCATTGAAGAATACAGAGAGCTTCATCACACAAGTGGCTCCAATTCCTGAAGCTTCTGAAGACCAGCCTTGCTTGCAATGTCTGCAAGCGGCGAGAAGCCTACCCTGCATATCCTTCACTCAAGAAGATATGCAGGTCAAACACAAGTATGACAGACCTCTATATTATACAGGGTACATTGGGTCGTCAGAAATCAGCCGTGTTCAAGTTGATCCGGGCTCAGCGCTCAGCATCATGCCATACAGGGTCATGCAGGTCTTAGGAATCCCTATTCACCGGTTGAACATTACCCAGACTACCATCTTCGGGTTCAATGCAAACAGCACTTGGCCCCTGGGGAAGATCAAACTCAGATACCAAATTGGAGACCTTAAGTCCGAAGTGACCTGTTACATAATAGATACGGACACGTCCTACAATCTTTTGCTAGGACGACCATGGATACACGCAAACCGTATTGTCCCATCTACTCTACATCAGGTCATGAAATATGCCAATGATGAGGGAGAAGTTTGAACACTAATTGTGAAGAAATATCCCTTCAGAGGAGTGGAAAACTTTCACACCGACTCCGTCTTTTACCTGGAATCCCAGGAGAAAGAAGAGGTGGACAGCGGCAATGAAGCCGACATTGAACCGGATCCTGAAGAAGATTGCCCGTGGGAACTGAATCTAGATGTAATAGGTTAGGATGAGAGTAATAATAATGTACCGAGCAGGGGTGAATGGTGCATTAATGAAGATTTTATTTTGGCGTACTTGTCTGATGTGTCCTCTAAAAATGAACAAATAGAGAATGATCATAATACAGGTACCAACCCTTGGCACATATTATGTGCACAGACATCTCTCACGTTGCCAATCAAGTCATCATTCGCTTCAGATGAAGAAGTAGAAGATGCACAGAAGGCTTTCTTTAAAGTTCTGTCCAAAAAGAAAGGGCAGAGGCCGATCTACTTCGGTAAAGTTAAACCTGAACCACTCAAACGGGGAAGTTCGGAAGAAGATGATGGAGCTCCTCAATTCCATTACCATGAACCTAATTTCGTCCAATTAATGAGACAATGGGGTATGACTTTGGTGAAAAACAGGGTCTCAACTTCGGGAAAGGTAGACGAACACCAATTCGGATGTCTCTAACCCCTGAAGGAAAACCCCCAGATTATTACCAAAAAACCAGAAGAGGCTTAGGTTATGTCACACCTCCCTCTGTTCCAGAAACTAAAATCAACAACTATCTGCGACGGGATCATTCATCCGGAACATCTTCTTGGGAGTCTGACGTTAGCGTCGGACATTTCTTTAAAAGATTGACTGTGAACATGGTTTCAACTAGTCACCCAGATGAAGATGCAGGGGGTAATGAAGGGTTAATTGAATCGACCAACAACCCATGGATCAAGCGTCTTAACATCTTATGGGATATGTGTTTCGAACAACGCGAACCACCCACTGAAGATAATGTAATCCAGGTCAACATGGGAGATGAATCTGATCCCAAACCAATCTTCATAAGTGAAAGCTTATCATCATCTGAGAAAGAAGATCTTATATCTCTCGTCCGAGAATATATAGATGTCTTTGCTTGGAATTACGAAGATATGCCTGGTCTTGATCCAAAAGTGGCTATGCACCGTCTCAACATCGATCCGGATGCCAAACCCGTTAAACAACAGCAACGCCGGTTTCGTCCAGAGATCATGGAAGCAATTGAGTCTGAAGTGAAAAAGCTTATAGACTCAGGCTTTATCAGAGAGGAACAACACCCTGACTAGGTGGCCAACATTTTTCTAGTGCCGAAAAAACGGTAAGGTCCGCATATGCATCGACTTCCGCGACCTTAACACAGCTTGTCCAAAGGATGAATTTCCACTTCCCATCACCGATGTCATGATTGAAAACACCTGCGAATATGAAAGGATGTCTTTCATGGATGGATTCTCTGGGTATAACCAAATCAAGATGTATCCTGCAGATGAAAAGCATACTGCATTCAGAACACCGCTGGGGGAGTATTGCTACACAGTGATGCCCTTCGGTCTAAAAACACAGGTGCAACTTATCAACGTGCGATGAACGCTATCTTTCACGAACATCTGCGTAAGAAGATAGAGTGCTATGTTGACGACATAGCGATGAAAAGTCAACGTAAGGGTGATCATCTTACAGATTTGAAGACAATGTTCGAAATCATGCGGACACATCAGCTGAAGATGAACCCGACGAAGTCGTTTCTCGGAGTATCAAGTGAAAAATTCCTGGAATTTATTGTCACGTCTAAGGGAATTTCTCTGGATCCAGAGAAGGTGCGCGCCATCCAAGACATGCCGCCGCTGAAAAATCTTAAAGAACTCAGAGGTCTGCAAGGCAGATTGGCATACATCTGAAGATTCATATCTAATCTCTCGGGGCGCTGCCAACCTTTCTCAAAGATTATGAAGAAAGGCGTGTCCTTTGTCTGGGATGAAGAATGCCAAAAAGCGTTCGAGGAGATTAAGAGATATCTCACTCAACCGCCAGTTCTCGTGGCCCCGATATCAGGAAAACCGTTCCTGTTATATGTAAGGGCTATGGAACATTCTCTTGGAGCTTTATTGGCCCAGAATGATGATCAGGGTCAAGAGCAAGCAATCTATTATTTAAGCAGAACTATGATGGGAGCCGAACACCGGTATAATCCGGTCGAAAAAGAATGTCTCGCTTTGGTATTCGTAATTCAAAAAATACGACATTACCTAGTCGGACAAACGATTCACGTTATCTCTAAGGTGAACCCCTTGAGGGTGCTGATGACGAAGCCATCATCCCTAAATTGCCGGCTCGCAAAATGGGCCATTCTCTTATCACAATACAACATGCAATTCATGCCCCAAAAGGCAGTCAAGGATCAAGCATTGGCAGACTTCTTAGCCAATTATCCAGTGCTAGGGACATCTAAATTGTATGAAGAATTGCCTGATGAAGTCGCCGAAGCTTGTGTCACTCGAGAATCTACACAAGTGTGGAAATTATTCTTCAACGGTGCGTCCAGAGCAAACCCTCATGGAGCAATTATCGCGGGAGTAGGAGTGGTGTTCGTCTTTCCGAACGGTCACATAATCCCAAGAGGATTCTCCCTAATCAAACCTTGCACCAACAATGTGGCTGAGTATAATGCTCTACTACTAGGGATGCAACTGGCCGAAGAACTTAATATTCGACATCTTGAGGCCTATGGTGACTCTCAGCTCATTGTAAATCAAGTCCGAGGGGAATATGAAGTACGTCATGAGGACCTAATCCCGTACTACTTTGCAGTGCTAAAGCAAGCTAAGAAGTTCGAATGATTCTTTATTGAATACATTCCACGAGCTCAGAACGCTTATGCAGATGCTTTGGCTTCATTGGCAACTTCGTTGGCATTACCGCCAGGTGCCGAAACAACGATCCCAGTCACCAGACGTGAACTATACTGCTCCAAGATTCCTATGGAGGGAAACTCAGACAAGACAATGACAGGAGAGGTCTGTACAACCTCCATAGAGCTCGAATCTAGAGATTGGCGATTTCCATACATCGACTACGTCCTGTACGGAATTTTACCCGACGATCCTAAAGAAGCGGCCGCCATCAAGCGGAAGGCCCTCCGATTCTATTACGATGCAGTCTCTCAAGTCCTGTATCGTAAATCACATGATGGAGTTTTACTTCGATGCCTCTCTCGGAAGGAAGCAAAAGAGGCCCTCAAAGAAGCTCATGACGGAATGTACGGAGCCCATCAACCCGGAGCTAAATTAGGAGATCGCCTCCGTCGAATTGGCTATTATTGGCCAAAGATGTTCTCAGACGCGGTTGACTATGCTAAACGTTATCACGCATGTTAAATTCATGGGGATTTCATCCACCAAGCACCCGGGAACTTACATCCCACATCTGTAACCTGGCCATTCGAAGTGTGGGGCATGAATATCATAGGACCAATTTCTCCTCCGACCTCCAAAGGACACCGGTTCATCCTGGCTGTGACCGACTATTTCTCCAAGTGGGCGGAGGCAATCCCATTGAAAGAAGTTAAGACTTCAAACGTAATTAAGTTCATCAAACATCATGTCATCTACCGTTTTGGAGTCCCGAGATGAATAGTTCACGACAACGGGACACAATTTGTCAGTTTTGGGTTTTAGAGGTTTTGCGACAAATTCAGAATGCAGAGTGTCGCATCTACGGCATATTATCCGCCAGCAAATGGTCTTGCAGAAGCTTTCAACAAAACCATAGTGAAACTTCTCAAGAAGTTTGTTTCCAAGAGCCGACGTGATTGGGATGAAAGGCTCGGCGAATGTCTGTGCGCTTACCGCACAACGGTGAGGACCCCTACGAGAGCTACACCATTCTCTCTGGTATATGGCTGTGAAGTTGTATTGCTATTAGAGATCCAAATCCCTTCTTTGAGAGTCGCGATCACGACGGGACTAACAGAGGAAGAAAAACATCAACGGCGTCTGCAAGAACTTGAAGCCCTAGACGACGGACGACTTCAAGCTCAGCAACAGATCGAATTGTATAAAGCCCGTATTTCCAAAGCCTACAACAAAAAGGTTAAGGAACGGATTTTCAAGAAGGGCGATTTGGTTTTGGCCAACAGACGACCCATGGTGATGACACACAAAACCAAAGGGAAGTTCAATCCTAAATGGGATGGGCCTTTCATAATAGATTCAGTCTATTCGAGCGGAGCATATCGCCTCATCAATCAAAAAGGAGACAGGCTCATGATGCCAATTAATGGGAAATTCCTAAAGAGATATTTCCCATAAATCATGTAGCCCCCTAAACCCCAGCTAAATCAGGCTGAGGGTTGCCTATTTATAGTGTAATTCTGTTTGTATTTCGTCATGTTAACATTACACCTCTGACGATTGAAATTTTCTGAAACTATTCTAAGTAGTAATAAAGAGAATTTCGTTTTCATGCTAAGCTAACATTACACTTACAGCACTTACATTACTTTTCATTGTCTTAAATCAAATTTCAACAAAAAAGATGATGAAAACCAAAATGATATCATTTCCATTCAATATTGTTAATTTGAATACAAAGGTGAAAACAATCAAAAGGAAAATGATATAAATTTATTCCTCCACCAAAAGCAGTGCAAATCCTAAGCATCGGGACTCATCAGTCTAAAAGACTTGAGTTTAGATTTCAGTGCTGATATATTCTCCTCGCGAGCCTTTCTAATTTCTTCAGTTATCTTGCTCTTGAGCTCCTCTTCATTAGGCGTTGCTTCTGCAAGCTCTCGCCGAAGCTTGTCGGCAGCAATAATTTCATCGTAATAGCATTTGAAAAATCCATCACAGTAAACAGCTAACCCTTTTAAAATTTCCATACCACCAGCTAGCTGAGCATTTATCTGAGGTAGCTCAACACCAGCACGAGCAAGTTCTGTTGTAGTATCCCGGAGACCCATAGCAAGATTGCCCATGTCCCCTTGTACCTGGAGATGTTCCCCACGCAGGCGAGCAAGACGAGAGTCTGTTTCGGATAAACTCTTCTGAAGAGCCTCTTGCTGTTGTGCTTTCAAAGCCTTGGCCTCAGAAAGAGTCTGATCCACTTCTGGTCCTATGTCGTCGCGTTGAAGCGTGGAAAGGAACTCCAGCTCATACTCCAAAATAACAATGCTCTCGCGACAATTCTCGGTCCATAATGCATTCCCTTGGTTCCTAATCTTGGCGAGACACTTTAGCAGGTGGGGTTCAAAAACCTTGAAGCTCACACCTCCGAGGCTAATAACGTCGATAGTCATTTGCATCCAACGCTCTAGTTGTTCGATGAGCTCCCTCAAAGTTTCTGAGCTGAGAGGCGGAGCAGTGGGATAAATAAAACAATTCGCATAATCAGTGCGAGTAGGGGTGTGCGTGGCTTCAGATGATAACTTTTTGGCCATATTTGACGTTGAGCCTGAGATAGTCGCTTCCTGCCCACCGGTTATCGTTTTAAGACTAGGAGAAGCGTCTGGAAGCATAGTATCCTCTCTGTTCTCAGGAGATGCAGCACGCGCCGATTTTATCGCATCCCCCATCAACTTAGCCCTTTTCGAAGTTTTGGCCATGATGGGCAATCGTTTACGAACCCTCCTGTCATACTCGCCTTGCTCAGCAGCAGAAAGAGCCTTCTTACCCGATCTTAAAGAGCGAGGTTTAGAAACAGGTGCTTCTGCAGGAATCTCCTCAGTTGTCTGTTCTCTGGGAGAATCAGCAATCAGTTTTCCCTCTTTGATCCCCGTAGGAACCTCTTCTTCAGAAGGTTCTATGGTGGACAACTCTCTAGGAACTTCAACGGCTCCGGTTGCTTCTGTTCACAGGATAGATACTCTTCTATCCCCGGCAAACGAGTATTCGAAGACCTGCTCCTCGAACGATATAACTCCTGAATCTCATTTATGCAGGAGGTGTAAATATCATAGTCAGGGACTTGGGAAACTTCTCTAAACCAGTTACGAAAATCTACAACGGTAGAACAACCGGGCGGCGAGTTGGGTAAAGTAAATTGCGCATGGGTTCCCCCGGCGGAAAAGAAGTGCCATGCGCGAGCTCCTTCATACAAGTTCCCAATTTGAGCCAATGCCGGGTTGGGATTGCTAACGTAAAGCTGGTCATA
Organism: Asparagus kiusianus; assembly: GCA_022839385.1. Taxonomy (NCBI): domain Eukaryota; kingdom Viridiplantae; phylum Streptophyta; class Magnoliopsida; order Asparagales; family Asparagaceae; genus Asparagus; species Asparagus kiusianus. Next base: position 409,905 of record BQKN01000185.1, read on the forward strand.
TCCGAATTGCCTAGCAAATCTAGAAGGCATGTAAGGCTCGATGATGCACTTCTCCCGTAAGCGATAGACTAGGTAGCCCAACCTGATCATAAGAAGCCAGCTAAAAGTGCCCTCTTCCAAAGAAGACGAGCCCTCAAAAAGCAAGTCCATGAAGAGGGCGTTTTCTACGTCAGCTCCGTTAAAGTTAGGAGCACAACAGAAAATCTGATAATTGTCTTCCCGAGATAGGAGTTGTCGAGCCCTGACTATATAAGAATAAGTCCACGTGGCCGACTCTAATCTCTGTACAAAGGGAATATAAGTGTCATCACCCTCGTATACTCCCGTCATCAATGAGGGACAATGCAGCACGAACCAGGCCACCAAGTATGTATACGGTACTGGTATACGTGGTGGAGGAGTTCTCCCGGCTTTCTTCTTGGTAGCCTTAATTCCTGAAGCGCTGAGAAGTTCTGAGGTCAACATCCTCAGGCCATTCTGCAGGCAGCCGACCATAGCAGTAAGGAGACTCACAGGTCTCCCATGTACTAGTAAAGTAGCTGGGTACACAACTTCAGCTAATATCGCCTCAGTTGGTTTTGACGGTACTACGCACCGCTTCAACCAAACCATGAAGAAGCCTGCAAGAAGAGCGTGTCAGAAATAAGGACTATGGCTTGGTGGTGTAAACTTTCAAACTCGACACCAGCCTCAAAATAATCTTCTACATGCTTTGTTTTGTAGGTGGCATTAGAAGCCTTAATCCGAGCTTTGGCCTCCTTGGGAGAGATAGCTGCAACGCGAGATACGGCTACGTCTTTCCGGTTTAAGTTCTGAAAAAGGTATTCCGCCCACGTGGTATGCATAATGCCCCCTCCACGTATCCCAAAAACTTGGGCACATATGTGGAAGTGACACATCAACTCCCAAAAAGTAGCGTAAATTTCCGGGTGAGCCGCCTTCAGTAAGGAAAGCTCCTTGGTGGTGGGGATGAACTCCTCATAGGGCGTTTTTCCAAGCGATAACCCCGACACTGCTTGCATCTCATGAAGAACAAAACCTAACTCTCCTGTAGGTGTGAAGAACGTGCAGCTGTCAGGGTTATATTTCTCCAACATAGCGAAGAAGTTGTGATAACTCTGCACGACACCCCGTCGAGTAGCTAACATAGGAACCGTGAGACCCGATTGAGCGAGTGACTCCTTAAGTTCCTCAAGAACAAAGTCAATCATGCGGGTCCACCAACCTCCTTCTCCAGAACAAACCCATCCAGGGGATCTGAACATCTGGGTAGAAAATTCACCCTGAGTTGCAAGGAATTGGCGAATAAAAATGTTCGCTGGACGCGGCATCTCCGGAACCTGATCCTTCTTCTCAAATAAACCAGGTCTCAATCCCTTGAGTTGCCCTCTGATTTGTGTACGAGCTCGCCGACCAGATCTAAGCGACACATTCTCCTTCTCTTTGACTATGTCGAAAGTCAGACCCCGACGACAGCTTGCATTCAAAAAGTAAGAGAGTGGGTACATCCTCTTCATGTTTGGAAGGAAGAAGAGGCGATTATCAATTCTCTGCAACAGCTTCGAATCTTCTGCATGTATGAGGTGATCATCAACTAGTATACGATCTCCGAATATGAACGCTGGTTTGGGAAATTGGACACGACCAGCAGGGGTCTCCATGTCTAAATCAGTAATCAGAATCCTGAGAGTAGAACATCTGGGGAATTTAATCATGTCCGTCCTCTCCGAGTCAGAGAGAGTACACAGCGGAATTCTGTCTTGGAGACTGAATACTTCATCCATGTTAGGTCCGCCAATATACCCAAAATGGTGCTCTTGCGAAAGCGGCACGTTTGGAAGAAGCACTGCACAATCAAAAGAAGAAGTTAGTAGCTGAAAACAAGTTACTGATGTAAAAACAGAATCATAAACCTCAAAACGAGAGAGTCAAGCCTCGTGTCAAAAATTTTAGACGCGTAGGTCGAGCCCCGCGTCAGAAACTCAAAACACGAGGGTCGAACCTCGTGTTGAAAAACTTGAATGCGAGAGTCAAGACCCACATCGAGTCCCAACTCCGCGTTTTCATTGAACAGAAACGAGTCATCTTCCTCGTTATCAAGAACCCATCTAGGGTTTTCAGAGAACTTGCCAAGGCAAGTTATTTCGGTCAACACTCACCATGACAGGGAGGACCCTGCGACGGCAGCGTTGACAGCGACGTTCTCGCAGGAACAAGAACACCGCCAGCGTCCTCAGCCGACGGCGTTTTGGAAGTCGCTCCGGTGACTTTCTTGGAGCTCGAGCCTACTCTTCGAGGCGCCATTGATGCAATCGATCGGAGGAGACGTCGACGATTGAGGGAGAGTTCATCGGAGATCTCGTCGAAATCAAACAAGAGTTCTCGTTCTTGGAAATAGCCGAAAATTTTAGGAGTCAAGTGACTCTTGACGTGACCACTCAGGTCTATTTATAACAGCCGTCAAGCTGTTGAGATGGCACGGGATTATAGGAAAGAATCCCAACCATTTTCAAAACACGAAGCTCACTACCGCGTTCAAATGCCCAAGTATAAGGCTCAAGCCAGCGTTACAAGGGTCTGCAACCTCGCGTTTTGAACCTCAAACGCGAAGGTCATCTTAGCGTTGCCTTTCTTCTAAATCCTCAAAGGCATGAACCCCCTTAACAGGATGTTAACCAAAATCTTGTTCAAATCACAAGTATCACAAAACACTTAGCAATTCTTCTTAGCGAGAAACAAAAGGATTTTTTTCATAGATGTCACGTTAAAATTACACCTCTGACAAAAAACCAATTTATCGACTCTCTCCAATAGAACGATAAGTCCTCAAATTGCCCCGATCGCAATCTCTCTACTGTCATGTTAAAATTACACCTCTGACAAAAATCAACATATTGACTCTCCCCAATAGAGTAATAGGTCCTCAAAATTGCCCCGATCACAATCTCTCTACTGTCACGTTAAAATTACACCTCTGACAAAAACCAACTTATCGAGTCTCTCCAATAGAGAGATAAGTCCTCAAATTGCCCCGATCGCAATCTCTCTACTGTCATGTTAAAATTACACCTCTGACAAAAATTAACTTATTGACTCTCTCCAATAGAGCGATAAGTCCTAAAATTGCCCCGATCGCAATCTTTCTACTGTCATGTTAAAATTACACCTCTGACAAAAATCAACTTATTGACTCTCTCTAATAGAGCGATAAGTCCTCAAAATTGCTCCGATCGTAACGTCCTTTCCTGTTATGTTAACCTCACACCTCTAACAGTCTAAACCCTCTTATTTGAACCCTTTTTACCCTGCTATATAAGAGGTGTTCTCATAAGATTCCCAATGGACTAAGTACTTTTCAGAACTATCCTTAGTGATAATAAGGAAAAGTTCGGGATCTCCCCACAGGAAAAAAGTCCACGCCAAGTTAAAATTACACCTCTGGCGCCTATAGACTTCTTTCAGTGTTTAAAGTCAAAACAACACAGGAAGAATTCTACTCTTTAGCTCTGTTGCGGGAGAATGATTTGACATTTATCCTCAACATTGTGAAGTTCTCTAGAGTTATCTTAAACAATAATAAAGGAAACTTTCCAAATCCGGGCTATCCTGGAGATCTATACTAAGTCATGAATACACGTCGGGCGTTTCTCGTGATTTGTTACTTGAAATCAAAATATGACAAATACAAGAAACAATGAGGGATCAATATTACTTTTTATTCAAGAGTTAGAAGAAAGTGATACAAAACAAACTGGTTCTTGTCAAAAGAACATTACAAAAACCAAATTCACTCACGCATTAAATCAAAAGAGATAAGCTGAGCCTTAACTTCAGCTAACTCCTCCTCGTGAGTAGCTCGCACCATGGCTTCAGCCTTCGCCCGGAGTTCATCCTCACTGGGTATGACGATGGCCGCCACTTCGTTCCTGGCCTGTGCTAGGGCTTGGGCCTGTGAATGATATTCCAAAGTACCATTTGCATTCTGGGTACTAAGGATATTGACAACGCCTTCTTCGCGAGAAAGTTCAGCCTTCAATCGTAGGACTTTGGCTTCATCTTCAACAAGTCTGTCCCGAAGCGAATTCATAGAAGCAGTTGAGCGTTCTAATTCTTCTCGCTTCTGAATGTTACGCTCACGAAGCTCCACGATCTGACGCTCTTTTTCAGCTAAGTCTCGTTCCATCGCTTCTCGACGAGCTACTTCGGCGACCTGAAGACCAGCCAAAGTGGACATGATTTGCGGCTGACGCTCTTTGTGGCCCAATATCTCAAAACGCTGTAATTGCTCTTCTAAACGAAGAATAATTTCTGAATAGCGCTCGAACCATTGAGTGTTGCCCACACTCCTAACTCCATTCAAGCCTGCCTCTAGAAGAGGTCGAAAGGAGTTCAAGGTTCCCCGGCCATTCACCATGTATTCAACCACCGTCTTCGCAAGGCTATTTAGGTAAACCAGAGAGATCTGAAGAAATTCAGGTGCGTCAGCGAGACTGGAAACTACAGCCGAAGACGCCCCTCTAGCCATCGAAATTGGTGCATGGGATCCTGGCGCTGAAGCTGCAGAAGCGGTAGAAACATTCAATTGTGAGGGGCTTGAGGTCAAAGCCATCATTGCCCTTGCCTGAGATGTGCTTGGCTGTGCCTCTGTTGGAGTAAGCGAGATCTTCAGCAATGCGGTAGGCGAAGCAGCTATGGTAAATGAGGTAGGTAGAGGCTGCTCTTGCGCAGGAGCTGACACCGGCTCGAGCTGTTGTTCCAAAGGAGGAGTTGCAACTGTAGTCTCAGGCAACGCGGCAGGTGAAGCAGCTGCTGTGGATGAGACGGGTAAATGTTGCTCTGGCAAAGGAGTCGACGCCGGCGCAGGTTCTTGCTCTAAAGGAGCAGCAGAAGTAGTCCCAGGAGTAGGTGAACCTGCACGAAAAAATGATCGGAACGCGAAAAAAGCATGTGGAAGAAGTCGAAACAAACCAAGCTTACCGGTGAGATAGAAAGGAGTATAACCAGATGCTTTATCAGATGAAGCCTTGGGAGCATCATAAAAAATGGTTATGTCGTCCATGGAATTATACTCTTCATCTTCCACATCATCACCTGGCAAGTTGCTAACTTCAGCATCCTCACCACCTCTATCTTCGTCAGCTTCATCACCAATCGAGGAGCATTCATAATCAACTCGCTCCTCATCATCCCGGGTAGTGGAAGGTTCAGGAAGATTTGTGCCAGCAGCTGGTTTAGTCATAAGCCCTGTTGTCGGACTAGGACTTAAGCCACCAGCTTGCGGCATTAATACTGAAGGAGGGGATGGATTCTTTTCGAGACCCCCTGGTTCCGATGCAGGAGACTTAGGAAGGTCCATCACTGGAGCAGATTCTGCATCTGCAACCATTAATTCACCCTCTTCGTCTTCAGTGGGATGGTAAGAAGAAGCCTCACTTGATAAGGCTGGGCCATGAGAACGAAGTCCAGTTCTACGTGGCAGGCCTGCAACGGAAGATTCCTATTGTTCTTCATCTTCAGCAGCTCTGATGGCATCAGCCATCAACTTGGATTTTTGCTGGCCTTTAGGGGGAGGAGAATCAACCATCAGCTTCCGACGGATCTGTTTATCGTATCGGCCGGCTTCATCCGCAGAGAGTTTCCTTTTCCCTGTCGCTCTCGTCGTGAGAGACTCAACCACTTGTTGCTCCTCCCTTGGAACAGGCTCAGCTGTTTGTTCCTCTTCCTGTCCAGCAGGCTGATTCTCAATGGATAGGAACTCATCAATCCCTCTCAAGCGGGATGTCTTTGACCCCCTCCTTGAAGCATACATATGCCTAATGTCTTTCAGGCAAGATGAATTTAAGTTGTAATTGGGAGTCCGGGAAGCGGCGAAATACCAATTGCAGAAGCTCATGGAGGTATAGGAATTGGGTGTTTTGTGGGGAAGCCTGAAAGTCGCTCTGGTACAACCTGCCACAGAATAGTACCAAGCCCTGGCCCCTTCATATATGTTGCCCACAGCTGAGAGCTGAGGACGAGGGTTCCCAACGTACAACTAATCATACCTAAATTGGCGAGCGAACCTATAAGGCTGGTAGGGCTCGAGGAAACAGTGAGCGCCCTGCTGGAAGATCAAGTAACCTGGCCTGATAGAGAGCAGCCAATGGAAAACACTCCCGCTCAGCTGAGTGAATCCATTAGGATCTGCTACGTCCTGATATTCTGCTCCATAGACGCCGCCTTCAAAGTCGGGGAAACAACGCCATATATGGTAGTGGGTGTCCCACGACAAGATCTGTCGAATTCTAACCATGTATCCCCCTTCCCATTTTGCAGATTCTAATCGTTGCACAAATTGGATGAATGAGTCCCCCGGGGGAGAGGCTGCACTCATTAGAGGAGGATAGTGGAGCACATACCAAGCCATCAGATAGGTATACGGCAATGGTATCCGGGGATTGGGAGTTTTGAAAGCTTTGTGGCCCCCAGACTCCACCTCGGTAACATCAACAAAATCCAAGGCCAACTCCCGCAATCCACTCTGCAAACGGCCCACCATGGCGTACAGCAGATTCAATGGTCTCCCATGCGCCAGGAGAACAGTGGGGTAGATCACCTCAACAGCAAGAGCATTGATCGGCCTGGTAGGAACGATGCACCGCTTGAGCCACAACATTAAGTATCCAGCCAGAAGCGCCGTATCAGAAATAGGGAGCAAAGCTTGGTAGTGGAAACTTTCAAACTCCGTATGAGCCGGGAAAACATCTTCCTTGGCCTCATTAGTGTAACGGGAGGTAGCATCGTCGATTCGGGCCTGGACCTCCTCCAAAGTGCTGGCGGGTAACTTGGACACTGAGGTTCCCTTATTGGTCAAATTCTGGAATAAATATTCTTCCCAAGACACTTGATTAATGCCGCTTCCTCGAGCCCCTGTCTGTTGCATACAGATGTGGGAGTGACACATAACTTCCCATAAGGCGGAGTAAATTTTAGGGCTCGTTTTCTTCAAAATTTTAAGTTCCGCCGATCCCGGAACAAATTCTTCGTACGGTAAGTCACCAAGAAGAAGACCCGAGACTTCATGCATCTCGTGGAGAGCGAAGCCTAATTCCCCCACAGGGGTGAAGAAAGTACAAGTTTTAGGATTATACTTCTCCAATATGGAGAAGAAATGAAAGTGGCTCTGAACAATCCCGAACTTGGTAGCCCGTACCGGAATCTTCAAGCCAGCTTGGGTGAGAGGCGCATCCAATTCGTCCAAAATGAACTTGGTCATCCGGGTCCACCACCCTGTCACCGAAGAATGAACCCAGCCAGGAGTTCTAAATCCTTGCGCGGGAAATTCTCTTTTATGGGCCAAAAATTTCTTGACGAAGGTGTTTGCTGGACTAGCCACTTCGCTGATAGGGTACTCCTTGGCAAACAACCATGGCCGTAAAGCTGTCACCAGTCGGTTGTAAGCAACTGTGCGGACCCCTTGAAAAGTCAGGGTTGCGAGAACAACTCCATCCTGATCCTTAACCAGAGGCCAATCCATACGCCTTGGGATGGAAGCGTATTGAAAATAGGATATGGGGAACATCCTCTCCATATTAGGCAAGAAAAGGTTGTGGTCCCTAACTTTCCGCAACCACTTATAGTCCCCATCATAAGCAGTACCGGCCTCAAAGTCAACATAATCCCCGAAGAGGAATCCAGGTTTAACTATTGGCTTGCGGCTCGGGTTCTCAAATCGGGCATCCGTAACCAATATCCTAAGGGTCTCAGGAGAAGCTTGGGTGATTAATTCCACGCGACTCTTATCCTTGATTCGGAAAACTGGGAGTTCTTGGCGTAGGTTGAATGTCATATTTGAGTCCACACCACCTTCATGTCCAAAATGATGGCGAAAGGGGAGAGGCTCAGTAGTATGACGCACTACAAAAACAAAGGAAAAAGTTAGATCTCAGACGCGGAGGTCAAACTTGAAGACTAAAGACGCGAAGGTCAAGCCTCACGTCAACAAAGTTCAGCCACGAAGGTCGAGCCTCGCATCAACAAAGTTCAGACGCGAAGGTCAAGCCTCGCGTCAACAAAGTTCAGACACGAAGGTCGAACTTCACGTCAAGAATTTAAGACGCGGAGGTCGAACTCCTCATCAAAAATACTAAACGACGGAGTCCAGCCCCGCGTTATCGAAACGAGTTCCTCGTTGATCCAAAGATCAGAACTTGTCGAAGCAAGTTTAATGACCACGGAGGTCGTACTCACCGCCGATCAAAGGAAGTGAGGACAGCATGTTCCCCTGAACAGCAGCGTCGCTGGCTGACGCAGACGGCGCCGACCCCTGAGCTGCGGCGACGTCGGACTTAGAGGGACGAGTGACAGTCTTCTTGGGTGCCATTGATACCAGTCGGGAAGAAGAAGAACGATGTTCACCGGAGATGAGAACGAAAACTTTCGTTAAAATTTCAAGAAGAGTCGAATGACTCTTGATTTGACCTCCAGCGATCTATTTATAGATAGCTGTGAGCTGTCAAATTATAACGGACGGGATTCGAGGCCAGAATCCCGCCCAAACTCGACCCTAGCGTTCGAGTTGTTTAAAATTCCAAACGCGAGGCTCACCTACGCGTTCAAACTCCCAATTGAGAGTTTACCCACGCGACATGATCAACAGGAGATACGACAAGACCTTAAATAAATGGAGAAAAATTGAGGTCAGCCACCAAAGTCACCAAAATTGAAAAGCAACAGGCAACTCCACTGGGGAGTCTATCAGATGGGTGTAAGCAGATTACCATCAGCAACGCTAAAACCATCAGACTCGATTTGGAGCGTGCTTCACCCTTCATTGTCATCAAGGATCAAAAGCTGTATTGCTTGGTTCGAGGAAGCAACATCTCAACATTCCGACAACCAGTTTCGCTACGCCTTCCAATCAGACGGAGTGGACAATCAATCCACGAAATTTTAGGATCCAAATTATTCCGAAAATTCGTCTCAGTCAACCGCGAACTTTCAAAAACTTTGGAGGGGGTTCTGTAGTCTGTCTAAAAATCACAATAGATAGCTGATCCCTACGAGATTACAAGGCAATGGTTCTTTCAAGTCGAGAAGCAGAATTCATCCTTACAATCGAAACAGAAGAGATTTCTAAATCATTGCATCTGCAGCATTATAATCTCTACAAACACGACCTCATGTTTAAGATGATTGATCTTGATGGTTGCGACAACAACATGACCAATATTATATTAGCAACTATTAGAGATGCTGATGAGCAGTGTAATGATTTCAGAAATAAAAGGTTGAACTTAGTTGGTGAGTTGCTTGGTAGAGAGCTGTGGGCAAATATTCACTAATTCCCATCAAGTTCTAACAATGAAAGCTGCAATCAGATTGCTTTCGCGCCAACAAACGAAGGTTGCAAATGGAGGACTTTTCACGCAGATCGAGAAGGGTTACAATTCAACGACACTTCCGATAGCTGATGAAAACTCTATTCAGTGGTCTTCACAACCAACAGTGAAACTTACAATTTGACGAATTTCACACCCCACAACAATTCAAGCGAGGATTACTGAACGACGGTCCTTGCAACGCTCTATAGAAGATGTTACAGACCAACTAACCCCTTCTAAAACGCGGAAGTCATCCCCACGTTTCAACTCTGGAAATGCACCCGACCCTCGTGTTTCCAAGCTGCAGCAAGCAAAACGTGAGCGACCCTCGCGTTCATTGATGTTCGGTTGACACCCAACCTTACGTCTCAATTCTAAGACACGAGGTTAGGGTCCTGAACGCCAAGGTGGGCGTTTGACTCATTCAAATATGAGTCAAACTATTTTAGAACCGTTTTCTCCCACAATCTGAGGAAATCACGCCCACTTAGGAGCGAATTTAGAGGGCAGTTACAACCTCTTATCCCCCTATAAAAACTCAACAAACCCAACGAAGAGAAGGGTTGGATTTTCAGGGATTAGATTCTGAAGATCAAAACCAAAAGAGGTTGAAGATTTTCCGTAGAGGAGTTAGCAGCAGAGGCGAACTCTTTAAAGGAGAGGATTTAGCTCAGATCCAGAAGATCAAATCTGGAAGAATCTTCCAACAACTGAAATTCAGCTTGGTCATTAACCGAATCTTCGGTTCTAACAACTCTATCCATAGAGTTCTAACTCGTTCAGAGTTCTTAAACTCGTCAAAGAGTTACTTATAAAACTTTCCATAGAAGTTCAATCGTTCCCACGAGATAGTACGGTCGGATCGTTAACGGAGAGCAATTTCGACGCGAGCATTCGAAGGAGGCATTCCATCGCTACCGAGAAGAACCCAGTTTTAAACAAAGGGGAGAACCAAATTCGTTCTCCTCTCTTTTGTAATCGAATTATAACCGAGATTAAAGGAATCAAAGTCAAATTTCTTTTCTTCTCTTCATTGCAATTTTCTAACATACACTTCACTATCTTCACATCTCCATCTTCAAGAATATCCCGAACGAAGTGATAACGAACATCAATGTGCTTCGTCCTCGCATGAAGAACCTGATTCTTTGCCAAATAGATAGCACTCATGCTATCACAATGAATAGTAACGGACCGCTATGATATATCAAGTTCCTCCAAAAGTCTTCGAAGCCAAATAACCTCCTTCATAGCCTCTGTAATTGTCATATACTCTGCTTCCATTATCGACAAAGCCATCGTAGACTGTAATGTGCATCTCTAACACACCGGCGTACGGGTCAAAGTGAACACATATCCCGTCGTAGATTGGCGCTTATCCAAATCTCCGGCATAATCTGAATCAACATAGTCAATGCATAGCTGCCCACCTATAGTGTCCCGCTCATAAACCAAACCAACATTGAGCGTACCTCGAATGTACCTTAAAATCCATCTCACGGCGTCCTAATGACCCACTCATGGATCGTGCATGTATCTCAAAACCATGCTCACCGCCTGAGACAAATCTGGCCTCGTACATACCATCACGTATATCAAGCTTCCAACCGCCCTCACATATTGAGTCTTTGATATCAACCCTCTATCTTCAATTGTCTTTGGTGAAAGATCAGCTGAAAGCTCCAAATAGGTTCCCAAAGGTATACCAACAGGCTTCGTTTCCATGCTAGCGTTAAATCATTGTAGAACCTTTTTCAGATAAGCTATCTGAGTCAAACAAATTCTACCCTTCTCTTTGTCTCTGTCGATCTCCATCCCCAAAATACACTTAGCCTCACTCAAATCCTTCATCTCAAACCTATTTGAAAGTTATGCCTTCAATTCATCTATAGAAGACCTGGAGATAGAGGCAACCAACATGTCATCGACATAAAGCAACAAATAGATGTACGTACCTCCTTTCAACTTGCGAAAATACACGCAATGATCAAACTGGCTTTGAGTGTACAAATAACCAATCATAAAACTATCAAATCGCTTATACCACTGTCGAGGAGACTGATTCAAACAGTATAGTGATGTCTTTAACCTGCAAACCAGGTTTTCCTTCTCTACAGCTCAGAATCCCAATGGCTGAATCATATATTTCTTCATCAATATCACCATGAAGAAATGTTGTCTTCACATCCAACTGATCTAACTTCAATCCATACTGCGCCACCAAAGCTAGCAAAATCCGAATCGAAGAGTGCTTCACAACCAGAGAAAAAACCTCATTGTAGTCAATACCTTCCTCCTGTGCATAATCCTTCACAACCAACCTAGCTTTGAACCTCACTGGAGTGCCTTCAATGCCCTCCTTCTTCGTGTATACCCACTTGAAACCAATCGCCTTTCGCCCCTTTGGAAGCTGAATAAGCTCTCATGTATCGTTCTTATGAAGAAACTCCATGTCCTCCTGCATAGCTACCTACCACGAATTAGCCTCCGAACTCTGCTCGACCTCTTTGAATGTAGTAGGTACCAACTCATTGATACTCTCCACCAGAAGTTCATACGTAACTACTGTGTTAGTATACCGTGCTGGCGCCCGTATATCTCTCCTCTGTCTCCGAACCGCAACCAAATCCTGAACCTGAGTTGTCGGTCCCTGATCCTGCACATCTGTACCTGTATCCACCTCGTCGTCGTCATGCTCGCCTGGTGTCACCTCAGTCGGTGCTCTAATGGATATTGTACCATCTGGACAATGTGGAGCTGCATCGATGTCCATCATCTACGGTATCTCTTTCGTCGGGTCGCTCTCCACCTGATGAGAGCTAGGAAGCTTCAAGGTAGAAGCCTCATCGAACGTGACGTCCCTACTCAGCACAATCTTCCTATAAACTGGATCTCATAGCTTGTATCCCTTGACACCACATTTGAATCCTACAAATATGGCCTTCCTAGTTCAAGGTTCTAGTTTATCTGTTCTTACATGATAAAATACAGGGCACCCTAATACCTTGAGCTGATCATAGTCATGTGTTGGCTTTCCCGACCATATCTCCATAGGGGTTTTCTCCTCAATCGCAGATGAAGGCAGCCTGTTAATGAGGTGGTTTGCATATGATAATGCATCAGCCTAAAAGATCTTCTCCAAATCACTTTGCGACAATAAGCATCAGACCTTCTCCAGTAAAGACCGATTCAACCTCTCTGCCACCCCTATTTTGCTGTGGTGTATGACTAACTGTGAAGTACCTCTCTATGCCCTCGTCTCGACATAGCTGCTGAAAGGGGTCAGAAGTATACTCACCACTGTTGTCGGGTCGTAATATCTTGATCTTTCTCCTAGTTGACAGTACCCTGATGCCGCTAGGAAGGAACCCTAGAGGGGGGTGAATAGGGTTTATGCTAATCTAATCCGATTTTATGCCAATTAAAAACTTATTAATGAATATATCCTAGCAAAAGAGATATGAACAATATATGTGTAAGGATATACAAATATAAACAAGGGTGAAACAAACAAAATAAGATAGTGGGAATATAAACAATAAGCAATTGACAAAGGCAATATAAAGATGAAAATAAGTGCGCCAAAGCAAACACAAACAAAACGATATGTTCACGAGGTTCGGTCCCCACGACCTACGTCCCCGCTCCTCACCTCGAGGAGATCTCCACTATCACACCCGGTTTGGAAGCCGGAACTTCTCTACACACTCGGTTTTCTAGCTAACCGAAAACTCTACAATCCACACAATGTAACTACACTAATCACAACCTCAAGTGTTGGTCTCTAGCCCGTGTCTCCCTCAAGTACTCGGAATTATCACCTCTCTCTAGGCTACCGACGCCACTACTCTTGGGACAACCCCGTCTCTCACCACACACTCCTCTTGGTGTACTAGTGTAATACAAGTGATCTCACAATGAAGGCTTAATACAAATAAATCGTTCTCTACAATAGATGAGAACACAATGTAAGCTCACACTCTAAGTCACACAATCCCACAACCTAATTATACGATGTATGCAAATACAATAAGCTCAATGGTTGTGTGTGTACAAAGAGATAAATAAAATCAACTAAACTCAATATAAAACTAGCATATGGAAATTAAGATCAAACATATAAAATAGCTAGATTGAGTTTAGGAAAACTTCTCTATATGATAACAAGAGATGGAGGGAGAAGAGTGAATGCTCAAACACCAAAGGATGATCTCCTCAAGCTCTTGTGGAATTGATTTCCAAAACCAAAAACACTTAATTGCTTAAAAGCTTATAAACACACTTTAAACAAACTTAATCAAACTTTAAACCCTTGTTAAACTTTCTTAAAACATTCTCTTAGTTTTTTTTGAACTGAGGATATGTGGGGGTATTTATAGGAACCCCAAAGCCAAGAGAAAACAAGGCAAAAAGACCAAAAACCCAAAAACAAAACAGTCTGGAAATATAGCCGTTACAGTGTTATGAGTCGACTCGTACTTTTTATGAGTCGACTCATAAGTAGCCGTTACAGTGTAAAAATCAGCTTATGGGTCGACTCATAAAATTCATGAGTCGACTCATCATGCATTGGTCGACTCATGAGGTCATGGGTCGACTCAGCAGAAACAAAACACATATTCCAGCGCAGTTCTTGAGTCGACTTATGCCAGGCATGAGTCGACTCAACCTGTCGGGTCGACTCATGAACTTATGAGTCGACTCAGCAGAAAGAAAAAGAGAACTACGCAGCAGTTTGTGAGTCGACTCATTATTATGCATGAGTCGACTCATAAACATGCACACAGAAAACTTGATTTAAAACCTTGAAAAAAAATATCAAATAAACTCATAAAGATGTAAAACTTTGGGAAATGTTTATAAACATGATAATAATCTGTTACAAAAAGAATTTTTGGAATATCACTTCCCAAAACTAAAATATCATTATTTTGCAAATATGTCCAAAACATGAGAACATGAGATATTTGAATTGTTTTGACATAAACCAAGTTTTGAAACTTTGTAAACTGATTTTATAGACTTGATAAAAAGTATAAACTATCATTGTTAAGTCTATAAACCATACAAACCAAAAACACAATGTTTTTCCAAAAGCAATAGAATATGAAACATATAAAAGTATATATGAGGATATATATTGTTTCATATCTATATAGCTAAACCAAAACATGAAACAAAATAGTATTTTAACAAAATACACATATAATGCACTAAGACATGATTTCATTGAATTAAATAGACTTGATAATGATGAAATCATATGTAGGCATATAAATATGAAACAAATATGTATTTTCAATTATATTCAATTGTTTCATATTAAAACTTGAAAAACTATTAAACCAAACCATATATGTATATATATAACTATATATATACAAAACAAAAATTAAAGCGTGTATGTGTGTATATGATTGAGCTTAGAGTACCAACACACATAACATAAAAACTAAACTAAATATACCCAAGCTTGATGAAGGTCTTCAATGAGCTCAACTTGGTACACTTGCGGATGAAGCTTGACTTGGATCTTTAACTTGAATAGCAATGCTTCACTCCACAATTCCGCCAACCTCCATTTAATATGATCGTTATGACGCAATCCATCTATCCTCCAACTCATTGTTTGTCTAGAATACCTAATAGGAAACATAAACACTAGACAAATAATATTAGGAATTGTTTGTAATCATCAAAACAAGATTAGAAGATGTAGGCTCATAACATGAGACCTAACACTAGTCTGCAGTTCTAATCTATTCTTCCACTCAAGAATCAAATCTAGGACTTCACTCTTCTTCGTCATGGTGTACACCTAACAACGCCTAGAATAGTCATCTATAAAAGTGATAAACCAATGTCGACCACTAAGTGATACAATCTTGGTGGGACCCCAAACGTCTGTGTGCACGTAGTCCAGGATGCCCCTTGTCCTATGGATAGCAGTCCCAAACTTTATCTTTGTCTTCTTTCCAAGAACACAGTGCTCACATAACTCAATCTTTCTACTCTTGGTTCCTTTCAATAGCCTCTGCTTGCACAAAGCCTGCAGTGACTTTTCTCCTGTGTGCCCTAACCTGTAATGCTAAAGTCTCTCATGTCCGCCTCTAAAATAGCTGAAACAACCTGGCCAACCTCGGTACTCCCCTTCAGATAATATAAATTCCTACTGTGGACTCCTTTCATCACCACTAAAGATCCCTTAGTAACTTTTGCTACAGCATCCTCAAATGTCACATTGAATCCCTTCACCTCCAAAGCTCCAACTGAGATAAGATTCTTCTTCAGCTGAGGAACGAATCTCACCTCTTTCAACTCACGAACTATTTCATCATGCATCTGAATCTGTACGGTACCTATCCTACAAATGCCACGGGATTGATCATTTTCCATAACAACAACACCCCCATCGAGTCTCTCAAATGATGAAAACCAATCTCGCCTAGGAGTAACATGATAAGTAGTGTCAGAATCAAGCATCCAATCCGATGCATCCAAATGGTTCACCTCTGGAGTAATCAAAAGAGAAAAGTTCGAATCATCGGAATCATCGGAATCATCGCCTTTTGCAACATTCACCTCATTGGCCTTCGGGCCCTTTTTCTTACTATTTTCTTTCTCTTTGATCTTTGGATAATCTCTTTTTCAATGTTCCTGTTCCTTGTAGAATGCACACTGGTTCTTTTCTAGCTGGTGATGGCCTCTTGACTTTGACCTTCCTCTATTGCACCTCTCGGATATGGGTTTCTACCTCTCGTCGACAAGGCCTCTCCTGAAGTGCTAGCACGGGAAGTCTCCTTATCCTTTCTCCTCAAATCATAATTCGTCAAAGCGTTAGTAACTTCACTATAGCTGATAGAAGATCTTCCATTTAACAGAGTGAGCATGAAGGTATCATACTCCTCATCCGATAAGGAGCTCAACAAAATAATCATCTTGTACTCATCCGATATCTTCTCATCAACATTCGCCAAGTCCAATAACAACTTAGTGTAGTTGTTCACATGAGCCGCTAGTGAGGTGCCTCGAGACATCTGAAATCTAAATAATCTACGCAGAAAATGCAATCGATTCTCAACACTCTTCGTAAGGTACTTATTATTGAGAATCTCCCACATCTTCATTACAGACGTTACCCTAATCATATCATACTTCAGCTCATGTTCCAAACAGGACCTGATCACCCCACAAGCATTCTGATTCATCTTTCCCCATACCGACTCTTCATATTTAGGTGGTCTCTCTTGGACCATGATGGTCTCCTCCAAATTCTGAGTATTGAGCACGTCCTGTACGTCGCTCATCTACAAACCAAAGTTAATTTTGCCGTCATATTTTATAACACTAATCTTAGTGTTCTGAAAACCAACTTGAACTGTACCCGACATATTCTTGTTGCTTTCTCCAGTTACTTCTCCTATATTTACCAACTCCGAATTACAAAGAAAGATTCAAATTTTGATAGAATTAAGAAGATACCCAGCTGAACCCTAAATTGGATTCCAATTTGATCTCCTAACCACACAAGGAAAGCAAGATCACCACGGCACTCCTCAACGCTATCTCCACCGAAACTTAGAACTCCAAGAACTAAGCTTCCAAACTGAATCTTCCTCCACCCAATGCCAAAACCCTAGATCACAAATCTGGAGCTCTGATACTAATTATTGCGCGCCTTTGCGGAAGCATGCTCGCACACCGAACGAGTCCGTGAGCACGGGAGAAGATTAACAAACTCAACACGAGTACAATCCAACAAATAATGACAAGCAAATCACAAATACAGATATTTTACGTGGTTCGGTAATTTGCCTACGTCCACGAGAGTAGCACAAATAATTTCTTATTATTCCACAAGAAATTGCAAATAAGAGAGAAGATCTCAAGCTTGAGATCTCTCAAAACAATAACAGTATTTTAACTTAAAACACTGTTCAATCTCTCTCTTGATCACTCAAATCCCCTTCTTAAATATCACCAACACCTTCTCCACAATAAATGAGAACAGGGACAAAAGGGGTTTTCACAAATCGCAGAAAGAAAAGGAAGAAGTCGCCACCATTATTTTTCTTCTGCTCTGATCAGCCTCAGATCGCGAAAGGGGTTTCCCATTTATAGGAAACCCTAGGGGGAGCTTGAAGCTGGACCATCCAGCTGGAGCAAGCTGGTTCACATCCACATCGCGCGAGCACCTCGAGCCTCGCGCACACGACAAGCGAGTTCGACGCCTAAAGGCATGTCCGACTTCGCCTGTACCTGCTCGCCCACAGCTGCTCGCCCACAGGCCTCAAGCCCCGCCTTCACCTGTGAGTTCGATCTCACCTCCACGCATTCCCCTTCTCACCCAGGTGCGTTCTTCACATCCTACATCATTCAAATAATTAGGAAAAGAATCAGGGAAAACAATTACATAAAATTGAACAAAAGTATAGGCTTAAGACGTTAATAAAGAGGGGGAGAGAATGAAGGGAGAGGCTTACTGGAGAATTGGTCTGAAATTGTTCGAATTGAAGGATCTTCTAGCTATAGTTAACAAAAAAGGAAGCAAATCAACCAAAATATGTTGACCATGTTGTTGAGAAAAGGCAATTTTGCCTATGTGAATAGTCTCACATTAGAAAATAAATTAAATAGTTTATGGTTTAAATTGCATCTCCTCTTATTGAGCTTTGAATAGTATTTTGGGTTTTGTATTGTTTGGGATTTGCATATCACGCGCGCATGCGCGTCTCGCCTTGACATGCGCGTGCCACGTCGCACCACACGCGCGTGGTTTTTTGTTTTCTCTGGCTTTATTTTGCATGTTTTTCATGTGTGTAATGGCTGCGGGTTCATTGCGTAACTGTCGACATTATGGCGAACGTTACCGAATTTATTGAGGGGTTTGTAACGGCTATCTAAAAGCCTATATATAGCCTTTCACTTTTTTAGAATATAGAGCAATTCTCTTGTTTCTCTTCTCTCCTCTGCATATTATTTTCTTCTATATATTTTGGTTTTACTTTTTGGGCAACTTTCTTCATCTGAGCAGAAGCTCTGTTCTCTCGCTTGAGTATAGAGACCGACCGCTTCTGGGTTTTTTTACCGCTAGGGGAGAGAGGATCATCAGCGTCAGGGCAATAGGCGGGTCCTTAATCTTCTAGGACAGTGATTACATGACTGCTCCCGTTCAGGGCAGACTTTCTTATTTCTTTTATTTCAGATTTTGCATACTATAACTTAATTTTATTTACTTTTTTCCAACAATCTAGAAGATTAATAGTTTATAGCTTTTGTTTTTAAATCAGAAAAAAGTTATTGTTCATTATAAGTTATTGTTCACTCGAAAAAATTTACGCTTCCTGTTTGTTTTAAAAAATAATTAATTTTACTGTTTAGCTTAAAAAACCAGAGTTGTTCATCTGAAAAGTAAAAAAATTTGAATTACTGTTCATCCGAAATAACTTTAAATCTATAATTAATTGCTTTAATTATTATTATTTTAAAAAATAATTAATTTTACTGTTTAGCTTAAAAACCAGAGTTGTTCATCTGAAAAGTAAAAAAATTTGAATTACTGTTCATCCGAAATAACTTTAAATCTATAATTAATTGCTTTAATTAATGCATTTATTGCATTTATTTAATTGTTGTTAATTAAGTTATAATTAATTACTACTAATTAATTTTAACAGTTAATTACAATTAATTGTATCTTGTAATTGATTGTATTGTTAATTAGTTGTTGTTTTAATTTTTTTTAAAAATTATTACTTTTGGTGGAAAAAATTTTTTTTGTCTCATTCCACTTCACATGGGAAGCACCTATTTGTATACCATAAAATGGTTGAATAATTAATAACTCGTTCTTAATTTGGTAAATGTTGTTTGCTTTATTATTGTGATAGTTATGTTCTCATGACTATACAACTTTTGTTTGTGAAACCTTAAAATATTTATATTATAACGATATTATATATGCACAGACTTTTCTAATTATTTGTTGATTAGGAAAACATGGTTTTTGGTTTGAAAAAAAAAATTATTTTTTAAAATATTATAATCTCAGCTATGAACTAGAATTTTCATGGTTTTATGTACCCGTTAGTAATATTTTGTATAATTAACTTTCCTTTTGATTTTAAGTACCTAAGTTCTCAAATAGCAAAGCATCCTCACCAAGCTAGTGGATCAAAGTAGCTAGTACATTACTGATGCAATTTTCCAAAGAAGCGCTTTGTTCACATCTTGTTTAAAAAAATTTGAAATTTGAATTATTCTCAATGAATTTACCTATTTAATAGCCAAGAATAGTTATCATATTTCAATGAAATTAGATCACGAATCACATATTTAGATACTTGATTTGAGTATCAACTAAGTAGCAAAGAAAAATGACCAAATTCTACAGTGTGCTATGCTTACTCTTCATATTGGTCTGTGTTATCAAGGCCCTGTGTTGATAAGTTTATGATGTGTCATATGCTTTGTAATTCATTCTATATTGATCTGTTATAGCCTTATTGAATATGATTATAGAAATTGATTTCACTGTCATTTGAACATAAAGGTTCTATTAGCACAATTGGGTTTTAGTTCTTTAAATTGTATTCCCAAAGGAACCTGGAAACTATGGCGTATCAAGATGTCTGGAATTGAAGCATATGAATAACATTAGACATGTTTGTTCATTATCTTGAAATACCTATCATGCCAGTAAAATATTTTAAAAAAATTGAAATTTGCAAGTGTCCCCTTGGAAACAGAGGTTACACATTAAATATTTTGTACTAATGATATTTGCTTATAGTTAATGCTTTCATTCACTACTAGATACAGGACTTTTGGTGACAAACGAATCCGTCGCTAAAAGTCAAAAATCCATTGCTAAAAGTTTTAGTGACGGAAAAAATAAAACTTTATCGCCATAATACCGTCCATACATTGAGGGTAGCTAAAATTACTTTTAGCGACGGATTTTTCGTCGCTAAAATTCAGCGACGGAAAATCTGTCGCTCTATTTTTTAAAAAAAGAAAAAAATTATTAGCGACGGATTTTCCGTCGCTAAAAGTAATGCCAACGGAAATTATCCGTCGCCATAATAATTTTCAAAAAAAAGAAAAACCATTAGCGATGGATTTTTTGTCGCTATTAGCATGTCCCCATATATGTTTTCCATAGTTAAAAGAGTATATATCGACGGCTAATCCATGGCTAAATATTTCCAATATTTATTTTAAATTATTTTGAAAATTGAAAATACATGTATAATAATATAATAAATTTAAAACTCTGTTCGATCAGTAGTATAACATTCATTCCACACATATATAACACATATATTTTAATAAAAATATTCCAACATAATAAAAATTGTTTATACAGCACACACCATGATAAATATTGTTTATACACCACACGCTCATTGTTTTCAAAGGTAAAAAAACAAACCAGTCCTCCTGATCATCATCATCGTCATCCTCTTCACCAGCTCCACCTTGTCTAGAAGTCCCAGCCTACAAATATAAATCAAACGTTAACAACATGGCATGACATGCAAGTATAGCAATAAGAGAGAGTATCATGGCATATTATTATGTATTATATGTTTCTGAGAGAGTATCATGGCATATTCTTATGTATTATACGCACACACATACAATTTTTACAACAACGCACGCACGCACCCAATCCCACCCGCAATTTTCTCACCTTACATGCATGCATGCATATACGCACGCATGCACACACGCGTACAGGCATGTATGCACACGTATACGCACGTACCCACGTACGCATGAATGCACACATACACACGTACATGCATGCACGCGTATACGCACGCACGCATGCGTACACGCACCTAATCCACACTCCTCCTCCTCCTCAACCACGACCAAAGCCCCTACCCACCACCCACCACACTCCACACCCCCACCCCCTCCCCCTACATCACCACCACCACCACTCAATCACCACACCTCCCCATGCCCCAACACGACCAAGCCCGACACCAACCAATCAAATAACGCCCACCATAACACAACACAGCATCACAACAATAACAACAACATCACCACCACCACAAATCTCCTAACCCCACCCACCAACCACACTCAACCCCCCACCCCCTCCCCCTTCATCACCACCACCATCACCAAATCCCCACTCCTTCCCCTTCCCCACCATGACCAAACCACCCACCAACCGATCACATAACCAACCCTATGCGGTGGCGGTGGCGGTGGCGGTGGCGGTGGCGGTGGTATCTCTGCATACTGTGTAGGATCAGCCAGTGTCTCTGCATCATATGGAGCATCATCGCGTCCTATGTCCTGTGGTGGCGAGTCATGTGTAGCATCTCTGTATCCTGTGTAGGAAATATTAAAAAATAATGTTAGGCTCACATTAATAGTTTATAGAAATGTATAAATATAACAAATAAATAAAAATACCTAATGTAGAGGCTTATGCGTCTCCTACAGAATGTCTACCAAAAAGTCTCTCAAGCGCTTTCTTACGTAGTCCTTTTGTCATCTATACTTTAAAAATATAATGAATATCCAACAAAAGTATATAATACAAATAATTAATAAAGGCGATACTATAATACATGACATACAGTGATACATAATAACCAATCAAACAGATAATATAAAGGCAATACTATAATACATGATACATAGTGATACATAATAATCAGTCAAACAGGTATAAAGACAATACTATAATACATGAATGTTCTTTTTAATTCATAACCTAGTATTACATTATTATTATGATGTTGAGGCTCTACTCTGTGACCGTGTGTGGATAGCCTGCGACCATGTGCGCGCCGACGAAAGGACTGATCTTATAGTTTTATCAACTCTGCTACGGATCGGTTTTTTATCTTAATGCCTTGGCTCATATATAATCGTAGGTACATCAGGACGTGCTAGTGAAATTTCATCGGCCAGATTATCATTTTGTGTCAAAGAAAACTCAGCAACTGTTTTATCGGCCAAGATAACCTCATCATCGTGATCTTCATCAGACACGGCTTCATGAATGTAGGCTCTAGGTAGATTCTTAAGGACAACTCATTCGTTATTTTTCATTATATCTTTGACATAAAAGCATTGTTTGGCATGAGTAGCTAACATGTACTTTTCAGTCTGATATATTTCCTTGTCAAGATTAACGAGTGTGTAACTAAAGTCATCCTTCGTCTTTTTCTGCTCACACCAACGAACCTTAAACATCACATGACTAGCTTCCTTATTAATCCCATAGAAAATCTCCATGATGTCTTCTATCTGACCGTAACAATAGCTTTCCCCTTGTATCGGATTTAGATCTTTTGAACTAGCGTATGACAGTTGCAAAAAAGAGCAGAACACATCGTTGTTTTGTGTTTGTTGTCTCTCTTCGAGACCAACGGTGTTAAACCTAAAGCCGTTGACACAGTAGCCTCCATAATGATTAACCACATTAGAAGGACCTCTGGCATATAAACAAAATTTCTGAGACAGGTTAACCATATTCGTAATCCGTTTGTCAACCTTTAAGAAAAGAATCAAATAGTTTACATATCTGGTGGCAGGCACAAATATTTGATATACGAATCAGAAATGTAAAAAGATCTTACTTCACCCTTTAGCCATGCAAGGAATTGTCTAAAGTGTGTGTCCATAACTCTCTTATTTTTTATTCTGCATTTAAGATTATTCTGGACATATCGGATATGAAGCCTAGACAAGAAGCATTTATAATGGTTAAATAGAGATAATTTTTGTGAGGTGATATGATCTAATTTAGATGATTAAATACTTACACCGCGTATATGTTAAATATAGTATCATTGCTCAGGATATATGTGTAGGCTTGATCTAGCTTCATTTTGGGGAATCTATTGTCCTCCCTACAATTATTGTAGAATGTATCATTAATTATTCATTGGGGACGGTTTAGTCTTGTCTCCACACCCCGTAAGTAACGAGAGATGAAATTTAAACACTCGTTACTTATGTAGTTCTCTGCAATCGACCTTTCAGGACGTGCACGGTTATGCATTAGTTGTTTTATAAAACCCAAATACCTACAAGCATATAGTTTCATGATTTGTGATAAACTAAAACTAAGAAACTTAATTTGACAAATATTAAATAAACATTATAATAATAAATACCTCTCCACGGGGTATATCGAGCAATATTGAACTGTTCCCGTGATGCGGGCTTCGTATGCTAAATGTATTGTGAGGTGCACCATGACCGTGAAGAATGAGGGTGGAAATAGTATTTTTATTTTACATGGTATATTGGCAACACGACCCTCTAATTCTTCAAACTCCCTGACATCAATCACCTTGGAGCACAGTTGCTTGAAGAAACCGCAAAATTCTATTACCACTATTGCGAGTTTCTTCTCAGCATGTCGCAACACAACCGAGAGAAGTTGATGTAATAGAATATGATGGTCATATGTCTTGAGTCCTAAAATCTTTCTGTCCTCAATATGCACATTTACTGAAATGTTTGAAGTATAACCATCCGGTGTCTTCAAGGACTTTAAAAATAAACACATATTATGGGCTTCATCCTTCGACAGTGTGACACGGGAGGCTGGTAGTTCAAACTTTTCGTCACCCTTATCTATATCTTGTAGTTCCGGATGGATGTTCAATTCTGCTAGGTCTCGACGTGCCCTTAAGTCATCTTTCAATTTTCTCTCATCCTGCAACAAAGTGTTCAAGAGATTCTCGCATATGTTCTTCTCGATATACATGTCATCCAAGTTGTGATGTATTTTTAAACTTCTCCAATATGGCAGCTGATAAAATATGCTGAATTTTGACCATCCATACGGAAGTTCAGTCCCCTTAGAGACACACCCATGTGACTGGACATTGTGAGGCTTATTTCCTTTCGATTTTCCATAGAGAAATAGCTTACCATTTCCCTTTCCCTTCCATTTTTGCTTCAATATTTTTCTCCTAACCTCAAATGGGCTTTCTTTGTTGAATATTTTCTTTCCAAATATTTTTCTAGGTAAAGAATGTAGAAGCTCAAATATTTCTTCTCCGGTCAGCCTTGGTGGTGCCGATCTGCTTTCTGGATTGCCATCGAACTTTCCTACTAACTTTCTAAACTTGTGCCCTACAGGCAACCATCTTTTGTGTTGCCAATAACAGAACTTACAGGTGCATTTTAGGAACTTCCCCTCATAGTCCGACATGTAAACCGGACAAGCAATCTGACCCTTTATCGACCATCCAGACAGATTAGCGTATGTCGGGAAGTCATTAATTGTCCACATGACCATTGCCCGCATACAAAAAGACTCCTTTCCATAAGCATCATAAGTGCTGACACCTTCTTCCCAGAGAAGCTTTAGGTCGTCAATTAATGGTTGGAGGAAAACATCAATGTGATTTCCAGGAGAATATCTTCCTTGGATCAAGAGTGACATTATCATGTATGGCTGCTTCATGCACATCGATAGCGGCAGGTTGCATGGTGTCAGCAAGACTAGCCAGGTAGACCAAGCAGAGCTCATTAATCCAAACGAATTAAATTTGTCGCTAGCAAGCCCCAACCTAATATTCCGAGACTCCTTACCAAAGTCAGGGTATATACGATCAATGTACTTCCATAACTTACCATCAGCAAGATGTCTCAGTTTCCCGTCGTCTTTGCTGTAGAGTGCCATCGCATATTCTCAGCCAGCTTGACAGACATATAAAACCTCTGCAACCTAGTAATAATTAGAAAATATCGGAGAACCTTCGTAGGGATTCTGCTCTACTTATTGGATGCACCGTCTTCAGATGTGCTTGTCTTTTTCTACTCACACCAGCGTGATACATGACACATCGAACATTCCTCCAGAGCTTCATTACCCTTATTGTACAGGATGCAGTCGTTAGGACATGCGTCTATCTTCTTATAATCAAGCCACAGCGTATTAACAATCTTGTGGTCTTCGTAATAGGTTGTGGGGATACTTTTTTTGCCGCCTGGAATGACTTTCCTCAACAAATATAATAACATATCGAAATGTGTAACAGCCATCCCACTGAGTGTTTGGATATGAAGAAGCCTCAGCATAAAAGAAAGCCTTGTGAACTCCTTACACCCCTCATATAACAGTGACTCATTTTCTTCAAAAATTCTTATTAATCGATCTACATCTTGAAACATATCAGTAGTGTTGACATCACTCACCGACGGCGCGACAAGAATATCTTCCAACATATCAGTTGTGTCAACTGTCGGATTGCCGACTTTAGTGAAATCTTCCTCTGATTGCATCACCGGGACGCCTTCACCGTGATGACTCCAAAATACATAAGAGCTATCAAATCCATTGATTGACAGATGGAAACTTACGTCACTCCTAGCGAGCATTTTACCGTTCCTGTAATTCTTACAAGGATAGAAAATCATCCCGCTCAGCAACCGTCAGAGTAGGCTAAGAAAGCTTCTATCTTATCCTTGTATCGGGTGTCTAGATGCCTTCGATCATGTGGTATGCTCATGAATGATTTGTCAAGAACTATCTGCATCTAGAATTTAAAAATTAATGAAAGTGAGAATATCCCTACATATATCATTTTAAGTTAGGACAAGCGTGTGTGACCGACTGTCAGAGGAAGACTTCTATCCCATTAGGTATGTAAACATGACGTGTATATGTATTTACGTGTGTTCAAGTGTACTTTTATTTCGTCAAAATTTTAGCAACACCTTGTTTTCGTCGAAAGTTGCCTTCATTACTGATTTCATTAAAACTTCAGTCGTTACAATGAATCAAATAACAAAGAAATTAAGATTACAACCCTCTCGAAAATAAACGCAAGTCCCGTTTATCGGTGCTTGCTTGCGTGGGTCTTTGGCCTGTGACGGGGATGTCGATATCCGTGGACCGCCGGTCGATCAAGATCTTTTCCGGAAGAATCCGGCAGAGTTTCGTCTATCCTCGAGGGGATATGGAAACCAACAGCTCCTATCTCGGATGATTGAGATATTCGCTCTTCTTAGTATCACCGCTATAGGGCAACACTAAGGGAAAAGAGAAGGGGTGAAGGAGAATCCTTGATCCGGCAGGGCTTCGCCGCTCTCTTGAATACTCCGACTCCTCGCTCCAGCAGGGCTTCGCCGCTCCTCTCTGAAATTTCAGATCTCAAAGGCTAATGCTCAAGATCAGAAATTTCTCTCCCAAAACCAAGGCCAAGAGAATGGAGACCCAAGGGGTCTATTTATAGACCACCAAGGAGGCCTAGGGGCTGCCCATAAAGCGTTTCGCCGTAAAAGCATTTCGTCGTAAAAGCGTTTCGCCGTAAAAGCATTTCGTCGTAAAAGCGTTTCGCCGTGTAACCACTTTGGAGACACCCCAAAAAGCGTTTCGCCGTAAAAGCATTTCGTCGTAAAAGCGTTTCGCCGTGTAACCAACTTGGAGACACCCCAAAAAGCATTTTGCCGTAAAAGGAGGCCAAGACACCCTTTGGGGGGGGACCATGTGAAAGAGGGACCATGTGGACACCCAACAAGAGGAGGGGGGACCATGTGGGCTGCCAACAAACAAGAGGGGGGACCACGGCCATGTGAGGACACCCCT